>OU015494.1:120159453-120639453 GCA_907164885.2 Dolomedes plantarius
TTTAGTGGTTGGTATATTATAAATTGAGCCAAAAGTAGAAAGAGAAAACTTCATTTCTTTATTAAAATTAAAATCGTTTTTGATGTCCACTGTAACTATTTAGGGAATATTCTACATCTTCTTTTTTTTCTCTTTCCTTCTTTTTTTTTTTAGTAACTTTACATTTTACGAGATACAGAAACTAAAAAAAAAAGGAGAAAAAAATGAGAGAGAAATAGATACAATGGGAATAAAAGAAAAAATAAAAACTTCGTTATTAATGCGGTGACTCATCTCTAAGAGGGCAGCTTGCCAACAACTCAACACAACCCACAATAATGGCGTCTACGCTAGCAAACACGAGAAATAAATGTTTTCTGCTGTCACTCGGCTAAAAGGTTTCTTCTGTAGCTCTGACCGCATGGTTCCTGCTTAGTGTTAGGCTCTTAATGGTTTCTACACTTTTATGGCCAACTTCCGACACACAGAAAATATAGACTTCGTCATAACCGAGGGTTTGCAAAAGTCGTAAAAAAAAGCGGTTTATTTGGAATTTTTGATTGCACTGCTAAAACCTAGGCGCCCGACAGTGCAATTTGGCAATAATTTATCAAACTGCATCTAAAATTTTATTTTAGATCATATCATCCTTCTACCTGTTTTAATTACTAAGATTAAAATGTTTGACCACATGGGATCGTGTGATAGATTTCTTCCGTTTACGTCAATTTGTTTTTAACACCATACGTATGTTGTTAAGTCTATAGAAGAATGAATTAAAAAAGCAGGCTTTCATATAGACTTAATGTAATGCGAACTTCATAAGAAATATATTAAATGTTAAGAAATTATAAAAATTTCAATAGGGCTAGAATATTTCTCTCTAGTAAGGCAAAATCGAAGGTAGCATATCATTTAGCATTTTCTAGAAGAACATGCGTAAGATACCTAAGAATAAATCTTTTAGAAAGCATTGGAATACTGCTATGTTTCACTAATGCTTATCCCCTCGTTTATGTGTATCTTTATTAGTACCCCGACCGAGTTGTGTGCTGAGGACGTTAGCTTAGTTATCATCGACGAAAACAGTCATTTCTTTTTTCAAATTAATGAGTTAACAAGCTTTCTTCTCGTTCAATTTAATAGGGAATAACCATTACACTTTTTTTTTAATCCGTTGTAAGGACTTTGCCTTAAATAAAAGACTGCCAGCATTTTTGTATTAATTGCATTTCTAGACTTGCTTTAATTGCATTTCTAGACTAAATAAGGCTATTTACAATATATATAAAAATATTAAATTCGTGGGTTCACGGCATCGACGAGGAAGGTTAGACTTCCGTTGTCGCTGCACTTATTCAAGTCTGTCTAGGCCCGACAGTATCTCCTTGTCTCCTGCTTAGTCTCTGAAACACTGACAAGAAATTAACTCGCATCCGGTGACTTTATATACCTTCGATTAACGTTCTCGAAAGGTCTGGAAAATGCCACCTTTCTTTTTTCGGTTACGTTCCCAGACGACTGGGCGCCTCCGTACGGCCCCTTCCTTTTGGTAGCTGACGAACTGTTCCGCGAGCTGTCGGTAGCACTTATGTCGCCAAGACTGTCTGTCTCCAGCCGTCTGAATCAATTATGTGCACAAACCACGTGTTGGTTGGTCTTCTCGAAATTTCCATGCACAAAATATTCGCTATTGTACGGGAGTCGTTACACCTTTTTCGTCATGATCTAAGAAATGCAGAAGTACTATATTGAGTTAATAGACTCGCATCCTACATTAAAAACGCATCTAATAGCTAGCAAATTTCAGCACTTATTACAGAAAAACCGAACTATTAATTGCTGGACTAGACTAGGATGTCTGGAGAGGGAATTTCAGAATTCAATCCATGATATAAAAATGTATTACGTTATCAAATTTATAAAGTATTCTATCCAAGATATAATGTATTACGCCTCCGAGAGCTCTCGGTTTCATTCTTTGCTGCGATTTAGATTCCCTGTGGTTCAGTAAGAGCTTTTTAAGGGTCATTAAATGAGGTCTTGATGATTGCTATGTGAAGTGATACTCAGCACAGCTGTACTAAAGTTATAAATGTATTTTTGAGAGTAATTTAGTTATGTGAAAAAGTATTTTTGTAAACTAATTATTTTTGGTTACAAGGTGAGCGTGGTAGGATTTTTGATGGAAAAAAACTGAAACGTAAGGATATAACAGGGCCTTCTGTATGCTATTTCTAATGTTTGAAGTCACTGACAAAAATACAAAATATTAATTTATAGAGAGTACTTAAATCTATAATACAGAATTTGAAAATTGTGAATGAAAATTTAGTTTATCTGTATTAGAAGAAAGACAAAGCTAAGCATGTGAACTTTCAGTACAAATACTTCTATAATAAAGCACAAAATGTACTTCTTTGTTATGTAAGGAAAATATTATGTAAAAGTTGATACTAAAAACTAACCCTTCATGACTGAACTTTTTTCGCTAGAGTTCTCAATTTAGTTTTCCTTTATGCAATACTTTCTTAGGGCTAAAATAAGTATATCTCAAAACTCTGCGCTTCAAAGCAAACGTATATAAGGTATGGTTAGTAAACAAGGAATATGCTGTTTTAAAAGTTAATGCTGTTAATTTAAAAGTTAATTTAAAAGTTAATTATAAAAAGGCATTTAATAAGATAAAAACACAACGGCGATCATAATACAAGCGAAGCGTTCTAATAACAACCGACTACTACCGTTGCCACTCATCTTGTAGTAATGTTACAATAAAGATAACAAACAATTTTTTTAAGTAATGCGATATGATATAAAAATGGATCTTACACGTACTAAGGTAATACATACCCTAAAAAATCAAAATTTCATGATTAATAAGTATATAAGACGTTAGTAAAAAGCTAAACACACGTCTGATCTACTGCTCCAATCCTCATAATAGTGCGAGGGCAAGTCACAAATATTGTACCGGTTGGGTGGTTTGTTTAAATGTACAAATGTTCTTAAAAAATATACTGAGTTCACTCTTTTAACAGGCAATATAAGCTCTAAGGATATCTGCAAATTCAATTATGGGGCTAATGCATACCAGAACGATCAATGAAAAAAGAAAAATATAAATCGTTAAATTAAAAGCTAATATTAAATATGATATTGTAAAACACGTTAATTCAATTTTAGTATGTAAACAAAAGCTTCCCTTAATGCATTTAATCAACATTTTAGGATAATTATTAGTTGAAATCGCTTATTATCCATTGAACCTGGTATGTTATTTCGAATAATCTAATTTATTGCTAAATTATGGAAAACAGTTTTATGAGCGTAGGTATTTTAAAGTTCATTTTTTTTCGTATCATTTTTATAATCTTTTCATTAATTGTAAAAATAATTTCTTATTGTGCTAAGAGAAAAATTAATATTTTTTGGAATTTTCCTACTTGTAAACGCCTTAAAGTAAAACGAAAATTACCATTTTTCATTATAAATGTTATTTAAGGTATTATCTAAGTATACTATAAAATTACTGTTTTTACTAAATTTATTTTCATAAAATTATAGGAATAAATTATCCATGATATTGAAGGCATTAACTATCTACATATATTCAAAGGTTCGCATGCAAATATTGTGTTATTTTTATTTTGTTTTATCAAATATTTTCTGTCTCTGATATAACGTAGGTAACGTAAGTGGAATTTATCATTTATATACATATTAAAAGAAGTTTTTAATGCACATTCATAGTTCGGTTTAATTTTTCATGCTGCAAAAAGTACGCCTCCTATCTAATATAGCTCACAGTTTTCTTCATACTGGAACTTCTTTTATCACATAACGGGAATTTTTGTATTGAAAGTATCTCTATAAAAACAACTGCATTGAAGAATCTCTTTGTTCTAATGCTTTAGAAATCTTTCAGATGAAAGTCCCTTTAATTAAATTCCAGTTTTATCTACGCAGGATATTGAAAATAGAAGAATCTCAGCAATTTATTACAACCTGTGTAATATTGAATTTTTTTCAAAAGAGGAGTAAAGGAAACAAATTAATTTAAACAAAAATGCCAGTCAAGAAATACTAATCTTAAATTACTCAGTCGTTTCAACGCAAAAAGAAAAAATAAATAATAATAATAAAAAAAAACTCTTAAATAACTGCTTTCACTGCCTTATTTTGTGACAACTAGTAAACATATCCAAACAATATTGGGAATTTTTTTTATATTTTTTTCCCAAGTAAAACATTTTATTCTAATTAAACTATTGAATTCTATGAGGGATTTTTTTCCTGTTGTGTTATTTTTTTTCTCAGCTCCAGGTTTATTAATATTAAAACGTCAGTTCACAATTTTTTTTGCCATCCCACTGTAAAAATACGCATAAATTTGTTTGGCCTCTAAGTACTGAATTGATACTAGTATCTTATTTTACATCCTAGGATTTATTTATATTAAACATGGAAAATAAAGGCACATAAAAGATGCCTTAATATTATACTGTAATAGACATTTTTTACATCTTGTGGAGGTTCATATTAAAATACACAAAAGTTTACATAAAAAGATATGTTGTGTGTTTTTAACCTTTAAAACGCAGTCTATGTGTTTTATTTGCTAAGCCGATTCTTTGGGCAGTCCGTGAGAGAAAACTACTGCATTAATTTACTTCATTTTGGTCTTAAACGAAAGATTTTAATCTATAAATGTGTCAAATTTGGTTTTTGTAACCGCAATTTCTATTAATTAACGGTAATTTACAATTAAAAAAAGTGCTTTTTGCGCATGCTCAGTGACATGTTTAAATCTGGCTTTGGGTACTGACTAAACACGAGGCTGCATAAACACATCAATTTGTTTATTCCGAGGAATATATCTCTGCCATTTTTATATTTAATTATGTTTGTGAGATATATAATTAAACCTGAAGGAAATCGTTTATTTCGCACTGTTGAGTAACCATGTTGCTTTTTATTCGGTTCAATAGTAATTTTTTAAAGTGTATTATGTAGTAATTTTTTAAAGTGTATATTGATTTCAGCAGCATTTGTGAATAAGTTACTTGTAAAATATTAAAACACCTCACTTCCGAGATCCAGTCTCCTAAAAATATGTATTGCCGTTATTAAGAATTGGTATAGCAATTGTTTGCATTTTAGAGGTAATATATTTTGAAGGTCTTAGATGGCCAGTTTATTATTCCTACCCGGTACATCGTTGGGACACCTTCAGTCCTCAATTCTGCTGCCATTCTCTGTGGAAAAAAGTGTATGCGATGTTGTTTGATGGCTTGGGGATTCTGAGACCATTTCCGATTAACTTCAATTTCCAGTTCAGTAAGATTTCATGGTTCTTGATCCAGCTGCCTGATGCCCCTTTCGATCGCATCCTACAAATGCTCAGTTTGATTGAGATCTAGTAATTGTAGGGGGAAATCAAGCAAGGTGAAGTCTTTGTCCTTAAACCATCTGTGGACAATGTGAGTTCTGTGGCATAGCGCATAATTTTGCTGGAAGAATGTATCTCCACTGGAATAAACCATTAACATAACTGGAGGGTCATGGTCGGTGACAATATTTAAGTTCCTTTTACTATTCAGATGTGCCTTCACACAACTTAAAGGGCCCAAACAGTTCTAGGAAAACAGCCCCAAAACAATAACATTGCATCCACCAGTGTTAAGACAATGCACTTAGGGTACACACGCTTTTTATCTGTTTTCTCCATATTCGCACTCTGTCATCTGCCTGGTGTAGTTGAAAAAGTGATTTTTTGGACCATATTACCGTATTCCATTCATTCACCGTCCAATCCTTGTGATCCCGTACGAACTGGAAACGTTTGATCTTGTTAGCTACAGATCGCAAAGTCTTTCGAAAAGGCACGTTTTCGGCTTCCATATCCGATAAAGTTTAATGTGCAGTGAACATTACGTTGATAGGCCCTCGTACTTAGGTCCCTGATTAAAATTATGTGCAGTCGAACATACTATTAGCCTTCTGTTGAACTGGACAACTATGGAAACTCTCCTTTCAGCTCGAGAATCCAGTAGCTGGTAATGACCACACACCTTATATTTTACCAGTTTTTTCTTTCTTTCTTTTTTTTTTGTCTTGTTTTGCTTGGAAACCCATTCTTTGCAAACATAAACAACAGATGTTCTTGAACACTCCACAAGCGAAGCAGTATCGCTGATACACGCTCGACTGCTTTTAGCATCTACAATCATTCCATGTTCAAATCCCATTCAACTACGTTTTTTTGCCTATTCCTTCACAAACAGTAAACTCCATTTGTCTTTACAATCACCTATCAATCCCTTTTTATACGAATCCCACCCTTTAGCATCAACAAAGGGACGTTATAGCTGAGTTGCATACAATTGCCGGGGGTCATAATATATTGGCCACTCAGTGTATATTAGACATTTGCTTCCTTCGCTAAAATTTCAGATCACACACTTTAATGCCGACGAAAATATTTAGATCTTTAATTTTTCTTTATATATTTCATTCTTTTGTGTAATGTGTGAAATTCTAAAATAAATTTCTTACTTTCATTATTTAGAGATTGAATAGTTCAGGCTCATAATAGAAATTTAGTTAACTGCTTCTAAAAAGAAATTAAATTTTAAATTAAATGGTATTTTCCCTAATTTCAACTTGAAAATTCTGCTACGAATTCATACTGTCAATATTGGCTATTATTTAAATGAATCCTTTGATCTGTAAAAAACGCATTTTTCATTTATTTAATTTTCTTTATTTTACATTCATTTAATTGTAGCCTGATAAATGCGGAATTCATCGTGTCCCATTGAAATCTTCAATTGTTCTTCAGTAAATACATCATCCTTTCAATAGAAAAGAATATTGACTCAGATGGTATTCAATCCAACTACAACAGGATCTAAAAATAAGAAAAGTAAAATATATAATAAGAAAAGCATTTAAGAGTACTTCATTTTTTAAATTCTGTCAATCTTGGACAAAGAGCTGTACGTAGATTTGAACGCTGTTTAAATTATTTTCAAAATTTCACTCATTCCTCTGTGTTAAAATTGGAATTGCGTGATTCGGACACAGGTAAAGACACCTTTAACTTGAAGCACTCGGTATGTATGCTTTTATTAGACATTTATTTTACTGCTAACAGACTCTCCTCCCCAAAAAAGTTATTTTAAAAAAATTAAATAAAATAAGACTCTGACTTATTCTCATACATATAAATCCGCATATTCATACAGCTGGAAGGAAGGGAAGGCAGTTTCTCAATAAAACCAGAAGTGAAAAACTAGTAAATAGTTGTGACGTAAACATGTATAACCGTAAAAACACTAAAATATTCAGGAGGACGTGTTCAACACTCTCACACATCATAGGCATTCTGGCAATGAGTGCTGTATCATTTCCACTTCCTTTTTACATTCTCCGAGAAAACTGTTTGTTGAGGGCTCAAGGGTGCACCCGATTCCCTTGAATGTAGTCATCACAGATAGTTTAAGGAAAATCTCCTTTAATACGAGTTTGTTGACTACTCTCTTAGTTTTTAATATTAGGCTTCACTATTCTAGATCAATTTTGTGTACTTTAAGGCATATATATATATATATATATATATATATATATATATATATATTTCAGTGATTTCAAGAAACTTCCTTTTGATTAAATATTTTCTATTGGATTCCTACTTGTATGCATATCTATGCTTTGAAATAAAAAGATGATATATCTCCTCTTTCACTGTCTTTATTTACTGGAAAATACGAATAAACCGTTTAATTCTGTCCTTCGAGTCTACTGCTACCATTCCTCAAATCATTTTTTCATCCATCTGTCATGATTCTAAGCGTTCAAAAGAACATTCATCTTCACCGATGACGAATTCTTTCCTGACTCTAAAATGGTGAGATAGGGAGGAGGGACGCATACCATTCAAGGACCTTTTGTATTCGTCTTCGGAGACCGTGTGTGGTCTTTGTTCCACTGTTCATGGGGAGTTTTCTCCAAACCTCTATGCTCTAGTACTTTGAGAGAGGGCTGTCAATCACAAACCTATCTCTCGACCCTCATATCACATCGTCCGCCCCCAACAATCATTTTCCGAGAATATGTTCTGATTTGATATCGATAAGATATTGAAGTCACAATATTTTGTTGGACCCTTTTAAAATGAAAAGTTGCTAAATTTCACGACTGTATCTCAAGGTGCTGTATCTGAACTCAGGGTGTTCTGTTTTCTATTATTATTATTTATACAGTCGAACCCCATTATAACGAACTTCAAGGGACCAAAGGTATTGTTCGCTATATCCGGTGGTTCGCTATATCCGAACCATTAAGAAAAATGTTAGAGTTCTCAAAATGTGTAACTCATTAGTTTCTATGTATATTCAATAATTAAGTATTGAAAGAATGATAAAATCTATTAAAAATGATCATACTTGAATTAAATTGACTAAAATCAATTACATTAAACTGACACAATGCTAATTAAATTAGCTAAAAATGAAGACAATTTGAAATAAATTGATTTTATCTTTAATAGTTGCTCACTGTTTTGATACAGAAATAATCGGTAATCTTCTGCTGGCGTGATGCCGATTTCAAAAACATTTTATGAATTTCTTTGTCCAATACATCAAATGACCGAACAGGCTTTCTTCCACTGTTTGTGTTGACAAAAACTTATTAATTGCACTCATCGCTGCTGTAGCATCTGAGATGGTGGAGATTTTGTCATTTATGTACTCATCTTCATCAGAAGCAGAATCTTCCATTTCAGAATGATTATTTTTAATTTCTTCCACAATATCTTCATCAGTCAGATTTTCACATGTAATGACTTCATCATCACATGTTTCGAACAATTGCACGCCACAATCTGAGAATGATGAAATTTTGTACTTTTCTATCCACATCACGATAGGTAAATCTTCATCATCATCTTCTTCAACATTCTTTGCTTTTTCAACATTCGTTGTATCTTCAACATTCTTAAAAAGTTTAAAAATTAAAAAAAAATTTAGTTGTCGACTGAAAAAAATGTTCGTTATAGCCGATTATTAAGATTTCGGAGGTTCGCTATAAAAGGATAATTTAGCATTAAATGCAATAGGAAAACGGCGGGACCAAAATTTTCGTTCGTTATATCCGGGAGTTCGTTATATACCGGGTTCGCTATAACGGGGTTCGACTGTAGTGCTGAGATGCTTTCCTTTACTGTTATAAATTACTATATCATTTAGTTAAGTTTGAGCGTAACATTTTAATTTATAGCTTTGAATTTACGACATTAACATCTAAAGTTTAGATGTATGATATTTATTTTAAACTCAACCTTTTTCCTCAAAAGTATGTACTTTTTACTGCCAGAAAGCTTTACTTAAGACCGTTATGTGATACAAACTTTTAAATGCTACAGATGCCATTAATGATGGTTTCCTATTTTTGATAACCGTTGTTTAAAATTCTAAAAAACACATCGCCAAGCAATGGTTGTCCGTAATTTAGAAATATTTCTTTCCTCGTGATAATTTCACTAAGAAAAAATAAATAATATATTGAAATCTACAGTTAAGTCCTAATGAATAAGGTTAAATAACTTTATCTACTATCATTTTATTCGGATTAGCTGATATCAAAACCAGAAATTCATAGGAGTTTCTTGTATCTTCGCCCAACTCATCTTTCCCCTATGTTTGTTATTTTAACAAACATAAGTGAAAGATGTCTTAGCCGTCTTTAAAATTAGAATATTTTATTGCTTTTAAGATTTTGTTGTTGAATTTAGTCAAGTAATATTGTTGATATTGTGTTAAATTCTATACATAGTTCTATTAGAGTAAGGAGAGAAATGGAAGTTGGACATTAAATGTTAAATTTAACATACAATGTCCAAGTCTACGTGTCTTTGGTGTCAAGCTCTTAACTAAGGCAATCTTGTTCTCTTTAGGTTCAGAAGTTAATTTACAGTTTTAACATAATTTTATCTTACGTGATAAACTGAAGGCGGGAAGAACTAGAAAAAGGTCTTTTATTATTCTCTAAAAAAAATTTGTTGTTCAGAGTTATGGATAGGGAAGAACGTATTCATAACATTTTAATTTAAATTTATAATTGTATCTGGTGGGAAAAATTCTTCTTCCGAAGACATGAGTGACATAAACTGCTTAAAATTGTAAAATTAAGAGATCTGGTACTCAGAATTCTCTAACACCATTTTTATTTATTTATTTATTTTGCTTCAAACGTACTATTGAGTTTCAAGAATCAGATAACACAAACCAAAGACTTTAACGGTGATTACCTTGCCATATACAAAATTTTTATGCTGTGCCGTCTATGTGTACTCTATTGTACCTCCATACTTTTAAAGTCTGTTTATCTCGGAAAGAATTTCTCAAAATTAGCCGTCTTTAAAAATGCATGTTTAAAATTCTTTACAAGGAATTTTTATAAAATTTTGTGTAGCGTTCCCTTGTATTGTTTTCTTTAAACTGTGCTCATAATTTTCATTTAAAGTAAAAATTTACAGAATATGTTCAACGAGGAAAAAATAGCTCAAAAATAAATTTCCCCTTTCAAATGGTTGAAGATTTTATCAATAATTTTTATAAATCTTAAAGACAAACTATTTAAAAACCTGTGGTATGTACAGAAGGAGAAAATTTCGCAAATACAGCTATTAGCTCAGCAGATATGAATCAAAGACCAAAAATTTTATTAATTTAGAATTATAATTTCTGTTAAACGAAATTTTAAATTATTCATAGAATTATTATATGTAACTGATCTCTACAAAATGAGGTGCATTTCAGGAAAAAGAATCTCTACAAAACGACCGTAAATAAATAAATAAATAAAGTTCGTGGTCCGAACCTCCTTAAGCTAAGATGACGAAAAAACTATCCTTAGAAGTTTCCACACCTGTCGGCTCCAAAAAAAAAAAAAAAAAACAAGGAGAAGACGATGAGCAGAACGTAACTCTAATATTTAAATGAATATTGAAACGTGATGGCATAGTTCAGGTTTCTAATCTTTTATCTCGTGCTCATGAAATTGCCAGGCATTTAAATAAGTTTTTTTTCTCTACAGCTGTATTTATATGCATTTCTCTCACCTGCGTATAAAATTTCCCTAGTTCGTCGCTTACATTGTTTCAATACATTTCCTACATTATGTAAATTTGCACTTTATAAAATAATTTTCCTTCAGTCAGTTGGAATTCGTTAATCTTAGAGACCACTGTAAATATATATGCTTTAAAATTTAGCTCCTTATTTGCTATTAAGGTTGTAAGTATGGATGTTAATGAACTTTTAAAAACGTTTATGTAGATAAATTTTTACATAATTTATAACCATTTGTATGTTATTGTATTGTATATAGATATTATGTTGGATCACATTTTTTTCGTATCATATCTTTCAATATAGTCTGCAGAACAAACTTAATGCTGCTCAATATATTTACGTATTTATTCATCCACGTTTCCAAACAAAGTTTTCAAATTTCCTAAACGGGCTTATGCATTAAACACGTGCTGAAACTAAATAAATTACGATCTGAAACTAACAAAGGTTTTTTAACGTAGGATTACGTTCCTCCATAACGGTCCTCCGGAAAGCAAAATTTCAGAAGCTAAAACCATCCGTCGTCGCGAGTTATAATTTTGGCTGCGTGCCAAACCCAATCTGTATCGCTTGGGCAAGCAGTAAAAAGCTAAACAGAAAAGAACCAAAATGCGTCAGAATTTTGACATACATACACACACATATATATATATATATATATATATATATATATATATAACACATACATACATCTATACATACAAAAGAGGTAGGCAACGATAAGTAATCCTACGTTAATAACCTGTGGTAGTTTCGTTAGAAGAGACTACCGGAAATTCTTTTTCCTATGCAATTGTGAATATAATAGAAGAATGCATACGCGCTTACTAATAATAATGATAACATTAATACTATTATTATAACTATCATTAATTTGCAATATAATGTAATATAATAAAATTAGTGTAACAAATGTTTTTAGAGCTATGCGTGAGTTCTGTTTTCATTCTGTTGATAATGTCAGGGAACTGACGTGCGGGAGAACTTCAGATGTTGTAACTTATTGGAACGTTTTGATTAATACTTATAATCCAAGTTATTTTACCTGAGCCTGACATTTGCTCACATTTTATACGTCAAAAATAAAATTAATTTGGCATGACAGTGTTCACTGATTATAGTATTACTATGCATCAGAATATTTTATTTGTCTGTTTTAGGGGGCTGGGGGTGCCTTGAGTGGATGACAGATCTGTACTGTTTGTCCGGCATCCTCCAGGCCCACAGCAATGGAAAATGCCACAGAACTTGGGAAATTAACCCTCTACTGCGTATTCAGGCTCTTGCTACGTAGTGACTGGACTTCAAGTGTTTCATGGACGATAGACTTTAATGGCCTGGGGGTCCGAGGTGTCAAATTCAAAGATTATCTGTTTAAATTCGACTTTTATTATTTTAAGTTTCCCCTTGTAGTTATCTGCATGCCTATTTTTATGTTATTTAATCTTCCAAACAGGGCTATCTAAGGTTAATCAGTTTCAATGATAGACATTTCCTGCATTATATCAGGTTTCTGTCGTCTCATCGGTCTTTGTTAAACATGGAGAGATGTGATAAATGTGCGTTAAACACACGCCCGTTTGGAAATGATAAGTAGGTGCGAAGAAATACATATCACTGCTTACTTCAGATGAATAATTGAACTGATTTCGTGACTCAGAAGAAATGGGAACGACGAAGTTTTTGTTGTTTGTTTGTTTTTATATTTGGGATATTGCTTGTTCATTTTAACGTATTTAATTGCAAGTTTTTTTTCTGCTTTTAAATATTAGTATTTTATTTTAATATTTTTTGTTTATCATTATATTCCTATTATAATTTTTTGTAATTGAAATATTATTTAGACTTCATCTCTATCCTCGTTTCCTTTTTTTATATGTGTAATATAACATTGAATGAACATGTCTTATTTTTTAATGAATATTCAAACATAAACATCAGTTTGTTTTTATAATTTTATACGTAAGATATTAAAATTGGATTACCGTAGTTTGAATGAAATTAGATTTAATGACGATGAAAACAAATCCTCAATCAGTCTCCATGGAATATTTTTTTTTCTAAAATACCAGAAAGGCAAAGCAAACGATAGAAATAGATTTAATAAAACGTGAAAGCGTTTTGGCCAGTTCGTATCTTTTTATTTCGCACTTGCTTGTTATGTGAAGGGATGTTAAGAAAAATCAACGTTATTTTGAAGGAGTTTAAAAAATCTTCCGTAGTCCGTATGACGCAAAATGGCATGTAACATATGTCGCGGAGATAAAAAAGGTCCATTTAAAATTGCAGTTAATATTATCCATGTCCGTCTGTGCAATTTTCATTTTTTTAGGCTCTTCACACTAAATTTTCAAACGGTAAAGAATTTAGGTCTTTTGTACGGATATTTAAGAGTGGGTTGTTTATTCCGGATGAATTTTTCAATTAGGGTCAATCTCGTGTAATCAACTCCTATCTGTCTGCTGACTCCATTAACTGATTAGTTTAGTTTGGTACTTAAGACGTCATAAACTAACATCTTGATAAACTAACATCTACATTCTTTAAATACTGTAGACCTCAATTAAAATGTTTCAAGCAGCTTTATTTCTACTTAATCAGCTATCTTGAAACAAAGTTGAATACTACATATAAATGACCCTACCAATTATTTTCCATTCTTTTGTGCTTTACATGACTTAGCTTTTACACTTTTGCTAATTTTTCATTCACCAGAGCACAAAGTAAATTTAATTGTATTTTTAATGCAGTAGCCTCGATATGAATACCTATTCACTCTCTCTAAATATTTATTTGACATTTGTTTTGCATCAATCAAATATATATATATATGCCACATTCAGTATTCATTTTAGTGATAAAATTCGTATTTACCTCTTAGTTTCTATGGCAATATACCAACGTAACACGTAAGTTTTAAAATAATCATTCTCGAATAGAATATCATTTTATTAAGCGCCTTTTCTTGATTACAAGTCTGTGTTTTAGGAAAAGGAGAGTATACAAATGGCATATTATCTTGCATAATATTTATGTATGTTGTGGAGCATATTATATTAAATAATGCTTATAAAATATTGTTTATTGTATTAAATATTTATTCGGACTGTGAGGGAAAATCTGATATTGTAAAGATATGGATGCTTTGTGTATTTTGCTCTGACTATTATGATTGCTTCTAATTTAATTTGTCTCCAGTTCGTATATCATTTTACAGATAGTAATTCTTATCTCTGTAATAGTTTCATTTACTGATTAGATACTGATGCACTCTCTCTCTCTTTCTCTGTCTATCTACTTCTATATTATGTGAATATATATATTTAATATACCGTAAAATCTTAAGTATAATACGCACTTTTATTTCACATTTTAGTCCGAAAAAATGAGGGTGCGTATTATACTCATGTGTAAAAAAACGCAATTTTAAGCATCGAATAAACGACAAACAATAGATGAGCTGTATTCTGGTGAAAGTGATTAAGACTGATAATCTGACAGTATTGTTTGTTGTGAATTAAAAATTTAAGTTTTTTTCTGCCGAATTTGACGTTTTCGTTTATTTTATTACAAATTTTATTTATGTTAATAAATTTTTGTGCAATTTTTAAATAAAATATTGAAAAGTTATGGGTGCGTATTGCAGTCGAATTTTAATTTTTTCCGAAAACTTCACGAAAAATCAAGCATGCGTATTATACACGTGTGCGTATTATAGTCAAGATTTTGCAGTAAAATACCTAGATGAAAAAACGAATTGTTTACTACCGACGATACCTTGATTTCTCTTCAGTTCGACAAGATATGTTCGTCTTTTGCTTTAACTGCATCTCAGTTAGACAGTTCTTCAGGTAGACAACATATTCCAAAGTATTACAAATCCCTAATTCGACTAGAGAAAGACCTCAAAATAGCTAAAAATATTCATTTTAAATTGCAAACATACATTGTGTTCTAAATTGTTAGTTAATTAGTTTTTTATGATCTTTGTTCTAGACTGTAATTTCCTAGTACCAAAGTAAGAAATAGACAGTCTATACGAAATGAGGTGCAGGTAAAAGATGCATATAGACTGTGATATCTTACACCTTTATCTAAAGTTTAACGAACAGCTCGAGAGAATCTATACATTTTTCTCTCAATATATTAAGCAATTTTAACCATTCTCAAATAGCTTTCAATTTTCCATTTCGAATCTTTTAGACATTATAAAATGTTTCATCATTCATATCGTTTAAATGAAATGTGTATGTACTTTACGCTTTTGCATATATTTTTTTCATTTGCTGTTAATGTAATTCTCCTTAATTTTCTTTAACATAAATTAAAACAAAATGATTACTTAAATCAACTAGCAAGGAAGATTTTTTTAGTGTATTTATTGTTTTGCACAAAAAAAGTTTGATTCAATTAGTGTTTTATCGTCTTAATCATTGAAAGTGTATTTGCAGTGAAAGTTTTTTTTCCAACTTTATGGAAATTGAATTAGTAAATGCATTTAACTCTCATTTATATATCTAAGCTATTAAATATATAATTACATGTTAAATAAATATTTAAATAATGTTTAACCTTAGTGTAGTGGCATTTTACATTCATATTTAAATTAGTTTCAGAAGTTTTGATAGGAGTCTAATGGATTTGATTTATCTTTACATTTGCATTATATATTTACATTACTAAAATTGTTTTAAGCCACATCAAGTTTCCATTCGATTCGAGCCAATCGTGCATTTCTTAATTTAAATGAGAGCATTGGCCGGTGATTCTTATTTTCCCCATTTTCTCACTTACCACGAGCGGATGGTATTTGAAAAAATATTCTAATCGTAAAGATATATAGGAAAAGGAGTAAGCGAATGCATGATTGCATTTTTTCCCCTTCCGTTCTCCACCGATGTTTTGAAGCTATCTCCATGTTCCTCTTTAAAGGCTTTCTTCATCTGGCGCCAGTGGAATCTTTTTGCATCTGTAAGAAACTTATTCAATATAAATGCTGAGGAAGATAGCGATGCACCACCCCTCGAACCGGAATACCAGATCAAGCTCTCCTGGCCAATCACTATCGAATCCTATTTGACTAGAAATAGTCTTCTTATTTTGTTTGAAGAACTTTGGGGTCATTTGCATGAAAATGGTAGCAGACAGCGGCTTCTTGTTTTAAATGTTAAAGTGTGCTTACTGCAGAAAGGGGAGTAGGGACGAATATTTTACCTCAGCGGCGCCTTTCATTCGGAGCTTCTTCAATTTTGTTTTATCTAACGAAATAACTTTTTTATACATACGATCGAAGCTTTTTAAGTATTCAGTGTAACAGAACTTTGCTTCTGAGACCTGGATTTCGGAGGGGAATACATGTGTTATTCAGAAGAAAGATAGTGAGATTCAGCTCGATTGCATTGTGGGAGGGGAAACAATAGAATAAACCACTTTAATTCGGTTAGAACCTACAAAAGTTAAGGTGCTAAATACTAAAGGAGCAGTAAGAGTGCCGGGTCTCCATTTTGTTGTTTGTTTCGACTGTCTTTATTCATTTAACTCTTTCCTTTCTTTCCTCCTGGATCTCCATTCAAAGTGTCTCCGAAATTTATCAAGCTCACTTTATGTGTGGGAACTATGTAACTAAATAAGGGTCGTCACATGTATACATTTCCTGAGGCATGTCTTCTATCGTACGAACTCATTCCACTGTTAGGGATGGTACAAAAAATTAATGAGGATCAGAAAACTATTTAAAGAGCTTCTTAAAGCACAATAAAACATCTTATGATTCATTACTCTCTATAGTCATACTTGAATATTTTATATATTTTTTAATTTCTCTCTTCTATTAAGGACAAAATGCAATAAACGTATAGAATATTGTGAAATTTACAATCATATCACTTGTATTTTTAACACTCAAACGGTACAGTGGTTTGAGACGAAATAGATGGTACGGTTTAGTTGGATCCGACCCGATCTCTTTCTTGATGAGGTTTATTGTAGAAATAAGTACACACTAAGCAATTTTGTTGTATAATAAAATTTATTGATAATATTTTACATGAAATAAAATCCTTTTTGTAGAAAAAAATGACCAATGAATTGCAATTTTGGGAAACAAAGAAAATGTCTTTGGCATTTACATAGAATGTTGCATATATTAGGTCTAATATGTAATTTAGTCTACCTAGTTCTAGAAGCTAGTGAAACCAACTTTTCGAGCACAAAAATGTAAAAAATAATATATACTCGCATTTTTGGCCTTCAAAATTTAAATAAAAAATAAAAAAAAATTAAAAATGACTAGTGATCATGAATGTTTATCAACAAGGACACTCATATTTACTTACGTATTTCTATATCTAGTAGTGTGGTCTAGTAGGTCTATCTGGTAGGGTTCCTTGTGAACTCGATCTCTTGCAATGAGAGGGGATAGTACGGGAGGAGGAAGACACACCCTTGGGTCGGATCCGACCCCCACTGTACTGTTTGAGTGTTAAATTTCGTTTAATACTAGAGGGCTCCGAACTGCAGGAAAAAAATAAATGCAATAAAATATTCCACCTTAAACATATAGGAACCAGACTCAGTTTCAATGATCCCCAGATAAATCATTTCATAACAATATTTTAATATTTCTTAAATTATTTCTCGGATATATCTATCTATCTATCTATCTATCTATCTCTCTCTCTATATATATATATATATATATATATATATATATATATATTGAGAAATGGAGAAATTTCAAAAATTGAACTAGAAACTAGTAATAGTGTTGAAAAAACTTAAAACTCCCACTGTTGAGCTCAGTTTTAAATGTATGTTTTGATATTATGAATCCTATTTGGACATGTTAAATGACCTGTTTAATAGTAGTTATAAATTATTTATCGGGTGATACATTAAAGATTAAAATGTATCACATTATGTTTTAATAAATGTTCCATCAAACGTATTTCCAAGCTTATATAGATTGTAACGAGACAACTGTTGCTTCATTCATACTGAAGTTTAATGTGGGAAAAAACTCATGCTAGTAATTGTACATTAGGCCTCTTAATGTACAATTAATGTTAATAATAGAACTAATAAATATGAATTTTATGTATGCAAAAAATGTGAAATGGCTTTCATAAAATATCAGATAGAATAATATTAGATACATAATGAAATATATGACTGTAAATAAAGGAATGTAATAATAAAAATTTTAGTGCTTTTATCAGTAAAATATGTGTATACGTAATAAATGCAACAAATTACGTTTCATTTCCTTATGCATTCCCTTTGAATTTTGTGATTTTCATATCTAAACATTTTTCGCCCGAACCTTTATTTATTTATTTAAATTTATTTTTGCCTCGAGCACAGTAACCTAATGAGACATATGTTTCCTGATTTTGTATTTCGAGGTTTAAATAATGATATTTTCAACAAGAGAGGAGTGATTGTAGCTTTAAATATGCCAGTTTTACAGACTCGGCATCCCTGGCACACGAAACATCGTTAACTTTAATTTAATTCGTAAATCCCTTGGAAATGGGAAATATGTCTTGGGAAAAATTATGAAGAGTAAAGAAACCCCGGGTATTCCTCGCAGCAGGAACTCACCGAACGCGTAGAAAATTCCCAGCTTCATTTACACGACTCTGTGTGGACGAAACAAACGATTCTGAATGCAGAAGCATCTTCAGAAATGTGAGAATTAATTACGATTTGAAAGTGAATGTATCCCAGACAAAGACCTTTCTTTCTCAATTACAGTTCTTTCGTGTTACAACGGAAGAAAGCGAACAGGCACATACGAGAGCCCGGTTATAGAATTTCCGTCCGGGACAACTTTGTCTTTAACAGAAGATAACAGAGAGGTTAAGAACATGTGAGGGGGGAGGGGGTGAGTTCTTCGAACAATCTGTTGCTCTCGGCCACTGTTTCCTAATGAGAATCGGCACCAGGGGAGGGAAGGGTTAGGAGCGTTAATGTGATGTGGTCGCTATAGCAACCGATAAAGTTGCAGGGACTGGATCCGCTCAAGGCACATAAGCGCCGTCACTTTCAGAGAGATAGGCATTTTTCCGATTAAAGCTAATATATCCGAAAAGTAAGACTAGCTCCTAATTATTTAAGTGTTTAATGATACGTTTAGAACACAAGATACATTAGTATATTAAATAACAGTTCTGCGCATTCTTTTCCCTGAATAGAAATGTTACCGAATCTATTTCTCTGGTTTTAATTCAACGTGTACTTTTCCTATCATGCTGATGACGCCTGTGGGATGAAGAGAAACAAACATTTTAATTCTTAGTTTCTAGTTGTATTATTTCCGAGAGGCTTCCGCCTCCCCGATGTTTATAGATATCATCGGAGTGTAAAAGTGAATTTCGGAGGGTATATTTTGCATACTTATTTTACTATCGTTAACGAGAGAGATGGAAGAAAAATAATTTATCCACATTGTTTAAATTATTTCTTTTTATTTATCTGATACTTAAATGTATATTTGTCATACTTAAGTAACACAATTTCATTTCTTTTAAAGTCTGTTGTGTATTAAATATATAATAAAATATCTTTTTAATATTTTTCAAATTGTTCTGAATATGAATTTTTCGTATAAAGCGCTTTGCAAAAGTAAAAAATACATTCTGTTACAATTTCATAATTACCTAAATATAGAATCTGAAAGTATTACAGGCATTTTTTTTATTCAATTGTTCGTCATTTACTGGTTCATGACGCGTGCATATTTAATTTTTCTAGTGAGATCTGCATTAGTTATTTTTAGCTGTAAATGACTTTTAGTACTATTGATTTAAACATACCTAGTTTTAAAAAAAATTATATAATATATCCCTATACATTGCATTAATGTAGAAGCTTCTAAGCAATTTGCGGCCAATAGAAAAAAGAACAACAGATGAATCGTCTGCACTCTCATAGATTTTCTCTCACCAATAGACAAATGTTACTAGTGAAACAAAATTAGTCGTAGGAAAAGTTTAAATGATTTTTAGTATTCCGTCAATGCAGTATTATGAAATAAGTCCATGATGTGATAAAATTAAAGAGAAAAAAATTGTAAAACTCTGATTTTTTTTCAGTTGCAGGTATAATATATGCTCATTATAAAACGTTACAAAATAACAGTGTTTCTGTTTTTAATGTAAAAATAATGGTATTTATTTTTAGACAAAAATGGGTAGATTCCAAAGTATTCAAACTTGATCTGTTAAGTGGTCAGTAAGAAGGGGTTCTATTATCTCAAATGCTGGTTACAACTTGCATTGTAATCTAAGGTAAAATCAAAAATGCAAAAATATAAACGCAAACAAAATAACATAAATTACAACGTTGCAATTCTATGTTTTCTTTAAAACCTTGTTATGATTAAACACCATTCCTTTTTTTAATTTATTCAGCAGTTTTAAATTTAGGGAAAGTAAAAGTTAATTTTTTTTCTATTTTAATTGCTTCAGTTGTTTTCCACCTGAAGATTTCCTCTCTGAAACTATTAAATGTAAAGTAAGTATTTTCTTTACAGCCCCAGATGTATTTTACATTTATTTTTATCTTTTAAGCTTTATTTTTGTAGGTTTTATGACGTGTTCCCCAAAGAAAAGTAAACCTTTACATTTGAGTGAGTGTTGCATTTCTGAAAATAAATTTTAAATCCTTAGCCATCGCCTAATTTGACTCTCAAAGATCACTGGATCTTCATTTAGTGCAATCCGTGTCCTGAAGCCTACTAAGTGATCTCATTCTCACTTGCACATCAGTTAGCTTCGTCTTATCAGTGTAATCAAATACATTTTTTTTCACCAAACGATAGCCATACATTTATGTCTGCCTTTATTTTGAAACCATTTTTAAAAAAAGGAACTGTTAAAATGGATGGCGTCATGGCAAATGTGCACCCTTTTCCAGAGTAGTTAGCATATTAAGTAGGATGACTCATCCTCGCAAGCAAAGAAATGTTTCAACCTTCAACGCCCACGTTCATCACAGTTACTATCGCACGTGATAGCAATATTTTTTTCCCCCTTTGAAAAGATAATTCTAGCAATTCAAAATTCTTTTCTTTCTATTTTCGCGTCTGCATTTTTAAATATTACGTTGAATAAATGAATGGAAGGATGGATGAAAGTTATATTTGCCCGTCTGTAAAATGTGTGCTTTTTTTTTTCATTTATCTTGGCATAAAATTATGTGCTTGCTCTCTTTCTGCCGATATCATTTCTATTTTTAATAGTTTGGTGCTGATACTGATATGGATACTTGTGTTCATAGGTGCCCACTCAATTCAAATACAGTAACTTAATGTAGTTGTCTGAATATGTGCTTCCATATACTCTAGTTAAGGCCATCAATATGGACTAGATCAGTTTTGTAGTCCCCACCTGACTCTGTGACAAGACGAAAATTTAACGTATTTGAATACCCTTGCTTAATAAAATTAATTTTAAAATCAATTATGGATTTTTTTTAAATGTTATTTCAACGCGTCTCCTTTTTCCCCGGAGCCATGAAGCTTCTACTTGCGTCATTTCCACAAATAGTTATCGGTGATCAATTATTTTGGTCTACGTGTCATTTTAAGAGCATTTGTAATAGTTATGTTTCGCTGTCTATAACCGTAACACTGATTCTGTGGTTATCACTTAGAATGTATAAGTTCATTGAATATGTATTAGAACTATATATTCAATCGGTTAAACATTGGAAATATTGATTAATTGCCCAACCCTAGGACAAGGGGTGATGTCAGCGAGCCAAAAAATTTTAACAATTGTATTTTGTGGGGGTGCTGACGTGTCCTCTAATTATTAGGCAAAGGCTAACTTTTAACTTAAAAAAAGTTTTAAATAATGCAAACTTTTACTGTAACAATAGCAGAAAAAACCAAACATGGGTATAATAACATATTTAGAATAAAATATATTAATATCGGTCGATATTTAATGTCTCCTTTACTGTTGAATATTGGATATTAAATATTTTATATTGGATAGTAAATATTTTATATTAGGTCAATAGTTGGTCATGATGAGTAATATTCTGCACTTAAATTAATCTTTCAGCCTGTTTCTGAAATTTTATTGCAATAAATTCATGCCCAAAAGACTCGTATGCTTATCGAAAGACTATCAAAAGAAGCATTTTATTTTTTTATCTTCTACAAGAAATATATAATATTCAGGTTTTCATTCAAAGTCCTCATTATTTCGTTTTCTGTATTTCATTAATTATGTCCGATTATCCCTCGTGTTCGATTGTTTTTAGATCAGTTTACGTATCGAAAATCTTATATTTCCCTAAAGAACTGTAAGGAAAAGATATCAGCCTTTATTCTCATTCAATTTTTCAAAAATTGGTCGTTCAAGTACCAGCAAAATTGTTTGGCGCTCCGTAAGTTCGTCATCTATGCCCTTGGACTAATCAAACAAGTTGTCTGCGTGTATGAGTCCTTTTCTGTCAAAAAATGAACAGATTGAGTCGATTAATCTTTACTTAATCTCTTTCACTTCATCATAAAAAAATGACCACCATTAGCAAAATTTTAATAAATCAGTAATGGCGTGGAAGACTTTTTAAATCGAAAATATGGTCATTATTTTCGACAATAAGTCTCGTTATTTGATTTGGACGTTCAATAGCATAAAAAATCTTCCTTTTTAAGAGGTTTTTATCGAATTCCCTTTCATGCCAGTAGTCTGTTCCCAAGCATTTTATGTTATTTTGTATTCCAGCGCATAGAACTTCAGAAAAGAAACTTCTAAAGACTACGTTCTCGGTATGGTCAACCGCACTGAATATTGAAAATAATTATGAATCTTTTGCGTTCAAAGAATTTGTTTCACGGTCTCGAAAACTAAAACTGTAAATACTAAGTTGCGTAGAGGAAGTTCTGTCTAAACAAGTTTACAAAATTTAGAGGATATAAATCTCCTCTATTTCAAGATTTTTGGTAATTGTCATTTCGTTTTTCTTGTCAATAGCTTAAATTGCTGACAAACTGCGAAATTAATAAACATCCCTATCATATTGGATTTTTTCCCAGTTTATTTAATAAATAAGTAGTACTGAGGAATAAATAAGTGTTATGTACAAGGACTGACTGTATATGAGAAATCTGAAAAGTGGTAAAAAATTTTAAATTAAATTTGTAAAGAACACCTGTTTTTCGAAACAAATTCTGAGTTTGCTACTCAAATAAATTTTAAATCATTAATGTCATTCGGGAGAAATATTAATAAAAAAAGGCCAATAATAAAGGTCATACTAAAAAGTATGACCTTTATGTGTATTTCATTTCTCTCAGAAATTCAGGATATGTTTACACCTATAAACGTTAAGGAAAAAAATAATCTGAATAGACAAATATCAGTTTTTATATTAATTAGTTGAGAACTTTAAAAAAAGACTCCATATGTTTTTACGTGTAGGCATGAAAAGTCTTTTAATTAAAACAATTTTTAATTAAAACAATATTTTGTTGAATCCCAAAGTAACTGTAAAACTTCACACTAAAATTATTTTGCTGTAACTATTTATTAAATCTCAAAAGCTTATGAATTAAAAATAAAACGTCATACGCCTTACAAAACAGATTGTACATTTCAAAAAAAGGAATGAAATATTTCTAATGCAGCAAGAGTTTAAAAAAATTAATGAGATAATATTTGATCATACTGAACAAAATTATTTTTTTTATTTAATTTTTTTTTGCATCTTTTAGTATTAACTGTTTTCCCATCATTGCAATGTGAGAGAGACAAGCAAGAATTATTTTTATTTCAAACAGGGATTTTTTTCAGAGGAACATTTTTTCCTGCCCCCCTGAACTTGGCTCGACGCACAAACATAAAGTATGTGCAAGTAAATGTAGTGTGTACCTGAATTCTGTAAATAAATGTCGTATATACGTGCAAGTACTCTAGTAAATACTTGCACGTACACGCATTTATTTACTATTTTTATTATGATTCCTGTTACTCCATTCTTCTAGACAATACTACAGCTGCTACAAGATGAATTTTCATTCAATCAAATAGTATTTATCATGACACCTTAAAAATTCTAGCAAAGGGAACTACCTAGTTTACCACCGCTTCAACTAAGTGAGCCACTGGAGATTCAACGGACTATATCTTATCGTTGATAAATGTTTCCGAGTAATTCATTTTGATTCCCAGTTAGCTAAGAACACAGAAAACTGGATCAGTTTTATTTATTAGCCATTATTTATTGGATGTTAGTTTTAAAGTGCTTAAAACACGTACTTCAAGTCTGTTGCGATAAAATAGACGGAAAATGTGTATGTATGGGATTGAGTAATAATTTACACTATGGCGTTTTCAGCAAATATTTTATGCCAAAGTAAGAGACTAAATAAAGCGTATAATTACTCATTTAAATTTAATTTACAGTTCTACCAGATAAAATGTTTAAAATACTTTGGTTGGTTGTTTATTTGGGAATCAAACTTTTCCAGGAAATAATTTTTAGAAACTTAGGTAATTTAACTAACTTTCACTTTTGTCACCTTAATAACAGTTGTAATGCAAAAGCAATGTAATTTTGAAATACAATGTAGAAGCTTATTAAAAAAGAAATTTGTTATAAATAAACAAATGCCTCATAAAAGGGCTTGAAAAATATTTTTTAGGGTGGCATTGCTTATATTATTCCCAGTCTAGGAAAATTTTACGTCATGGGCTACACATTTATCCTACTGCTTTACATCATCGCATTTAGTTAAAACTCATTCGTGTTAAAAAGTTGTGCATTATGAAACCAAAGTTAGTGTTGGTAATATATGGAAGAAATGCTTAAAAATAAGCATTTCTTCCATATATTACCAACTTACAATCGTCTTAAGATATATTTTACTTTATAACGATTATTTTCTGTAAGGAAATTACTTTAGGTTGTCATACACCTCGTTTCATATATTCCTGTACCATTCTAGCGATACAAATGTTGAAATCAATCAGATTTAGAAACTTTAATAAGTATGAATTCGACGCGGTGTATGCAAGCACTGTGCGTAAATTCGGGGGGGGGGGGGGGGTAATTTTTATAATTCTCTGGTCAATCGAAAAAGATTTTCGGTGGTTATAGTTTGCGTGTTGTTTGTTGTTGCAATCTCCTACCCCCCCCCCCCCTAAAAAAAAAGTCTTTTACGGAGTTCGCCTTCATTAAAGCAATTAATACACAGATTTTAAAATACTTAACACAACAGACAGCATTAGTTTTCTTTGTTTCACAACGAAATTAACTAATTTCAGGTACTTTTATTTTATATCATCAAATCACATCTGATTTATGCCCGCAAAAGAAATTCTTTTGTAGATGTAACTTTGGGCAAATCTTTTTCTTGTTTTATTTAAAAATAATTTAATATAATTTAAAAATGATTTTTTCGTTTTACCAATATGTGTCTTCTCGAACACTGACATTTTTTTTAGTGAACGCAAATTTTACAAAAATTGTAGCCCTAAAGTAGCACAAATTTAACTCCTTCCAAACCATTTTTTTCCTTAAAAGACATGTCTGTCTTTAAATCAACAGTCTTGAATACTGCTGTTCGTATGTTACAACACTCGTCTTTATTCGAAAGTATGTTTTATCCTTCTATATGAAAACATTTATAATTGAAGTAAAATATGACATTTGTTCTACACAAATAAATATATTTGGGTTTAAATGTGATGAAAATTAATCCATAGCTCGAATCTAATGAGTTATGTTCTAATAAGCATGTTTCTCTCTGTACATAATGATGTGACGCAAGATTTCATTTACTTTCATTGAGTTGTGGCAGTATTGAGTAACTTAAGTTATGTTTGTTCAGCCAACAATGTTATTATTGGGTACCAGATGAAACTGTCGTAATACTTTTTTATTATATTTGGAGATTTAAATCTTAAATAAATTTGATAGAAAGTATAAAAGTTCTGTTTTCCTCATGATGTAGTTCACCTCAGCGAGATGTTCCCTTTATTCCATTGGGGAAACGTGCTGAGAACTTACGTTTTGTGCACTTATTTTCTAGAGTCCAGGAGAACTTATAATTGAATGCTCATACGGGATAGAAACCTGCATAAGATGGTCACTTTTTTGCCATTTTAGCTTCCGTATAAGTATCATAATGCATAAATTTGTGCTTGAAATTTATTATTGATAGTGAGAAACTTAATATACTGATAATAACTCATCATATGATGATATAATTTTCTACTGAGTTGATTTGGAATGTAAAGGAAAATAGCAATGAAGTTCTAATTAATTGTGTACTACTCTGGTGTAAGAAATTAAGAGAATTTGCAGACTTGGTCGATTATGTCTAGAACTACTTTACCGATTTTAATGAAATTTGATATCTACATACATTGATACAATACAAAACAAATAACCATTTAATAATTGTAATACACTCGCATGATCGTACGTAACACTCGTTGGAGTCGAAAGGTATGAAACAGCGGTTGCAGAATTTAAAAAAAAAATGGGTTAATAGATGGGTTAATAGGGGGTATGTCTCCTCTTACAGATATACAGGTCTCGCAGTGTGATTTCATACTTGAAATAAGGCAGTTTATCATTTCCTGTGGCAATTGGTCCCACTCGTTCAGCAACGCTGTTTTCATTCCCTGGACGGTTCTTGGAGGGTGGTTGTGAGTTGCAATTGCCCTCCCCAGAGCGTCCCAGACATGCTCTATAGGGTTAAGGTCTGGAGATCTGGCTGTCCAATCCATCCGGCGAATATCCTCATTCTCTAGAAATTCGTCGACCAGAAGAGCTCTATGTGGCCTCGCGTTATCGTCCATTAAAATGAACTCAGGGTCAACTGCACCCCTGAAAAGACGAACAGGGCTCCAAGACCTCATCCCTATACCTCAAACCAGTCACAGTGCCTCTTTCAAAGACATGGAGAGGTGTGCGGCCATCCAACATGATGCCTGCCCAGACCATTAAACCTCCTCCGCCATAATGGTCGATTTCGCGGACATTGGAGGGTAGGTAGCGGGTCCCTGGTTCTCTCCATATGAACGTACGGCGAGAATCGGTGTTTAGGCTGAACTGGGACTCATCAGTGAAGAGAACGGTCGTCCATTGATCCATACTCCAATCTATGCTCTCTGCACCATGATTAACGGATTCTCCTGTTCGTAGAAGTGAGCGGGATGCAAACAGCAGGTCTTCTTGCAAACAACCCTCTCTCCTGAAATCTTTTGGAAACAGTCACCCTTGATACACGGGTTCCTATGGCTGCATACAAGTCACGAGAGAGCCGAGAAGCTGTAGCACTCCTGTTACGCCTCGCTATAATCGACAAATGGCGATCTTCTCGGTGCCGTCGTGGCTCTTGGACGACCTTGCCCAGGCTTTCGCTCGATGGATCCGGTATCCTGGAACAGTTTCCATAAGTTACACACGACGCTGGGCGTTAAATTGAACTCTCTACAAATTTGGACTTGAGATTGGCCTGCTTCTAGCCTTCCCCACAATTCGCCACCTCATTCAATCATCTAAACGTTGGTGGTTACTCATTTTTACTGTTACAATTTGAAATTAACCGATTGCTGCAAAATAACACCAAGAAATTCGCCGAGGTGTGCTAGCGAACGAAATGCGTCTTAACTTACGCGCGCTTATAAAGCCTGTTTCTCTACTGGCTCCGTCTACACACACGTGTACGTACGCTTACGTATTTGACGTCCAAGATTTGCATTTTTGTCTAGAAGCAGTGGTTTTACATTCAGTTCGGTTCTTTTCATTAAATTCTATAAAATATGCAAATTCTCTTAATTTATTTCACCAGTGTATTACAGGAGTGATTTGTTTATTTTACATCTTTAACAATTTCAAGAGATTGAACTATTGTTATCCAGAATATTAATAACCGTGTCTGATTAATATATTACTGCTGAAATTAAATTATGTTTTGTTTATACTTGTACAGAAATCAGGGGATATTACTTAAATTATTATATTCAATTTAGAAAGATTTTAGACAAATTCTTTTTATGATTTTGTTTTGTCTCACCTACTTTAAAGCAATTCCAACGAAAGAGTGCGTACTATCACAATGAACTATCAACATACCATAAATCAGGGGAAAAAAGCTTCAATAGTTTCTTCCCTCTTAAAGCAGAAAATTTTATTCGCATATTTTCCTTTTACTTCCATATGCAATGTAGAGTACTGAATAAAACTATTAAGATTATTACAGTTATGTGATTCATTGCCTGTGAGAGCGTAGGTATCAGTAATGGAGGCCATGTTATCAAAATATCTTCGATCGAGTATATTTTCCATGAAATCAATAAAACTTTCGTATTCTCCTCAGAAAAGAGCGAAAAAATATTCCTAACTCTGAAATGTTACTTCAGGGTTTTCCTATCGCATTTAAGTTTGAAATTTTTCTCCCGGCGAATTTATCGTCGGCCATTTTTTCCCTTCCTAGCGAATAGATCGTTTGAGTTTTAAAGCGAGGAAGATAAAATGCGATTCTTGCAGCAAAACGATCATTTTTGTTGATGGGAGGAGGGGCAGGATCAGCACAGGAAAGCTTTGCTCCATCCCGTTAAACTTTAAAGCAGACTACTGTAAACAGTTTACGGCTAAGTATGAATCGCGAGCGAAAATTTTCGTTGCACTGCTTAGAGTGCTTCATTTCGTAAAAAGGAATTCTGACGCAACTAAAAGGTAAGATTGTAGTCGGTCGAAAAAAAAATGCCTTTAGGGAAAAAAAAGGTATACTTAATGTTCAAATTCAACCACAGGCTGAGCAACAAGAATCTGAAATTCCCTTTTAATTTAAAATCAAATCGGGCGTATTGGACTTAAAAGTATTCCCGTTTTTAAGTTCCTACATTTTCATTTGAAAATTGTATTATTGAGGATTGCTTATTCAGCATTTAATTTGGAGGAGGTTGGAGTTCGTTCAAGATTCTGATCTTTAGTGAATTTACTAAATGTTAAGCAATAAATCATTTCAAAGAGTGGTGTTGAGGCAAACTTGGAAATAAATCAAAGGTCGAATTGTTAAATTTATTTAGCATCGTTTTATGTTGCGTGTTTTCGGGGAAAATTCATCAGTTTATTTCTGTAATTTAGTGAGAAAATGTTACACAACTTTACACATTCAGATTGGAATAAAAATATTAAAAATTCACTTGTATGAAAATTAAAATTTTAAGGTTCATAAATAAATAATAAATATATAAGATTTAAAAAACAAGTAAAAGCATTTTATATTCTCTTCATTTCATTTCATAAACTAAATAGATATGAAGAGTTTTTTTATATGTTTATTATACTATCGTTTATAACTTTTTTACTGTTTAAAATTATTTTGTTCATTTAAAAAGTGGTTCGTTCTTAAAATGTTAACTTATTTAGGAATATCTAATGTGTATATTTTGTTGAAAAGTTTAAGAGATAAGCTGATAGATTTTAGTTTAAAAATGAAAAGATTAAGACAAGTGGAAAAAGGCGGCTTTTATCTTGAAGTTATATTTGATTCCGAGAGTAGACATGTTGAAGTGACCACACAAAATCAAACAAACTGATTATTCAGGCCCTGATCCACTTTGCAATATCAACAATGTTACTTTCTCTTTGAATATTTAATCGTCATGCCCATAATCAACACAATAAATTTAAAATCACTAGCTTCCTGTAAGCCCTGGAAACTCACAGCTGAGTGTACTTTTATTTCTATCACAATTTTCCCTTTTTACTTACCTGCCTGTGACATTAATTGCAAAATTAAAAAGATAACCAGTTAGTAGACAAATTAAAATTGACAAACGAAATAAAAAAATTGTTATAAATAAAAATTAAATCGTTTTCCTGAATGTCGAAAAATCAAAAACCACCTAATTTTTTTAAACGATTTTAGCACATACTATTATTCTTATTTTTCTACCTGAAAAGAAAGGTCGTAAAGACTTAAAAAGGATACAACGGTTACGAAAATTTTAATTTTTTTGTCAACAAGGGAAATTAAATGTATGAATAAAGGCACATTTTTCTAAAATTTACTAAAGCGATTCTCTTTGGCCAAAAATAATGGTTCTATAACAACTTGAATGAGAAAATCAGTGCATTGCATTATCAACTCTCATGCTTTGAGGTTTACGCTCAGATATAAACAGAAATATTTATAATTTTTTGAGGAAAAAATCCTTGAGGGTCTTATTTTTAAAAGTATATATTTGAAGACTCTTTTTAAATCTAACAGTATCTAAAATTCTGGCCACTAAACCGTAATTTACCTCACTTATATTTTACTAGTGTATTCTTTTGGGGTGATAAATTTTACAAACTTCGTTTTATATTAAAATAATGCGATGATTTGTTGTAGACCAATGACAACGGTGATGCTGCAATAAATAATAGATACGTAGTTTCATCTGTATGAAAAAAAATATGAAAAGAATGTTAGGATTCATTGAGTGTATTTCTATTAATTTTACTTTTTATCCTCGTCATCCACCTAAGATCATACATTCAACTTCCAAGTATTAGTGACTCAAAATGTAGTGGCAATTTCAAGTTATACTTTGCGAGCGCGCATAAGCATAAGTGTCAATCGAAAGAGATAACCAGCTGATACCGCAAGGCATATTTCAGTGCAGTCAGGTGCCAGATACCAAGCTATCTTTTTTCTATAAATCTCTTTTCTGACACGCCAACACGAAACAAATATCCAATCGAAGTGTAAATATACCTGCAAAGACTTTAGACAAGTTGAATTGGGAGTTTTGCTTTGTTTACATATTTAACAGTAAACTAGTTTGAAATTGTAGATCTCACTTAATGTTATTTCAGATAAGATCACAGAAACAGCTATAAAATGCTATTTCAAGACTTTAAATTTCGAATTGAAATATTATATATGTCCTATGTTTTTTCTTTCTTTAATTTCTCCATCCAGGCTATTTATCTCTGGCAGGAACATTCACGAATACCTTGATAACCACCAATACCTTAACAGAAAATTTATTTCTTTGTAGAATAAACACCTTTGATGACAAATCCTTTTATCCTCCAGAAAGTATATTTAAGTGGTCTTTGGACGCAAGTATTCAAAAGAAAGAAAAGTATTATTTTGCTTTTAATAAAAGTACCTAAAAGGAAGATGAAATATTGAAAAAAACTGAAAATCGAGATACGAGAAAATAATAAATTTTCTGCTAACCGCGAGAACCATCGAGAACTCATTTTGCAAACAATATTTCCAAGACTCGAAATTAAAGAAGAGAATATGTTCATTGGTAATTTTTCACTTTTTCCTTTGTCTTTTCTAACAAAGAGCAGACGACGCAATTAATAAAAGCGAGCGAAAATCGATACCACTATCGTCTGTTTTTTCTCGACGTTCATTACTCTGTTCCGGGTGGCAACGCGAGATTAAACGAACGACCAGGCAACCGCCGATGACAGGTACAACTCAACGCCACTCGATCGCTTAATCTTCCGAATCAGTTTGAAAAACTTTTCTTTTTTCTCTTTTTGCGTTCCTCAAAGATGCAAGTTGCATATGATTTTTTTTTTGGTTGATCTATTTATATGGAGAAAATCATTAAGAACTCATTTTTTTCGTACGGGATATTTTGAATGATAAAAAAAAAATGCATGGTTGAGAAACATTTTTGTCCTTTTTAACATCACACGTAAAGTTGTTTTGTGAAGCATATACATAATTTTCAGAACCAATAAATAAGCAAATTAAATGCAAATTTTTTTTCGTTCATTACTAGTAATCCAGGTCAGTAATTCAAGTTGCAGTGTAGAGGTTTTAGTTTCGTTTATGAAACAAAATTGCGGGTTAATTATCATCATGCATGACCTACATAACAAAATTAGTGTACTGTAAAGGATCTAGAATAAATGATCTCATGCATATTTGACGATAATATGTGTCAACTCTTCTTGATGAATAAGAGGACAGGAAGTTTTGTAAAACTTCTCAAAAATATTAACAGAAGTCTACAATCCTTTTCATTTGTGAATTAAAACTAAAAAACTGCATTTAGAAATGCTTGAAGTACCAAGATTTTATATGTTTTCATACGGGTTATCTTAAAAAAGGCTTTAAAAAAATCTTTCTTAGAATGGCGAGTGTTAAATTGAGATTTGTTGTTCAGTCCCCCAATATCTACCCTTGTCACTAGTTACCAAATGAAAGTGACTTTTTTTCTTTATTTTGATATAAAATTAATACACCAAAGTGACTATTAAGTCTGTCATCCTAAAAACTAAATATTTTCCCATTTTAATGAACGTATTTGTGAGAGAAATCTAAAGTTTTGCTGCATAGATGCTCTTTCCACAGCACAGAAATATTTTTATAAAAGCTCTCATGTAAGAAAAATGTTACATACCATACTTATTGTAAAATAATATAAATGTTTTGTTCCAAGTCATTTATTGTTCATTCATATTTCTAAAATAGAAATATGTACTAAAGTCATTAAATTTTCAAATTTCCAAGACTTTCTTAACTTTTCTTTTATTTCTGCACTGTTATAGTTTCTTGCGTACAGCGTGTTTTGATATTAATGTATTATACTGACGAAATATAATGACGCCAGTTTGGATTAAATATTTTTTGTGCCTCTGAACATAACTTAACACATACTTTTTACAAATGAAATAATTTATTATCATTACAAATTTTTAGAGATTTTTTTTTTTTGCTTAAGAATTAAAATTGTCGCAAAACAATTAATTAAACACGCCATGTTAAAAATGAAAATTATCCTTAAAAATATGACGGTAGCCTCCGAAATATAAGTTTATTACTGCAAATCGTTTATAAATGCTCCAGCATTTTCTGGTTCTCAGTCTTTCAAATTGTTTTCCTCGCTGTTTTAAACACAATGTGATTAAATACTTCTCTTCATACAATAATCGAAAATTTGATTATTTTCTATTTACGTCTCCGTCCGATTCTTTTTCATTCCCCTGGAAATCTACTCAGATCCCATTTTTGCAATTTCAAAGTGTAACATCAATTCTCGTGTTCGTGCGTTATCTAGCAACAAGAAATATATTAAAGTCAGCGTAATCCCTTAAAAGGATTTTTCTACAGTAATGGACTTAACCGAAGTTTATATGTTGAATTTCTCAGAAATGGGTCATAAGAAACATTATATGACAAGCATTTTAGACATTTGCTATTGTGGTGTTGCAATAAGTGTGTACTCTGCTAAAATTTATCGCTTCCGAAGCTGTATTATGTGAGGTAAAGTTAATAAATTTGTCTTAAGGTGCGAACAGAATTGCTGTCTAGCCTAAAATTATATACACTGTCTTTGTTTTCTTTACATAACAAGAACACTTAATTTTTCTTTAAATCAGCCATACTTTGGTTAATGTTATCATAATGCATATTTTCAAATTTCTAAAGAACGTTTTATTGATTTGTGGTTAGTGACAGAGAAAAATTATTTGTAAAATATTTAAGGTTTAAATAAAATGAAAAAAAAGGTATTCGTTTAAATTATTTTATCTAACAGTATAAATTTAGATCAATCAGTACAAATTTAGATGAAGCTCATGTTTTGAATTAATAATGATATATAAAAATATATGGATTCTTTGGGGAAAATATCATTGCCCCATTTATACAAATGTTAATAGTAAACTTCATTGTGACATAATAGCATAAACCAGTAGTGGAGGGAAAACCTCTAGTTACCCCTTAAAATGTTAGACATTGCGTGACAGTGGCTTAAAACTCCCGTGAAATTTTTTTGAAAATCATATACCCACCTTTTAATTATTAGCCTTAAATTATAATCCTGTCAGTACGAATAGACCCAGAAGCTATTAAGGTATTTAATGCTTAGGCTAGTGTCTTCCGTAATATATTTTCATGGGTTAAAAACTCAATCTTGTGAAAATTTTAAAATAAATCCTTAATTTGGAATCATAGAGGTGATTCAATTTACTATGAAAAATTTTACAACTGTCTGCGGTAACATTTTCTTGTAGGTGTGTATTAATTATTATGTATCGCATCGTCAGTACAATTTTAAGATTTTAATTCGATGTCCATACTAAATTATTTTAAATATGCATACACCATCATTGTAGATATATACATAAAGATGTCTATAAACACTGAGAAGAGATACGCATGTAGTACATGTGTATGTGTTGTGCTTTCAGAATAGTCACTGAACACTAGGAGAAATTCTTTTTTTTTTCATTTGGTACTTTATTAAAATTTTAATTTATTGCAATATTTTCTCATGTCATAGAGGTTTACTGTTTAAGGAACTAAAATTCCCAGATATGATTAAATTAAGGAGTAATATCATAAATAATCGTTCAGTTTTTTTAAATAAGAAAAATATAATCTATGTATTTTTCTTATTAAAAAAAATAGCACATATATTTGGGTACTCGTACACGCCAAAATACTCATGCACATATATTTAATAATATTAGTTTTGTTTATATTGGCTTTCAGATTACATTCATACTTATTCATTCAAATATTTTCCTCATTTATATAAAAGTACTTCAAAAATTTAAAAGAAATCGGACAGAATCGTCTTTATTTTTTATTAATTACCCTGTTTACACTTTTAAGTATATCTTATTTCCCTTGCACAATAAATGTGTCATTTAATTGAGAGTCTCGTACATGCTTACCACATTCTGTTGAAGTGTAAAAAATTTCTTAGATATACACTTACTTTTCATGTTAGTACATTTATAGAATATTTCTGTTGGTAATACTATTTGTTTTTCTTGTTGTTGTTGTTTGTTTGTTTGTTTTTTGAGGCATAGGCGTTTGAAATATAAGTGTCAGTTCAAATCACGTATTGCCTTTTCTCTTTCTAGAAAACTTTTTTTTCTATAATTCATGAAATAAGTGGATTATTTTCTATCATCCAGTAACTTCTTTGGCGCAGCTTATCTCTACTTTATTTATTGCAGATATTCCCATTAAATATAGAGTTGGGCTTTTGGCTTTTATTTTTCTATCCTCCTTTGTTGCTCAGGCAACAGTACTTATAATGCCATGTTTCAAGTTCAGATTCGAGTTAATAATGTAGATTTTTCCTTCTAACAATAACTGTGATAAAACTCTCATGGTATGAAATCCTGCCTCAAAGTAGTAATGCATGTAGCATTTTCTTCAGTAACATCTTGTGCTTTTCAGCAGCTAAGAATTAGTGTTATCCAATCGTAACAGAAGCTATATAGACTTTCAGACAATTTTTTTAACATTTTTATTTAAACTAAGTGTGCTTCGGGCCATATGTAGCGTCCTAAATATTTATTGCATCTAAATAGGAATTTATTTTACACGTGTAGCCTATAATTTAAGTAATTTAATATAACAGGCAAAGCAAAATAATTTCAGAAAAATATACTAAACATTTTCCATTAGGTAATAAGCATTAACCAATGGTGTCACTGCTGGAGAATAATAGTCATTAGAACCTACAAGGAGGCTAAAGAAGAAATTTTTCTTTAGAGTCAGCAATAAACATTGGCAATATAATTCTCTGGAATAAAATTTTGGAATATAATATAATTTTAACATTAGGAATATAATTTAGGATTATAATTCTGTTAACCATCTGGAGGTATGAGCATATGGAAGTATGCCTGCTGTTTCAGCAGGGTTTCATATTCTCAGCATTTAATCTCCTGAATAGCATTATCATACTCGCAAGGAGACTTTTCAATTTAAAATTATTCATTTGAGACAGAACTGTTAAATATCTACCTGCCATTATTTAGTTGATGTGCATTAGCAATAATAAAGTTGTTAGGATGTTTTCTGACTATACTTGTAGGAACAAAACCTGGACCTCACTGAAATATCAGTTGATAAATTTTGTAGTTAGGCCTTTGAGATATACCTTAAAAAATCAATAATAAATTGTGAATTAAATTTCTCGATCTCAACATGGGAATTTCAAATAAGCATGTAGGCAAATTCTTAAAACTATTCTACTATTTATTTTGTATCAGAAATAACAGGATATTTCCTTCAAAGTTTTTAGCACTTCTTACGTCCATTGGTAAAAGTCATTCACTTCTATGCACACCCCTTATATCCCGCCTTGCTCTCATAAATTTTGCTTTGGGTTAGTTCTAATCCCTCCCACCCTCAAAATTGTTTTGCATACAGGGAGGAATATCTGATAGTGTGTAGAATTACAAACAAGTATTTGTTGTTAATCATCAGAGAATACTTTCTTTTCAGACTCTGTTCTCTTATAAATATAATTATAAAACTACCATGATTATAAAATAAAAGTTCCCATAGAAATAAGCTCCCTGTTACATCTCTAGTTGTAAAATAATTTACTCAATATAAAATATATATTTTTCTTTTTTTACATTAAAGCGTAAACCAAATCTCCTTACCAGTCATACTGGATGCGAATCTCATCTGTCGTCTATTGTTTAATTATTTTCTATCCATCTGAAAATGTCTAGCTATCGTAATTTATTTCCTTTAAAAATTTCTTTTTACTGTCATGATACATTGACCTACTACCTGTTGCAACCACACAGTATTATTTTCTAATTCTGTGTTTGGCACTTTGTTAAAAATGACAGATGGCCAAAGTAAGAACAGAATAAAAAGTTTTCCTATATCCTGAAATATGCTTGCAAATATTCTCTGCAACATTTTATGGGATAAATATAAATAGCATGTATCTTCCCCACAATTAATACTAAGCTTTTTTAGTTTTTATACTTTCAGGAGGCAGTTGGTCCTTCTACCCTGTCTACCTCACAGACTGTTAAAAATTATTTTAGTTCTTTTATCGCTTAAGATATTTTTCATTAATAAATTTCAAATTAATATCTTTCTCGGGTCAAAAACCGTGGCAACAGAAATTTTGAGAATTTTTCAAGGGAGCGACAAACAGATAAGGTCAGTATAAGCTTTGATTAATCTGTAAGTGGATATCTTGAGTGAGGATCAATTTTAGTTGCAAGTAAGTGGTTTATTGGTTTATGCAGACCAGACGAACGCCCGGAATTTCGGGGGTAAGTCTCCTCTATTAATGACATATTTTGGCACTGTTTACATGAACTTATCTAATGGTTTTCAAGATTCGGACTTGCGATTTTGTCTGTGTTATGAAAAATTATTTATTATAGTGGGATACCTTTATTTCCGTTCATAGCATTAAGCAAACCAAAAACTTTTCTCTTCCTATGTGACTATTTAAATATTTTACTTATCCTCATTCCCCTATCAGTTTTAAAACAATTTGACTATTCCTTTCTCAGTTAATAGCTTCACTGCACCGTTAAAATTTCTTTAAAACGGACAGCATAGATTTAAAATGAATTCCTGACACTGAAATTATTTTTAAATGTAGTTGTAGTAATGCTGAGAAAAAGTGTTTACTTACTGTCTTACACTTTCCTCTGACCTGTAAAAGTTTTCATTTAATCTCAAGTGTCGACAAAATATCCATGTACATTGCCCACCTGTGTCAAACGCATAATTTTCTTCCTTTATTTTGTGAAACATATTTTGTGTATATAATGAATGATGAAACTGTTGATTACATTACTGCATATTTTTTATTAATGAAATTAAATATTTCGCTGAATCAGTTGAGAGAAATTAACCCAAAGAAAGTTTTAAAAAATGTTTTGTACGTCTTCAAGGGGTTTTATATAGCAATTTTTAGTTATTAAAAATGTGGTGGCTAATTTTAAATATCTTACTAATTTAAAATTTTACACGTGCATTTATCCCACTGTCTCATTCCCTAAGTGAAATTACACTAAGAACTAAAAAAACTGAAAATAAATTTCTGCTAAATCGGAATTTGTAAAGAAATCTAATTTTGCAGAATCACGTATAGTTAAAAAAATATAAATATCATTTTAGACCTAAGAATTTGAAAGGTATTCACATAAGTTTTTTTTGCTCTATATCTTAACGATTTTCTTGCTGAAACATATTCTTTCATAGAATATTTTTAAACTCATATTTTACCTTATGGAAATACTTTCGCTTCGAGCAAAAGATTTTTTATTAATCGTATTTATATAGACTTAAGTACATTTTATTAAAGCCTACTCTCAAAAGCTTTTCTTAAAACATATTTTATTCATTTGAATCAAACATTCTCTTAAAGTATAATTAAAAAGAATACGTGTCCTTAAAGTTACGTTTCGTATATTATTGTACGTGAAAACCTTTCTCTAAGTTTTTTCTTCTTTCTTTGTATCCTTAATTTAAGGTTTATTATCCATATTGGAACATCTAATGGCATAGGTTCTAACTTTTATAGATGGGAAACAAAACAATGGAAATCGAAAGGGCAAAAGAAGAGCAAAGGAAAGGAAGGTATCATAATCATACCTTTAAATCGTCCCACTCTTTTCAGCCACTGAATAGAACGGTTAGAGCGTCAAAATTTTAGTCTTAACAATTGACAGTTTGTCTTTTGGTCGGATTTCCGTCGGATCATCATTTACACCTTTTTTTTTTTTATCTCTCTCTCTATCTATCGGATGTTTCTTCTTGAGAAAACATTATAACAGCGACCCAGTAATTATGTTTCCAATTCAAACATAGCGGGGGAATTTGTTACGGTGTGGGCTGCTCACTTAGATAGGTTTGATAGAGTCTGTTCAACCAAGATGACCAAATGCATCCTATGGTGCAGACAATCTTTTTCTCAAAACTTGTACCGTGTTCCAGTTGGATAATGTGCCGGTCCATGAGGCCAAAATCATTCTAATGCGTAAACTCAACGATGAAGTCAAACACCTGCCATGGTGTCCTCAGGCAACGGACCTTTATCGAGCTGTGTTTGGAACTTCTGGAGTGACAGGTCAAATCCCGATATCTCTATCCTTGATCGCTCTGTCAAGTGGAAGTGGTTTTGACAGATGAATGGATTAAATTATCTTCATCCTACGAACTCTTCGTACCTGATGCCACTTGGACTTGCTGCTGTAGTGAATGTTTACGGTGGCCTGACTCTTTATCTATTAAACTGTTTGTTCTTCTGCTTACTGTTCCCGTCTAAAATTCCTTTATTTGTATCTTCCCCTTGTACTTTATTATAGATTAAGGAATGTTGAATTCTAAAAAATAACTTACCACCCAGCTTCTAATAGCTGTTTCCCAAATTTATCGTGCTATGTATTTTCTATATCTATCGTGCTATTCTATATATTTGGATATATTATTCTGTGGAACGTATACAAATAAGCAAACAGGAAACCGAAAGATTTGATTTACTTTACAACTCGTTTTGTACCAGGTAGCAATATGGATGCATTATTGTAAGTGTTTGCCAGTCTATGTTTTCGTCGAGTTTTAAAATTATTTTAACCACATTTTGCATTATTAGTTCAATTTAAGAAAATACTCGTAAGATGCTCGAAAACTGCCAGATGACGATTTTTCTGTCTCGACTTATCGAGTTGGTAACTTCTGTAGCTTTGGTGGTGATTGTAGAAATAATCAAAGGTGTATCATTCATCCAATAATACCTCGTGATATGAATTCTTTGACAAATTATTCGGAGAAATCTTAAATACTTGAATGGCTTATGGAATAATTAGAGATTATTCGAAAAGATGTCATGTGGACCTTTTAAAAATTGTAAAAAGGAATTCGGCTTCAGAAAAATTGGATCTTGATTGAATTTGGAAAACGGGGGGCTTATTATGACAAATACAATTTAAATTAAATATACTATTTTCATTCGTCTTATATGAAATGTTATTTTTTTTTCTTTTCCTGTCAGTATTTGGTCTTATTTCTGTCAATTTTCATAACAGGACTGCGTTTTAATATTTTTTCTTTTATTAATAAGTTTGATACATGTTCCTCTATTCTGAAATAAGATAGTTTTCGTTCGTAGATAATTTGTAGTGATAAAGAAGTGCTCAAGAAGTGCACAAATATACTCTACAAATTACGCCAAAAGCTATTTTCGCTATTTCTGTTAAGTTATTTCTACACTGTAAAAAAAATCATAGTGCATTAAAATGTAATTTAAATTAATCCTAAAAATAAACATTATGTAATGATAAGTGTTCTTGAAAACTAATTAATTCAAATGAAAACCGTTATTTCGTGTTGCAGACAAGTGACAAGAGCACTACTGTTGATTTCTAAAGATGTGTAGAAAAGGAGAATTATAATTATTATTTGTCATCTTACGCATTTTTTATTTAAACCCTTTTCTTTAACAATCACGAGTTAAACAGGATAGAAATAGACAATCTTCTTTGAATTTTGCAATAATATGGGCAGTAATAAATAAATTGCGTTTTATACACCCTCAAATAATTTGTTAAATGTTTATCGATTATAATTTAATACGCGTCAGTGATAAATATGTAATTTTCAACTGTAGTACAAACGTATTTAAATATTTGTAAATAATAATCAAGAAATTAATCGGTATGTACATAAAGTTTCCTTAATGCCATTTTGAAATTTGTAAATATATCAATTGATTATATTTACATCACTTCCCTGAGATTTTCAACTCGGAGAAAAAATGGAAAAGAAACCAGGAGTCGTGCATATAAGTAATGATCCTTTGATTGCCCCCAGCAAGAATGGTAAACTTTCTCATCCATCATAAAGCATCAGTTTCAGTCGCACAGCGGGAATTTCTTGTTTGGCGATGATTTTCAACGATAAATTGGTCATGGTAACAAAAAACCGGCGTAATAATGACACTTAAGCTCAATTTCTGTCAAGAGCAGAGGTTTGTTTTTGTGCGCTTACAAAATTTCAAAAGAAAAGAATTTTTCTTACGTTTTAAGAAAAATGAATTCGTCCGTGCATTATTTAAAAACGGGGAGTACTTTACGATTGTAATTTTTATGATTGCCTGCTGTTTTATCTCAAATGCTACGTTTTCAAAAATGTTGTTCCTCTGCTGTGTGTATCGCACTGACATAGAATTGTTTGAGGAATTTTTATTTCAAACAGTTTTTTTTCTTTTATTCAGGTTAATATTGCTATGATTTTTCTTTGTGCTATGCAGTTTTTAATGAGATATTAACGTTAAAAGAAGTATTTTCTCATAGATTTTATAATAAATTAAGATACTTACATGAAACAGACTGTGCGCTGAAAGGGAAATTGCAAAGACAATAAAAAGTTTGTAGACATTTGCGAAAAGATCATTGGAAGTATCTTAAAGTCTTGTTTTCACATATAAATAACATTTGCCTATGACCAAATAACATCGATGTATAATATAAAAAAATAAATTCATGTAAATTGCCTACTTATGGTAATAATATCATGTAATTACAATTCGTAAACATTTAAATGCTTTAAAGCTATCCCTGCCCGGTCCTTCTCTTTCCCTGTTACTGGTCTAAATTAATTTCCTTTCCTATTCTCTTTGTTTTGCATATCAACCGTAGCTATTTTTTACTATAAAGCTAAACAATGCGCTTTTCTTTCGTGATTAAGTTAATGCCTAAGACCGTATAAAAAGGTGAGCGCGAGCTCTTGTACTAAACCATCTAGCTTGGCTTTTAATCCTCTGCTTCACTTTTTCGTTCACTTACCCACACTTCACAGCACCTACCAGAATGAGAGGTCGGTAAATAATCGTGTGGAATAATAGAGATGATTGTATCTATGATTCAAAACTTTAATTAATGTCCTCTATGAAGATGAGATAGTCATCTATTTGTTTTTCATATTTGTCATGAATAACAAATTAAAGACTACCTCATCATTGAATAATAGGGAGAATTTGCAAAATATTTAAAATGATAGGCATTATCACGTACAAATTCTAAAATGTGTGTATAGGACCAGTTGCGGTTTTCACCCTCAAATGAGAAGACAAACCCATTTGCTAGCATTTTTGCAATTTCACGTAAAAGTTAGCACTAGAGTTCTCATATATGATAATGAAGTAGCTCGAGACATTTGATGCAAGCAAGCCAAATACTGACATCGCCTTGCTATTCGAACTTAGGCAAAATTGGGCCAAAAAAGCAAAGCGAGAATAAAAGGTAATAAATTTAGATCAGAAATAGTGTAAAGTGAAGAACAGACGTTATAAAAAAATAACTGAAATAAAGGGATGCTTAAGATTTATATTTAATTTTATGGTTTAAAAATCGTTCTTCATATATATGTTGTTATTCCTGTACTCTGTTACTCAATACTAAACAATGTGTTAAGATTCTTTCTTTTATTAACCTTAAGTTGATATAGCTACCTTTTAAAGAAAATTAAGTGGTCCGGATACTTGCATTCGTAAAAAATTCATCAAACGTAATCTAATCATTAAACAATTGTATATAATTTAAAATAAACGATTTGCCATTAAAAAACTCTATAGGAATATGTATACGCTAAGAAGTCATTAATATAATATAACTAAACAAGGATGGATTAAGCCAGCGAAATAGCTTACTCCAAATATTTACCTAACGATTCGTGTTTATTTTTGCCCCTGTCATCAAATCTCTGTAACAATAGATTTTCTATGATTTGACTCCATTTGGTTCCTTCATTTGCATCGGACGAAGTCGGACTCTTTCCTGCTTTTCCCCCTAACGAGTTTTGGCTGACTGCGGGGCTTAGATTCAGCGTTGCACCTGTCCAAACAAGATTACAGCGCAGATAGCGGATTAAGGGACGTGGTTATTGTTATTTGCGTGACTGGAAACCACAAGCACCTCGCTCCTTTTAAAACAAAAGTGCGCCGCTGATCGCCTGATTAATGGCAGCTCGGCCCTGATTCGACACACACGCGCGTCTTTCTTCCCCCCTTGTGTCAATACGTACAGCTGTTGGGATGCAACTTGCTTGATGTTGGGACCGGATTAAGAAAAGAAGTTGGGGGATTTAATTATGCAGAGCATCGTTCTCGAGTGTTAAACAAACAAATAAAAAGTTAGCTAATGAGGCCGGAAAGTGTATTGGAAATAACATGTCTTCTGCAAGTGATGCATGTTTGCTCAATATCCCCTGTCAGCTTATAGCCTGTCACTGACTCGAATCTTAGAGAAAGTCGTGCTACAAATATTAGCTGCGCGACCTGATGCTTGTGAGGGCCGCTTGTTACAGTTATGTCTTAGAAGAGATAGTGATGCAAATTCTCGATCTACTTAACACAGCCATGTTGGAATGTCATGGTTAAAGAAAGATTCTATAACTGTTCAAAAACTTTTTATCGGATAAAATGTTTGAACAATAACAAAAAAAATTAATGAAGGATACATTGATGTCTTATAGAGGATAGTGATGTAAAACTTCTTAACAGAGCTATGTTACAGCGTCATGGTTCAAAAAGATTATACACAGCTATTTAAAAACTGTTTTCCGTATAAACAGTTGGAACAACAACACAAAAATTAATGACTTATTGCTTTCATAATATCTAAAATATAATTAAACAGAGTTGAATATGAAGTCATCAGGCTACTCAGATAAGATATTTGTGTTATCAGTAATTTGGTTTTTTTTTTCATAGATTAGAAAAATCTAATGACACATTTCAGGATCAGTTAACTATTCTAGTTATCAATGCATATTATTTCAGTAATTTTAATTAGATTTTATCATGATATGAATATTAAATGTTCATATGGTAAAGTAAAAGAATAAGGAACATGAAAAAAAAGATCAGAAATGTTGAGTTACAAATTTTCTCTGTGTTTGTAACTTGCTTTTGTGTATTGCAAATTTTAACAAATGCGAAAAAAAAAATTCTAAAATTTTCAAATAAATAAAAAGAATATTAGTCAAATATATTTTTTTTAATATCTGAATGTCATTATCGATATTACTGTCAATGACTGAGATCCTGCATGATCATTAAAACATATTTTCTGTCCGTTATTCCTCTACCAAAGAGATGATCATATCGCTTTCAACTAACTAACCAACTAAACTATGCGTTAACACTTTATTTAAATAGCTTTGTGGTGAATGGAATTTGCAATATATGATTTCCACGTTTCATGTTATACTGCATATATGATTACTGAGTGGTTTATTCTACTGGGCATTGGGTTCGAGGTAGCGGAGGGGGAGGGGACTCAATTTCATCTCCTTACTGGGAGTAGTAGTTGAACCCGCGCCGCAACAGTAAAACTTCACAACTACAATGAAAATGGAGGAGTGTTATGAAACTTGGAATATTTTTTTCCGGGGGAAATCTCAACAGCATTACCGAGTAATGTGTAACGTGAAAAATATAAAGCCCAAATTCAGTTATGGAAAAGGGATAGGAATGGAATTATAATAGGAAATTTGCCTCACATCGTCGTGATAGTCCGGTGCTCAAGACACGAGCTTCAATGTCCAGAAGCATAGATTCAGTTCCCTCGGATGGAAGTTTCCACCTGCCTTTAGAAAATTTGTAGTTGAGAGTTGGTTGTTGAAAAATAACTTAACTTGGTGGCAAGTTTGTTTGTTTTTTCGATGTTTCGTAAAACATTATTTTCTTTAGAAATAATACTTTTTATATGAAAATTATTTATGCAGACGTTAAATCTACATCCGCAAAACTTTTCATTATTTTTACCTAGTAAGCACCATGTAAAAACTTCAAATACAATTATAAATTATAGACATTTTGTGATTATTTTCTTACTAATTAAAAACTCTATTAATTAAAGTTTTTTCCTCTAAAAAATTTCTGTCTCGAATATTTATTTCTCCATAAGTAATGATTAATGAATTATCAGTGATAGAATTTTATAATTAATCATTGTATCCTTTATATTCCTGAAAAAAAAACATTTAAAGTTGTGGGAGGAATGGAAGCTAAATCCTAAATCCCTTTTCATTTTTTCTCTCTCCTAATGAATGATGACTATAAATAAAGAGCTTTATTCAACTCTAAGAGATAATGCACAATGCTTACGTTTGCATTTATTTGTCTTGTCTTTTATAAATTACTCTTAAAATTTCTAGCACAAGATATGCATTCAAGTTTTTTAGAACCTGAATAAGCAAATGGAATAGAATCAAATATTTCTCTTTTGGAAAGGCTGCGAACTCACACATACACTCACATGCTTTTTTAAATTATGCTTGGTTTTTCTCTTCCTGCGGAAACTGAGAATAGTTTCTTTGAAATCAGGCTGAGTTTTCATTCAAAACACTCGAAGCTATTCTTGTAACTGATTTCATGCTGCACTGGGTTCGAGTTTAAACAGCGTGGGTGCCAGGATAGTCAAGTAGCAGTGTTCCATGCCACGAGGCTTATCATACTGGCTTTTTTCTAGTTCCTTTTCATTCTGTTTGTTATATGATTCATTATTCCTGGCAAGGCAAAAGAGCTATCATTTCGTTTTTATTTGTCTGGGTTCTAACGGTGCCGGAAATGATGAAAACAAAGACGGGTTTCTTTTCTCTTTTATTGCAATTCGAGAGCTATTACAATGAAATTTCGAAATGGCGCGAGAGATTAACGTAGCGCCGGCTTTTATTTCAAAGGAAAGCGAAAAAGATTTCCACGCAACAAAATAAATATTAAACTAATGAAAAGATACAAATTAAATTTATCCTTTTTTGAAAAATTATTTTGAAGTACCACATAACTACCACGCGCGCGCTCGCGCACACACACACACACACACACACACACACACATATATATATATATATATATATATATATATATATATTAACTATGCTATGCCTTTCAAGCACATTAATCCATGAGATGTTAAATAAATTTCAGATCCTTATCGCTAAATTTCTTTATCAGGTATATTACCAGACTGACGTGAAAACACGTTTGTTTATTTTCGAAATTTATCTCCCTATGGAAAATACAAAGAGTACTTGATATATATGTATAATGTGCAGTAGTTTTTAAAACTTAAAGACCGGCTTAGACTGATCATTTTCCAAATTTCTCTCTTTTAATAGTGAATATTTACATAATTTGAGAAGCTATTATTTTACATGTCAGTTGAAAGACAGAAAAATGTGTGATGTACTTAATACTTTCTTTTTCCATTGGCAATATCCTAATAGATATACAGCAATCGGAACCTTGTGGGACTAACCATATTCTCCAAACCATGTGGCTATAATTACCTTAACCAATATATAATTACTTCGTATAAAACTATGTCAGAGCTGTTACAGAGAGGTGTGACAGAATTTTTGCACTCTCTGTCTTTAACACTTTAACTTATTTCATAGTCCTCTTAATTTTTCGTCCATATCAGTTTCAGGAAATTAAAAAATAAATAAACCAAACCTGTTTTCAAACATAAAAGAAAATTTTTATAGAGTATACTTAAATAATTTTCTTGCATTTAGTTATATGCATGCATCATTATAATTTTTCTTACAACTCCACTTAATAAAACATGGCTACTTTCCAATTAAAAAAATTCCCCTTTTCTGATTAGCAAATTTAGAAATATTGGCCAATCTTGGGTTACTTTAAAGCGATGAAAAACTGATTTTATTAGGATACACGTAATACTAAAATTCACACGACAGTAGATATGAAAGCACGAAAATTGTTTGTTTTTTTCTTAAAAAAGCTACAGTATTATACTGCTTCTGATAATACCGTCTCAGTCTTAGAGCTACTGCTACATATTTTTAAAAAATATTTTGTCTTCAGGAAGGAGCTATCGTGGTATAGCTAAACCTCGAGTTATCAGGCAACTGTCGAGTGAATACGTATGGATAATTTAATGAAATTTCGCATATTTTAACATTGTTTTGTGCGTGAGAATTAATTATTTTGAATTTAATGCTCAAATGTATGCTAAAATTTCTTCACTGCTGTTGATTCTATTTAATCAGTATTACTTTTACAAGAAATTTCCTTTTAAATTGCAATTTTGTCCCTCATTTGTTTTAATCTGAAACGTAGAATAAGGGCGTAAATTTATAAAAAAAAGTAATTTAAACGATTAACCTGAAAATTACTTATAATATCAAATCTCGTTTATGAGAGACATTCGTTGTGTAAAAGCAATTCTAGTAGGAAAGATTTAATTATGAATAGGTAAGTGCCTGCATGTAATTCTGTTTTAATGGATTCAATTTGTGTTGCGTCAGATTAAGAGCAAACTGTCCCACCCTCCATATGGTAACTCATTTGAAATTAATTTTTTACAGAATAACGTGTCTTTATGTTAGTAAAATTTAATAAGAATTGAATAATAAAAACGTTTGTAGGTATATTTTCTTAAGTTTTCGCAAATAAATTAAATAAATGTAAAATTCCTATTAACTCGCTCTTCTCTTTACGTAGGTCTAAAATTATTATAAATGTAAAACGAGTTACAGAAAATTCGACTATAATAGCACTTCGGTTGATATGTGTACAAATTTCATTTTAGTTAATTCAAAATTGTCAAGTGGTTCTTTTGAAGATAAAGGGGAATAGAGAATTTTTCGGTAGTTTATTTTGAATTTCATGGGTTTGGATTTAAAATTTTAAACTGACATAAATAGAATGTAAGAACATTCACTTTAGTGTTAGTATATACGCATGAAGACATTTAAACCTAATGCTCTGCAACTTTTTGTATTTTTTACATTTTTTTTGTGAAATATAAGAATCTGATTTCGCTAATTAATAAGAATAATTTTGTATCATTTGAACTTTAATTCTAAAAAGTTGAACTTCGAGATAGAATATTCAAAATCTGGGTAGTTTTTTTCCGAGTTCCTAACACATTAATAATTTCAAAGAAGAGATTAAATATTTATAAATCTGTGTTCTATATCATCAAAGCATTATTTTCTTATTTTGAAAATTTATTCATTATCATATTCAATAGGTATTTATCATCTATTATCGAGATCGTATGATTAAGCTTAGTATTCAGATATGTGTCAATTACTTTGTTTTATGTCATAATTCTTGCATGAGCCTAATTATTCTATTCCAAGCATTTTGTATGTTGGAAAATTCTTGCATTGAGTAGATTGTGAAGCTACAATTCTTTTAAACTTATTCTTGACTTTTCCCCAGTGGGAGAATTGTGAAGTTAGCATCATATTATTTTATCATAAGTTTGTGAATTTTAAGAACTACCATGGTATAAAACAAACTTTTCTGTTACATTTAAGGATAAAAGTATTCAGCTAAATACAGTGATCTTTAAACATCTATCAGCAAAAGCATAAGGACACAAAGCCAAAGAATTCAATGCATATTAAACGATTATATCAAGCAGTGCCAGTGATGTCAACTCCTTTTTATAAAACTTCATTTTGAAGGGACATGACATGGTGAAATTTCTTTCTTTCTTTCCAAAAGTGAAGTTTTACACAAGGAGTTGATTTATTTTACAACAGGTTCAATGAAGGTCACTCTTGGAGTAGATTCTTTTTCCTACAATTTGTATACTTAGGAATATTAGAACTTTATTATTTTAAAAAATTCTGATTTAATTTGACTTAATTTAGCATACATTTTAGATTATTTAATCGCACATTTTATAGGTAGAGTGATGAACCATTTTTTCCTTCCGTTATATTTGTGTATACTTTCTATCCAGCTATACATGTTTTGTACTATGACTTTAAATTTCTGGAAAATTTTTTAAGAATTGTCCTATATGTTACTAATTTGTCTCACTGGATTATTATGAATTTGATTTTAGTTATGATGTACTGAATCGACTCATACGGCTTTAAAGTTCATGGGCTTAATGTGCTTATCAGATGTTTCATAAAGATAGTTCAAATTAACTGTGTCCATATCATAACTTGCCCATTTATGAATCTATAACTGTAGTTTCATTTAATTTGTCAGTTTCAAAAACTTAACCTCCGTGAAAAGCACTGCATAATTACAGTTCTACCTTTGAGTTAATCTCTTTGTATGTATTAAAATCAAACTTATTTCTGCTTTATAATTTCTTGACCTAATGAGACGTACTGTCTGTTTCGGTGATATTCAAGTATAGGAAACAAGGAAAAAAATATTTTTTAAATTATGAAACCTTTAATATTGACTTTTACCGTAGAGCTAATTATCATACGTGTATGTTGTCATATATTTTGTACTGTGCATGAAAGAATACATGCACAGAGAGAGAGAGAGAGAGAGATGTTATAAAGCATATTTCAAATGACATAATGGTGTAGGAGTTACATAATGAATAATGCATTTTCTCAATCTAGTGATCTAGAAATGCATAGAGGGCTATTATTCAAATAGCCTATCTTCAATCAAAACAATGTAAAGTTTCTAAAAGACGCCGAGAAGTGTGCTGACAGGCAGGAATATTTCTCACGAAGACATCACCATACGTTTCAATGGGACTTCAATTGAAAAAATTTCGGGTTGTGACCAAGCTATGAGTGAAAAATACTAACTGTTTAGAATGCATTTCTTCCTAATCCTTTTGTATGGACACTGGTGGCTACGTATATGATTAAAAACAAACCCATACACTGAATATAACTGCCCAAAATTTCATTTTGGTATCCCGATACCTGAAGAATCGTTGTGACCTGTAACACCTAAAGGAGTCTCTCTCGAATTTGACTATGGTCTTAGAACATAGCAAGTCGGTGCTATTTCTTATGGAAAATACAGCAGATAGCATATATTAGTAATAACACTGCTATGTCCTAAAAGCAAGGTGATTAGCAAAGCTACACGACAGGCAAAATTGCACTCTTCTAGAATCCAATTGCTTGGCAAATCTCAATTCATCCCTAAAAAGACGACTAAATTCTAATACTTGTACCAGACATAGAGCTTGTCTTCTTTCCATGATACTTTGATATTTCACGCCAGAAGAGGTGCTTCACAGTTACTGGAAAGAGTTTCGACCTAGGTTGATCCGAAATGTGTTTGGAAATTTGTTTTTGGAATTGTTCCCGCTGCTTTAAAGTGCGTCATGTGAATGTAGTTCTAAAGAAATAGAACTGTCACCTCTAAATAACGAACAAAATAAAATTTAAAAAAGTTATTCCGCAATTTATTCTTGTTAACTCAAACTGATTCATATATCTCTAAAAAAGTTTTTTCACGTCTTTCATTTATATTTACACTGTAAAATATATTTGGAGCGATATTTTGGATAAAATACACTAAATACGTTATTTTTTACGATCTATTGTGCAACAAAAAAAACTGATTTTGTAAAAGATTTCAACTCTTTACTTTTAATCATGTTCTATCATAGACATTATGTCATGGAATCTAAAAGTATCTTGTTACTAACAATTTTTCTCATTCCACATGTGAAGTAAGAACTCTTGTCTCTTTCTTAAAATAATCCTGTCCAATTCAACGTTAATATTTTACTAGAAAACAAAAACCATGCTCTACCTCTATACACACTGCAATACGTTTACTTCAAAAGCGATTCATTTTGGAATTCGGCTTAAGGGATTACGGACGTTCAAAATATTTTACTCATTATCGGATGATACAGATAATAGAATACAAACAGTCAAATTTAATTAACAATCTGTTCCAAGTAGCTGACACTCCTAGTCAATGACAAGTGACGGGAATTCGAATCGTGACTCTAGCAGACATATGAGAACCTACAGAATGATAATTAGCTCCATCCCTCTTCACTTGGAAATGAGGAGGTCTAATATCAGATCTTTGATGTCTTATCACATGCTAACTGGACCTTATCACCTCGTAATTGAATGTGGAGATTCTTTGAAAACATGTGTTTGAAATATAGATAGAAAGGCAGGTTTATCTTGGGGAAATCCAAACTGAGAAACAGATCGTTACGAGAGGAAATAATGGCATGATGAACTAGTTTTTGATATGGATTATTTGTTTATGTGGTTTTTAATCTAATCTATACCATTACCTGCTTCATTTTAAGTATTTGAGCATTTTTTCATTTTGTCGTGGCGTAACCGTAATTCTTCTAGGGATAACGTAAAACGTATTAGTGTTTGGATACTACAGGCACGTAATATGTTCATTCACCACGACCGCTGACGAATTTTCATTGAGTCGGACCGAACGGTGAAGTAATGTGATTGTGGTATATGTACGATTTTACTCTATCTGTTCATGTAAGTGCACTTATGTTCTGTGTGTAAACGTGTATTGCATGTGGCAACTAAAGCAACAATCTACATTACTTGCTCTAGATGTAATCCAAATAACTCGGCTTCTTTAACTCTTGTGACTCTCTTATGCTTATTTATGCGCTCTTAAGAGGTATCCAATATCAGGACAGAATAGAATTAACATAAATGACAGCAGAAGCAAACCAAAGAACTTAAACAGTAAACAAGTATTCATATCGCCATTATTTACTGGGAGTGGAGGTACACAGTTAAATAGATTATATTTTGACAATATATATCATTTCGAATCATATTCTTCAACCATTTTAATCCATAAGAAATACATGTCACATTTACTTACCCTTAAACAAACTTTTTTTCTCAGGCCCCTGATTTTAACATTTTACAATAAAAGAATATCCCGTATTAATTTAATTTCTAATATTTAAAAGAAATGGTCAAATTTTTAAATTAAGAATTGTGTCGAAATTCGTGAATAGATCGATGATGTTTTTCAAAGAAAGAAGAGTTTATTCGACCAGGTCTAATATATAAATTTGGATAATGCAATATATAATTAGGTGGGAACATGTGACCGTTCTGGGATTCTTAGGAATGATATATGATGGTTTCAAATATTCCAAGTGCATTCTTTAAGGACGAATAGATAATGTAACCTTTTTTCATACATTTTTATACAAAGGCTGAATGACAAGCATGTAAAATCTATTAAAAAACTGAAACGTCACTCTGTTCTGAACCTTACGGCAATATAAAATTTCTTTCAGGTTTCGAATTATTCCTCTGTACGTAGCGTACTGTATACACAACACAAATGAAAATTGTTTCTTTTAACTCATTTCATACGTATGTCTTCCGCTATACTGAATCATCGCTGACGCAAGCATGTCGCTGAAAAGGTGTCAACGGAATTAAAAAATGCAAAACGTTCGTAATTTCGTTCGTTTCGACGGAAGCCACCTTTGCCTCGGAAACCCTTTTCATAGCCGCGGGAGACTCCACATAATTTAATTCGAAATATTTTCCAAAGTTTGAGGCGAGCATAAAGAGATCGTACTTTTCGAGAAAATTCGCGAACTCCCATTTAACGCGAGAACGATTTCCATTCGCATTAATCAGGGAGAAATTTTGGAATCCCTTTTAAATATCTCGGAGAAAACTCTTGGCAATGCTTGGGGAAAAAATTAAACTTTCAGCGTTGATTAAAGGAAGGTTGTGTTTAGACGTTTATTATGCCTTGACATTTATTATGTTGTGCCCTTAATATATTCAGATGTATGTGTTGTTTGTGAAAGGACCGAGCAAAACGCTCACGGCCTGCTGCCAACCTTTTAATGAAAAGTTTGATTTCCATAGTATTCTCTGCTCGACACTTTATCGCAAAATAATACTTCATTTTAGAATGATGTTAAAGACCCTTTCTTGTGTAATGTCATTGCTCTTTATCTTTTACTACGATACTATTATGTCGGGAAAACTAAGATCACATCTACATTTGAACGTTTTAATATGAGGCTTCCAGAGCTGTGTTTGTGTGCATGTATTTAAGCGTAAATCTTGTAGAATAGGAAATTTTCACAAGCTTTTTATTTTAGTCCACTTGCATTCTTATGCATAGATTTTGCCTTTGAGACTCAAATTATGTCCCCAATAAATTCCTTAAAAACGTTCCCAACAAATTACTTGAATAGAACACACTTTAGATTTGATTATCTAAAAGTATTTCTTTAAAGCTTTGAAAAGTTTGAGATTTTTTCAGAAATGTTAACTGTACGATATTCTCACTATTATAAAATTCAGAGATGCCAATTCCCTTCCCAGTATTTAATGTATTTCTATGAATAATTCCAAAGTATTCATGTAGATGTATGAAGGTTTTCCCTACATATATATTATAATATATATATATATATATATATAATATATATATATATCTATATATATATAATATATATATATATATATATAATGTAGACTTTCTTGTCCACCGTGGCACGGTTGTCTAGGGGATATTTTAATACACACTCTTCCTTCAAGGAAACTATCACACTTTTGATAAGAATAGCAATTTAATTCGACAATAAGCAGAAAAGATATGATGCTGGATAGCCTACTCGCTCCCGTAACAAAACAGACAACCAGTATCCCGCAACGCCTACTCGCGTCAGCGGTCATAAACTTCACTCCCTCTTCTCTCCCTCAAAGAAATATCGTACATGTACATGAGAGAGGGGTCATCGGGGAGGAGGAGGTTCGCGCCCCTGGTGCGGGAATTACAAATACCGGCCCCACATATATATAATATAATATAATATAATATAATATAATATAGTACTATCTCTCTGTATCTATATATCTATCTGTCTCTTTCTCTCTCTATTATAGAGGGCGTCATCGGGGGGGGGGGAGGGGGGTCCATGCCTCTAGTGGCGAGAATTACAAATACCGACCTACATATATATAATATAATATAATATATAAATATACTATCTATCTATCTATCTATCTATCTATTTGTCTGTCTCTCTCTCTCTCCTCTCTCTCTCTCTCTCTCTCTCACCTCATACACACACCCAAAGTAGCCTGCAATAACGACGCCAGAAGAAAAATTTTGGGGGGACCTGAAATTTCCGAAGAAAACAAAATTATGGTTCATTTTAGGTCAATTCACTGAAGGATATGTTTAGGACATACAATTTGTGGAGTACTCCACATGAAATTTGGGGGAGTTGGGAAGTACTTTGACCTACTTATGGCTTGGGTCTTTAGTTAGAGTCATGATGTACTTCAAAAATAATACATTCTCTCGGACTCTGATTGTGGGTCATGCCTCTGTAAAGTTACACCTTCACTTGTAATTTATTAGCAGTTTGTTTTTTTCTTGTTTGATTTGACCCACTTCCTCATCTATACATTATTAATCTTTTTGAATATCTAGAGCGAATTACTATGTATAAAAGCACAAAGCTTATCATTGCAAATTGCCTTATAGTCTAATCGACCTCTTCGGAAGTAGAACTGATGCGCGTCTGTGGGACCAAGGGGTCAAAAACTGTATAAATTAGGGTCTGTCGGAATCCCTTTGATTTTGCTTGTGTTTTGAATTTGAAAAGGCACTAGGGCTCATTGCATTAAAATTCTTTTAAAGATACTCTATGAGGAATGGGATTTTAAATACCAGTATTCTGTATATCGCCGTGTAGTTACAACATATAGCTCGAGGTTTAGAGACCTTCGTTTGAATTCCGATCCTTCCAGGCCAGTCATAACATAGTAATTTACAACTATATTTAACTCTATATATATACATAACTTAGGTCTCTGTAATACCCTGGTATTGAACCATTAAAATATCATTGTAAAATTATGGGGTTAAAAATTTTCTCAAACTGAACTAAGTGTTTAGTATTTAACATCAGAAAATTTTTGGCGAATGACGAATTTGTTGAATTGATGAATCTCCCTTCCAAAATCTGAAATCTAATAATATATACCCGTTTTAAAAATAAATTATACGTAAAACAAGTATGTATGAGTTTAATAACTAGAATTGTAGTTTTTTTCAACTAAAATTTTATATTTTATTTTTTATGGTATTAAAAGTGGCTCAATTGCAGGGAATCAAAAAAAACTTTTTTTCAATTTTTAATTATAAGATGATAGTAATTAAATTTTCTTTGGGTCTCTGCGGTTTTTCAGGGATGGCCAATTATTTAGCTTGTAAATCAATATGGTGTAAAATAGCTTTAAATATAACCTTATATTAAAACTTCATCATTCTAAACTTTTATTTAAAACTATTCATTCCTTTCTATCTATCTCGATTGTAATAAAATGACATTCTAAAGTACCAATAACAAGGGTGTAAAAAGTACCTGCGCCATTATTTTGAATTCGGGATATGAGCTTCATTTTGTTAGCTCTGAAGATACTCTCGGCAAACAGTGATGCAAAATAAAGTCTATTTCTCGCTTGTGTAGTTCTGTTCTATTCTCGTCAGTCTGCCTAAAATTGAATTGCTAAGATATTATGTTTTCGAGTTTAGCTTCGTATAAAAAAAATTAATAACCTTGTTCCTCTCGCTGAGTGTGAATCTATATTCTTTTCAATGAATCCGAGTTCAAGTAGCATGAAATACATCCGAGTTAACTCTACGAAAAACAATTTGCGAATCTTTAGAAACATAATTGGAATTGTACAAAATTATCGAAGCATGAATCGCTCTGATGGCTGCTTTAAAAGATTTCACAAATGCTCCATCATAAAAGGAGAAATATACAGGAATAAGAATTTCCAAAATAAAATTAAGAAAACAAAACCATGCTATATAATCATAGTGTGTGATTCTAATTCAAATTTATGAAGTGTTAAATTCAGTGCAGCATCGAACTAGTTTGCATTTAATCATCGCTTCAAATTTCGGTTACAGCATAGCTATTACAGCATAGTATTGATTTTAATTCATTCCCTTGAATCCCAGATTGTACGAGCATTTTTTTTTACTTATACACATTTTAGTATGGTTTAAAGGAAACAGTTCTTTTGATAGTGATTTTAAATATTTTGAAACCGAATAAAATAATTTAGCATTCACACACTTGTGATTTTCTATGACATGTTAAATTGCCTAATTCTATTTTTCATAATTAGAAACAAAAAGCAAAAAATAGATTAAAATCAATTCATTTGCCAGTTTCTTACAAGACTATAACATTTTCCAAGCTTATATGTATCTTGAACCCCTGTTTTGAGTCACTTATTTTTAAGTTTTTCAGTGTTCCAGATGTGTGTATATTATTAGCTTGGTAAATTTTTATAAGTATCAAAAAACTCTTTTGCCAACAAGATGTTTTAATTTATAAAAAATCATAATATATCATTTTTGTAGAATATATTTCCTCACTTACTATGAAAACTAAATGTAGTATTAAATAACATTAAATTAATAAAATGTATAATTTTTTCAAAAGTTGCAAAATTTCTTAAAACATCATTTTCCATTAAGTATTTACTTAAGCTGTTTGTGCTTCACGAATTTTATAACAACACTGATAATTTTTCAAATTTTGTAAAATTCGTAATCTATTATGATGCTATATCAGTTTCTAGATATGTTTTATTAATAGTCTAGTAATATATATAACATATGTGCTCTATAATCAAAATTAAAAAATTTATGAGATCTATAAATCAAAGAGGTCTCTATGCAGTTTGTTATTCTTGCTATAACAGTAATAAAACGTCTCGAAGGCGTCGTTTTACGTGTATATTTTAGAGTCAGAAACCATCTCAGAAAATTTTATTGGCAATAAAACTCAGGGATATACCATTATCAGAAGTGTGGAAATAGCTCGTTATGTGCCGAACACTTCTATAACGAAGCGCATATATTTATTATCCGGTCATAAAATATTGCATAATAGTTTTGTTTTCTGTTTTTCGGCTTTCCCTATTTTCCACAAGGCTGCAAAAAGTCACGAATTAATCGGAACTGCTCCCTTTTTCAATGCAATGAGATGACATTGAGCAGAAAGGCGTTGATTTCTGTTTCTCTATGAGTATATTGTTTTCTACTATGTTGCAACGACTTTCTGTCCAGCGGGTATTGAACACGTCCCTATTGTAAGGCCCCGCATTATACAATGCACCAGATGTACGATAAACACGTTAATTACCTCTTACAAAACCTAGTGAGCGGCAGTTAATAGACTTTCTCGAGGTTAGTTTAGCTCAGACGAGGTCACTACGTTAAAATAGCTTTAATAAATGCGAAAAGGGTTGTTAATGATTCTTAGATTGTCCCATTTCTTTTACATGCAGTCATCTATTTGCAACAATACGAGATGAAATACGGTGGTAGGAACACGCTTGTTTCGCAAGATTTTTATTATGAAACATGCTGAGTGAAAGTTTCTTTTTACATTATTATTATTAATATGAAACGTACAATCTTATTAATATTGAACTTTTAATTTTCATTAATATTGCAGCTTAGTATTATTAATGTGGCTAGTGGGACTAGTAGTTAAATTCATATCTTTAAAATTAAATGTCGTAAGTTATTAGTGTCATGCCGTATTGTTCAATAACTGTTTTTTTTGAATTTAATGTGTAGCAGCATGTACTGTGAACTCCTGACTCAGTGGTTTTGTTGGTTTCTGAAATATTTTTATCTGATAATAAAGTGGCAACACTGTTTTCCAATGAAAAACGATTTTATTCCATTTTGTAAAAATGAGACAGTGAGAGATGGAATAAAATACGTTCCTTTGTAATAGACATTTTTTTTGTGCAGTGATTTAAGTTTTTTTTATTGCGTAAACTTCGACGAAGTTTTCGTTAATACACAGATAATATTGCTGTAACCCTAATGAGTTACAAATGTATGATCTTACCCTTCCCATTTATTCCCTATTTTAGATATTCGGATATACTTAAGACAATGCAGAATATCGGGTTTTCACACAGATTTTCCAATGCTTCAAATTTAAATTTAAGTTAAACACAACCAAGGTTTTTATCAGGAATAGTTATTTTCGTTTCCATAGTATATAAAATTAATTCATTGTATAGTTTCTACTCGAAAGTTTCCCTGAAAAAAGATATTAAAGTTACAAATAAACCTACAGTTACTTTAAATTTATATTCAAACTAAAGACTTACAGTATGACACTTATATTCAATAGATTTCTCAAATCTGTCTTAAATGAATTCGCATTTTGAACGTTACCTGTGAAATCAGATTAAGTCTTGACATATTTTAACGAAACGTTGTTGTGGCAGTCCAATTTCATTAAAATAAAAACTTATGTAAATGCTCTAGTTACATGAGATAAGAGTTCGAACATGTCTTTGCCCAATATGTGCCTCACGTTTGTTCTAACGAATTTTGTGCAAACATGCACAAGACTCTCAGAAATGATGCCAAATACGATTGTCAGAAAGAACATAGTTGCGAATATAAAATTTTGGGCCAAGTCTTTGTATGGGGGTAAATAGTATGTATTTAATGGAGTTAATTGACTGTTTCAATCGCTTAGTTTCTCCAAGCGTAAATTGTTGGTTGATGAGGGCTCGGAAATATTATCCGTGAGCACAAATTGTTTAGAGTTATAGATGGACTGGGATGAAAACTTTACTTCAATATAATAATTTGTAATTGCTTTTAAAAGGACAGGTAGATTCCAATTTTTTAATGGATCATTTAAAGCTTGGTTATGTAACTAGTTAAAAGCTCAAATAGTCATGCTCAATATATGACGAAAATAGGTTGAAAATATTTTCGTCATTAAAATGCCAGTACTTTAATATATTATAAACTACATTCTCTCTCACTCTCTCTGTTTCAAAATATTCCATGCGAATTTCTTTTCCATGCGTGCTGTAAATATATAAATTCTTTCCAAATCCTAGAATGATACTTAGCATTTGTTATAAATAATCGCTGCATTTGTAGAGAAAAAAAATTCCTTTAATTAATGCAGGTTTCCTTTTTTTAAAATTCAGTCTGTGTAAAGCCATTCGACTGCATGTATAATGGTATGGAAATTACATCAGTATTGCATGTAGTTTTTTAAGGTTTATTAAATATTGTATATATAGTACAAAAAACAGTAATAAATTATTGTAATCCTTAGAAAGGCGTTGAGATTGTTTGAAATACAAAAAGTGATGAAATTTTCAAAAGTTTACTAACAAAATTTAAAACACAATAAAGTTTAAATGTACTATTTCTTTACTATGATATAGTATGACATATAAAAACTCCTTATTAAGGATACGGGGGGTAACGTTTTTGATTTAGCTTATGCACATACTGCCTTGAGCCTTGTGTCCATATGCTTTCTTTCGTGTTAGAATGTCCACTTTTCCTTTAAGAAACATTTCAATATTAGAGATTCGATAAAAATAAAAGCTTTGTATTTTAATTAAAACTTATTTGCTTAAGGTTCCATGGATAATGATTTATTGCTGATATTCCCAAATCACGCATCGGGGCCGACCTGGCCGAAGCCCAAATTTATTGATGATATTCAACGGCACTGTATTGTATGGGACACTTTAAATTAACTGGGGTGGCGATTGATAAATAGATAATGTATTTCCAACTCGCACAACTCTGTGTTAGAGGCTTTTCGCAAGAAACAAGAATCAGGAATATCAGACGTGTTCAATCATGTCAGTAAAAGGTTCTAACTCCATTGATGTCTGTTCAGCCTAGTAAACCTTGATTTTCCTTCTACTGACTGAATCAGATATACAAAAGTCTCCGGTCTAAATTTTATCGGAAAAACCATTGAATTATCATAACATTGCAATATTTACGAAAAGTTGAATGAAATAAAGTAATCGGGGATTTTTTAGATCGTGAAACTTCTTTCTCTGTAAATTATTCAAAGATTCCATCGTTATAAGGGCGAAAACACGTCCTCAGATATTGAGGCTTTCTACTATATCTTATAACAATATTATTCCTTTTCGTAACACGCAACAAGAGAATGATGTATATCATTTTAACCTTGCTAATGTCCGATAACATTGTCATATCCGCCTAATAGGAAACAGGTGTTTCTCGATATACGCCTTGTCTTAGGCCTTTGATATCATGGTATGTAACTAAATCAGTTTCAGAGGGAAGGTGTAATAATGTAATAGATTCTAGGAATAAACTTGTACAAGAATTGTGTATCGGGTCTTTTTACTTCAGTGATAAATATATTTAGCTTTTACTGTATCGTATTAAGCTCTATAAAAGTAAGCCTTAACACCAGAACAACCGACAGTTATGACGTATCTATTGTTAAAACTAGAAACTACTACTGTTAAATACTGTTTAAATACTGTTGTACTATTGTTAAAACTAGAAATTTTAACTCGCTTGGAGGAAATGTTTGGGGCTAGTGAATATTTTAAGGCATCCTTCCTTAAATAAATTAGTATTTTTATTCTTACCATTTTAGCAATTTATATAAATGTAATAATCTTTTTGAAAAATGGAATATTTGATGATTACTTCTAATTATAATAAAAGGTTTATGAAAAAATTATCAAACCAACTGTTAGATGTTTCTGCACTTGTAAAAGGAAATAAAAAAATCTCTGTAAGCTAAATTTCCGTACCAGAACAATCACTGGAATCACCCAGCTGTATAAGTAAATTGTTCTGTTTACGTATATAGATAAATTGTTACAATAAGCTCTACTTTCTTAACACACACACACACACACACACACACACACACACACACACATATATATATATATATATATATATTATATATAATATATTATATATATATATATATATTATATATCTATATATATATATATACATATATATATATCATTATATATATACTATATATATTATACATATATATCTATATATATATATATTACATATATATATATATTATACTATAATATATATATATATACATATATATATATATATATATATATATTATATATATATATATATATATATATATATATATATATATATATATAATATATATTTAACGTACGTGTATAAATTAATAAATATGAGTAAATGTATTGATAACAACATCTTTCGAATATATGCATGGAGAGAAACAAGAGAAATATAGTGAAATTTCATTACGTTAATACTTAGCATGTAACTCTAAGCATTAAGAAGATCCTGACATGTATTTTTTGTATATCTCTAGGAATAGTTAATTTTTTCGTCTTATTAATGTATCGCTTGTGAGTAATGATAGAAGTAAAGGCATGGTGATTTATTGTGATTCTGTTGTTATGACATTAATAAACAAATTATTAGCATAGTGATGCGAATAACGGCGATAGTAACATCTACTAATTCATAAGAAAAACGAAACAAATAGCAACCATTTTATGTAAATAGCGAGCTTGTATGAAATCTTATTATAGGTGGTCCTTTTATCTCTTTTTTTAATGAACTGGATTATTTAAACTTTGTTTTTGTTTAGTTTTTAATACAAATAAAAGCCAAAGTTGCCGAATAAACTCCTTTCTCTTTGAAAATTGTTGAAAATCCGCGAGCTTTTGTTCAATCATTCCTTAACCTACCATTTTATATTTTTCTTCGCTGATCAGAGGGGCATATTTTTTGCATCTTTGTAAAACCTTCCAATACTGAGGCTGCAGAGCAGTTGTATGCTTGTGTGCACCCTGAAAATTACTTTTAAAACTTCTTTGCCCCCTTTTCTGGCCAACAAAATAAGAAATACGGAGAGTAGCGTTATGCAATTGCAGTTTCTTAGGCATTAAACCGGGGAAGAAGCAGTGGATCACTTTTCTTTTTGGCAACGTAGCGGCGAATGTTCCTTTATAGAAGAAAAATACGCAGAAACGGAAAACACTCCCTCGCTAAGAATTTCGCGGCATAAAAACACTCGCTTTTTTTTCTCTTCATATCGGTATTCGTCGTTTAGATATCTTGATGAAGCGAATAATATAAAAGACAGACGAACACACTGTTTCTGCGTGCTTCTCCCAGAGATGTTCTTATTTTATTTAATCGAAAACCCTTCCGTTCTTTTTGTGCGTTTTCAATGAAAGAATACTGTTAAAAAATTGGTAATCCATCTTTTTTCTGTAGCTTTTCTCGTTTTTTGCTATTGAAATAGTTGAAGCATCAGTGATAAAAACTGATATAATACATCGTAGTAAAAGTTTGGGTAACTGTAGTAGCACATTTCAACACCATATTTTTAAAGGAGCATGACTTCGGGAAGTATAACGTTTAAAATAAATTCTTAAAATCGATAGAACTAGTCTCTAAAGCGTCACTCAAATACTTTTTTTTTCAAAAATGCTGAGAACGGAAGAGAGTTTTCTGAATAAGAAATTTACATTTTAATAGTTGACATATTTAATAGTTGACATATTTATTTACAATATTTATTATACGAGTTATTTTTCAAATGCAGCTAAATTTATTTATTGCTTTGTTTAATTTTCATTTAAAACAGAAAATTTCCATTACATTTTGTGGTTTATGTTTTAAATATTAAATTAAAATCAATTTTTTGAATTTTTCTGTGAAAATAAGTATAATATTTTAGACATTCATTGCAATTTTATTGTTACACAGGAAGTATCATTAGAAAACGTAAAATTCCATTAGTTATCCCTTTCTTCATCATATATGTATCATTTACTTTCTTAATCACATGTGTGTGTGTGCAGCTATGGAGAAAATCCATGTTTATGATAATTCAAAGAAGAATGGGGTTAGAGGAGGAAGTAGTCAAAAAGTAAAAGAGAAAATATTATTGTCCTTTTAATCTGAATTTAAGACAAAACTGTGTACAAATCAGTGCGTTTCATAGGATACTGAAAAAATTATCTATATAACTCTCATATATTTGTTGCATAGAAGGAGTTTAAAAAATAAAAAGAACAGAGGTCATAATCAATTAAAATTTTAATTCTAAATCAATTTTTTTTCAAAGATCTTTTACGTTAAATATTTTTGTAGATATTTGATTGAGACTTCTAAGAAAAAGTTATTTCTTCTCAGAGTAACTTAACTAATCCCATGTCTATAATCATCATATGTTTCAGCTAAATATGCAATTTTTTCCCAAATGGGTGAGAGTAAATCTTTTTGTCTTATTTAATTATCGTAAAATCTTGACTATAATACGCACACGTGTATAATACGCATGCTTGATTTGCGCGAAATTTTTCGGAAAAATTAAAATTTGACTATAATACGCACCCATAATTTTTCAATATTTTATTTAAAAATTGCACAATATTTATTAACATAAATACAATTTGTAATAAAAATAAACAAAAACGTCAAATTTGGTAGAAAAAAACTTAAATTTTAATTCAAAACAAACAATACTGTGAAATTATTACTCTTAATCACTTTCACTTGAATACAGCTCATCTATTGTTTGTCGTTTATTCAATGTTTAAAGCTGCGTTTTTATTTTTTTTATTTTTTTTTTGGGGGGGGGAGGAGAGTTGTGCTCAGGAATAATACGCACCCTCATTTTTGCGGACTAAAATGTGAAAAAAGGTGCGTATTATTCTAAAAGTTTTACGGTACTGCTAGTTAGTAATGAGCTAATTTTTTCTGAAGTATAACTCCAGAAGTGGTCATAATTGAAATCTCCATTGAGGAAGCAACAGACTTCTTACTGCTTTCCTTAAGAAAAACTTATGTGTGTGTAAAAAAAAATGTAATAATTACTTTTTCTTGTAACTTCCCTGTAAAACGAAATTGAAACAACTGAATCGTAAACCATAGTTTTTAGAGTGTCGTTCATATACAACTTAGAAATCTCAACAAAAGAGTACGAACTGACCCAACGACTGTGAAAAAAAAAATCCAATGTCTTGTATACTTATCTATTTTTTAAAAGTTATGATGGACTCACGTGCTCATGCTTTATTTTCGTTAACAGTAGATTTATTGCGACATCACGATCGTTAGACATAATGTGTACATTTATCTATAATATGTACTTATGTTCCACGCCTCCTCATTTGCTGTCATTTTCTCCCTTCATGTCTCTTGGGAGAAAGGAAGGAAGGGAGGGATGTGATATATTTTATGATCTAGTTTTCAGTTTTTAATTTTCTTATGAAGAAACACGTTTGAAATATATTACATGCATTGTCGAATGTTTAATCTTTATGCTGCCTTGTAGATACAGTTGGCATTTTTTTAATCAAATGAAAATAATTACTGCGTAAATTCTTTTTTATTTTAAGAGTTATCACCCTGATATTTAATTAAAAAAAGTTTTAGATTAATTTAGTAGAATCATACTATGTATTACGGATAAAAATATAATTTACTTTGTGAGATATTTATAAAAAATCATTTACCCCCAAAATTATGGGTATGATTCTTAACTCTAATTTCACATTCATAGCACAGATGTTTGTACACAGTAATATACATAAGTATATAAGTAATCATTTTTTTCACTAATTGTAAAAATGCGAAATGTAAATATATTAAAATGATTTCCCATTCATTTAAACAATAGAGTTATTCATCTTGAAATATCAGCGCAAAATAAAATGAAATTAATATTTTGTATGAAATCCTTTAATCACTGCTTTTATATCATCTTTTGATAATTTTTTAGGTACTTTTCAATTTTTCGAGCTACTGGTTGAAGTTAATTAGCCACACCTGTTAGCAAAATATTTTATTTTAGTACTCAAATATTTAATTATGTTTTTTTTCCTAATTTGAGCAATATAAGGATTTGAGATATCTGGAAATTTCTTTTTCTTTTCTTTTATAACCATCAGTTCTCTTTCTCAATCATATGTTTTGCAGTATTTAGTGAGACATTCGATATCTGCTGCCACGTTTGATAATTTTTTTTATCTACCAGTTACATTGTGATATTTTTTTCTTCTTCAGTAGACAGTTCTGTTGACTTTGGGATTATAATTATAAGTTCTTGAAGTGCAAAAAAATTTACGGTTCAAGAATTTGCATACCTGTATTTTACCTAATATTGTGAAACAATATTTAGTATTTAAGTTACGTATTGAAGAGCCAAAAAATAAATTTCCCCATTAGGTCGATTGAAATTTGGGATTATAGTGAAGACTGTGTTACTAAAATATTAATTTCTCGGCTATTTTGAGCTGGGCAATTCAATATAATTCAATATCATTGTTATCTTATGGAAAATAGATGTCAAATTATTTTACAGAGGGTATATGTTACTTATTTTCATCTTTAACGTAATTGCAAGGAATGAAAAAATGACCTTATTGTAATATTTTTCCTCAATACTACATGTGGATAATAACTACTAACTTCTCCACGAATACAATATTTATACCATAATCAGTTAATTATTTGTAAATCCCAGGAAATAGCCATATGAATCGCACTATGAAGTGTAAAAGGTAAATTCTGACTATAGCCGTAAAGGGGGCAGTGAATTATGAAATTTAAGTCAAGTTTGCATCATTCGATTTCTAATGGATTTATGGTAATGTCGTTTACAGCATGCGATGGCCACTGTTGGGCATCCAAAATACTTTGAGAAATTCCTTTGGATATGTATGCAAATATGTTCATACATCCATTAATGATGTCATTATTATTGAAAGTAATATTCGAATGGCATTAGAAAGTATAGCTGACAGCTAAAGCTTTCCAGGCTCGCATCTGGCTTCAAGATTTATTTTATTTTATCTTATCTTTCTGTCGACTGCAACCCTCTGCTTTCGGGGAGGAATCCTTTTGGTTACAGCGTAACTCTTTCGTTGCTGCAATTTATTCAACGCAAGCTCTCTTCCCCAACAGGATGTCAACCAGTTTTATTTTCTTGAGAGAATTTTTTTTTTCACCCGGAGATGAAACACATTGCCTCTATTTTCTGAGCGCGTAGCTGTGAAAATAAACTTCTTAATTTGGGACCATTACGCTCGTCGCGGCGGCCAAATGGAGTGGAAAAAGATTCTCTTTTGTTCGCCCCTCATTCCATATCTGTCCCTCCCAACTTCAGAAATATAATTTTGACTTTAAAAAACCGTGCACTTGTTCGGGATGAACCCCGTCGCGCTCATGAATAAATTAACTCTCTTATATGCGTTGTTTCTTGAAGGACGATGCCATGTACATGTATATTAATTGCTTCAATCAAACGTTGAATGGGACATTGCAACAACATTATATCAAGATGTATTTTCTCCGAAATTAAATCAAATTTTATTGCATTGATTTAAAAAAGACATCATTTGATCTTCTCTTCTTTATTCTGCATTTGTTTTATTAATTTCTTAACAAACAAATCAATAGTTCAAAGGCAACACTAAGGTTATTCTTTTCTGTTTAGAATTACATACACATTTTCTTTTTTCAATTATACTTCCTTCGGATTTTTCCCCTCATTTTCTTAATTTTTTTTTATTTTTGTTTACGCTGAGGGTAATATTTAGTAAAAAATCATTCTTTATTAAATAATGTGTAACTTGCCACGTAGTTTTAAAAAATATACAAAATTAATATGATAATAATATTGTCGATAATTTCTTATTTTTAAAATACATTTATATACTAAGTGTATAGACGAAAATTTCTTAAAATCAATATTTTTGTTAAGGTACTAAATATTATTTAGTGAATAAGTAGCATTTTAGAATTCGATATTTTAGTAGCGATTAAAATAAAGCAGTTTTCAAAATTTACTGTTTTTAATACATGGGGGGGGGGGGAATGCAGCTTAAATGATAATGAATTGAACATTTATCATCTTTATTTTCTACATATTAAGGCAACTAGTTCTTTACTTGTTAATCTTAGCATGGTTAGCAATAAATTGAATTTATTTTTTCATATGTGAAATATTTCCTTTTAACTAAATTTCGTTGTTTAATATTTTAAAATAACATTTTGTTTTGTAATATCGCATTCTGAATCAGTTTTTGACAACAAATGTTAAGTCTGCCAAAAAACATTACCCCTGCGGTTTGCCTGCCGGTGTTGTTTTCTGCTGTTTATTTCCAACCATTGTGTTGAGATTTCGTGGAACTTATTGCTTCATACATACAATTTTTTTTTCTTTTCTAATTCATCCTAACCTTCTAATTTCGTTCCTCTAGCACCCACGTCTGCCAAAAATAGAGAAACAACAAACCTGTCGTCAGATTTACCGCTTAGATTCAGTGATAGAAAACAGTAGTAACAGAAACAAAGGATGGGCATCTAAACTGCTACGGCAGGGTATAGCAGGCACAAACCTCTTCAGTCATTGAAGTAAGTAGCTTGGCCTTACAGCGCGTAGAAGTTTTATGGAAGATTTAAGACGCACAAGCTAAGCTTTAATGATTTATTTTAGAGGAGAAAGAAATGGAGAGTTTAAATTGTCGGTGAATATGAATGTAATACAGGTGTATAACTTCTTAAAATTTACATTTTTGCATTTTCGTCAGGTTATAATATTAAAGCGCACGTGGGTTTATTGAGTTCTGAACTACTTTTACTCTCCCCTAAAGGATGTAAGCCTAATGAGAATTCTTAGAGTTGAACGACGAATTATTTAAATATATTTTACAAAAATTTATTTAAAATTGAAACTACCTCTGCATAATTTTTCATCGTAAAATCTCGGTATTATCAGAGGGTAGGTGTCCCAAATATCGCCTACTCTAACCTTTTTTCGACATTTCATCCCACTTTTTAGTTTCTGATTAGGCTGTAAACTCAAAGAACATCCCTAAGAACTATTTCCTTTGGTATCCTGAGATCAACCAGCTCCAAAACCAGTGCCAGTATAAGTTGATGTAGCTAAATTGGAAAAATTGAAATTTCCAGTGAACCCCAGAGCGGTTCCTAATATCGCCTACCTCTGTTCCTACTATCGACTACCAGGCGAATTAGAGCACCTGTTAAAAGGCGTTACTAGCAAAGTCTCTGTTTAATGTACTTTCAAATGGTATAAGCAAATTAGAATTGTATGCATCTACCTGGTCATTCATTGGATACGGATTCTTTGGAGCCAAAATTTACGAAAGACAGCAGCCAAAACAACTTCACACGCCATATAGTTCTGTTGTCAGTGATAAGAGCGTTGCCGCTATCGCCGCTGTTAGTACAAACCAGAACTAAAAAGTTACTGCATTTTCTCATACATAGCAAGAATCATACCTTGGAAACACGAGTGGGTGATATTAGGCACAGGGGCGATATTCGGGACACCCACCCTAAAGCTGAATTTCGACTTTTTTTTCGGAAATTTTTTCTTAAAAACATATGGCAAAAATCTCAGTGTCTTAAATTTAATGTTTAAAACTGAATTTTTCCTATATGTACTATATTTAGTCGAATCTCATGAACTCTGTAAGGTTACCGCATACCAAACTTCCCCCAGGTCCTGAAATCATCTAAGTACTCAGAGAAATAAAAATATAGCGAAATTACTTCTAGGCAAACAACATTTACTGTAAATGATAACAAATACACATGACTTCAAAAAATAAGGTTACTGTTACTCGCTTTGCAGAGTTGATGCAGCGGAAATGCATAGCCATCTAGTTTCATGCCTCTCCTCCCGCCCACGATTTCTAACGTGCGTTTCTGATTTTTAACATAGTATTTCGGATAAAAATTCAGCTTCAGATTTTAGCAAACGTGGAATTTAATCCAAGGGGACAATCCGGTGTCTTAAGCTCTGTATTTTTAAAAGATTTATCTAGAAAAAAAATAAATATTTGAAAGGCGATTCAGTTACAGTTGATTGGTGACACATATTTTTCACTTCTATTAGCACCCTTTTAATTCGAATAACGTTGTCTGTTCTCAAATTACACCCTTAATCTTCCAAATGGTGTCTGTATTGGATTCGGGAGAATCAAACTTATTGAAGGATAAAACATGATATGTTCAAATTTCATGAAAAATATTATAATGAAACGACTCAACACGTATTTTTGCATTGTGTTTTTTTATTTTGTCTTTAAAACAACCTGACTGATTCGAGAATTAGTTTTCTTTTTTATTTATTTATTTTGTTGTTGTTGGTGGGGTGTTTTTGTCCTGATCATTACACCTCGAAACCATGTCATGATCTTCTCTGCTCCACCGTCTCATAGAGACCAAGAGGGAGGGGTAATTGAACCCTAATCAAAATGACTTAAGTAATTACTCAGCTGAGTCATTTGTGACTGTGAAGTGCAAATGACTCAGCTAACCTGGCAATCGAACTCTCGACCTACTTTTGATCTGAATTCGTCAAACACATGTCCTAACGCCTTCTCCACCGGCCATGTATAAGCATTCTTCTGGAACCTCACAACTTATTCCTTTGATTTTATTCGTAATAAATAACTTAAAAACTTTCCAAATCCAAGATTTATATGTCGGTATCAAAAATTTGAAAAGATTCTATTGACTGCGATGCATTTAGCGGAACAGGAGAAAAAATTTCAGATTGTAAGTTTAGGTTATTATCGATTTTTAATAATGCAAATTGCTTCATATCCTTCTCGTGTTTCACACCCTTGAAGAATCGAACCATTTTTCACGTTTTAGATTTCTGGGTACGCTCAGTATATAGGCCGTTAAATTGTATGATTTCTAATTATAATGTTTCCTGCGTACTTTGATGCTTTCATTTCTTTTATACTATTTCTCCCGTTAATTCACAGATAATTACAAATGCATTAGTACGGTATTTGCAACTTTTTTTTTTGAGTGGCAAGTGACAGATAAATATTTTGGGGCATTTGTACTTTAGGAAAGAAAATTAAGTTATCTGCTCGGATTTCAGTTAATTGATATACGTCTACAATCGTTGGCATTCGAATCCGATGATATATTGGATAAACAATTATACTTTTCAGAGATATATGTCTTAATTATTTACACGTGTGTGATAGGGACACACAGACAGAAGAAGGTGAAAAATATTTCGGGATTTAAATTTTTAAGGTGTGATGGTTTAAAATATAAGACATTCGAAATGAACGACTTTATGTTTTCAAAATATGCTTTATTTTCATTTATGTTTCTGTGGAAAAAAATAAGTAAATAAATCACAATTTCCTGTGAAATGGGGATTCTTAGGATCTATTCTATGGATTGTTTCAGAATGAATTTTAGCTAAAATAAATACAAAAGATCGTTTGAGATGAGCTAAAAGGATCAATTTTTGTTTCGCAATAGCTCTATGAGATGACCCCAAAAGAAAAAAATTGTTTTGATTTAAGGACGAAGAACGGCTTAAATAATCACTCTCTGGTATGTTTTGACGTTAAAGTAAATTCAGTGCGGTGTATATTAAGAATTTTTTGAAATTTGATTAATAAAGTAATTGTTTTGAAATGAACTCAGAGTTTTTATAAAATGATTCGTGTAACTTTTTTCAGCTGAAATCTGACCGATTAATTAAAAAAAATTATGTGTTGCTAGTAAAGTATTATATATCCAACTGAGAGAGTGCAAAAAGAGCAATTATAAGTGAGTAAAAGAGAAAAAACAGGTCCAATGCACAGTGAAATTTAATTATCACATTATCACAGGGCACAAGCGCACGTACTATACCAACACTTCTCCACTCGCTTTCTCTGGCATCTGCCGAAATAAATCAAATCTATTTCGCCGTGCGGAAAATGAATGACCTGGAGTGAATAAGGTCGCGTTAATTAATTTTGCAATCTAGTTGTGAAATTTGTTGATTTAAAAATTAATTGACGATTAAATCGTTCGTTACTATATAACTCTGAAGAATGAATAATATTAAGTCAAAGGAAATAATTTGCATAAAAGTTCTGTCGGCCCCTCTTGAATGAAAATACGGTTAAAAAATATTTTAGAATAAATAATGAGCTCCTGTGCTGCCTGCGTTCACTTCACCTTCCTAGTTGTTCAGTAATTTGTATCATTTTGACAAGGGTGGAGTAGTATTTACAGGTAAAATCAAAAAATGTTATTTAGTTAAAAATTCAGACATTTGTTGTTCATGTTTCTATGTCCGCTTTATTGTTTAAGTGTGAAGAGTTCTCTTTTATGGGAAAACTTGGGATTTTTTTAAGTGAGAAAACTTCTGTAATCTTTCATTTCTAGGAGATGATTTACTAATAAGATCGTCATTTTGGTTTTGACTAAGTTTATTATGCATATAAAAAAGAAAATAAGACTATTTGTTCATTTTACTGAATACCAAATCTCAAATCATTACTCTGGGGTAAAATATATATATATATATTCGACTTTAAAAAAAATATTGCTTTGAAATGAAGCACGTTTAAACATTTCTTTTCTGTAGTCTATCATCATGTGAAAATTCATGAATATATCAGTGCTCCCAAAATACACTTTTACTTTGTAAAGATGTATGTCCTTTAACCAATTTAAAATTAGCAATAATTAAAATATTTCTATCTCATAAATTTAGTATTTTACAGCCCTTTTGCTACTTCGCATTATTGAAAAGCACAGGATTATGCTATTAGTTTTCGACATGATAATCTCAGCTTAGCGTAACATTTTTGTGTCTTTAAACGCAAAATAAATTATAATAGGTACGATTTACTTGATCATACAACAGAAAATGGACCATGATAATCATCAGAGTACTACGGAAATCCTTTAAATTTTTCTTATTGGATAAATTTCATGTGAAAGAATTTTGAAGTTTACACGAAAATTGCTGTAACGCCCAGTTAAAATGTATTGTCTTTTAAAAGAAAGCACTTCTGTAATCTAAAACGAGCTGTAAATAGTTTTGCCAATTTCCTAAACTGCGTTGACAAAAGATATGGATGTCCGAAGTAGTAAAGGAGCGTAATTGTTCATATTTATGCAACTAATTTGTTTGGAAATAGTCGTTTAATGTAAAAGTTCACAACAAAACCAAAAGAATCGTTTATATTTAAATAGCTGTAGTTAATATAGTTAACTGACTTCTGTACTTACCTAACTACATTGATATTGAATTTTTGTCTCTCATTGTTTTGACATGGGATGAGAAATCTAAAGATTTTTTTTATTATCATCTGCTATAAATTTGCTCTCTGAACTGTTGCAATTTTCTCTCCCTTTTCAACAGTAATTTTATGCTTTTATGTAGTCCCTGGAGGATTATTCATCACCTTACAATGAAACGTAAGATACTCTCCTGTTGCAAAAATGGTATTTTATGTGCACGTTTCATACACATGGTCCTGTTTAAATAGCTAATAAAAGAAATTGTATTATATGGCATAGTTGCGGACACCTTACAATATCAGAAATTTCAGAAACGTTTTCAGCTCCGTCCTTTAACAGATACCTTATGAGCCTTTTAAATTCATTTTCATTGCTGCTGTGCCGAGCAACTGCTTATCTCCCAGCAAAAATAGAAACTGCGTAAACCTTCTCTCTGCTGCAGAGTAGAGGGAATATAATATAAAAGGATGAAAAAAAAAGCGAAAGAGAAGATATGTTAACGAAGATATCACGTTGATCTTGGTTCACTCTTTCTGCGAAAGGCACTCTTCTGAAGATAAAGAAAAGGAACATGCTTAAGGGATCTACTCTTGTGAAATTCACAATAACAACTTAAATACTTTTTAAATGATTACGGAGATGGGAAGGTAAGTATTATTTGTGAGCAAGAAGAGTAAATTTTTGTAATTTGTCCGTTCTTCCGCAAGTTATTTTATTTCTTTTTTAAATAATATCATGTTTGCAAATATGCTCGTTTTTCAATTTGTATTGAATAGCACTTATTAATTTATAAGTATTATCTGTGCTGGGACTGACGACTGAAAGACTGTATACAAAATCTTTAAATACCAAATTTAGAGAACTGTAACAATTGTATTTACATGCTTGCACTAAACATGTTTGCCGTCAATAGGCATGCGTGTTATGTAGACGTATTTGAACTCGACATTTTCTTTGTGAAAATGTCTAATGCATAAATAAACTTTATTATTTGTTTTTGTTGCTCGAAGACCCTACCAGTGATACTTTTTAATTCTGACGAAAGTGTTTCAAAGATTTTCAACCCTATGTATAAAATGTGTTTTCGAAATCATATTTTTATTATTAAAATAGTTTTTGAAGTAAAGCATTGATACTGTGGATATTTAGCTATCATAAAGCAATTTATCATTACCCATTAATCTTGAAATTCGGGCAACGTTTTTTTTCTTTCCTTTTAAATATTTGTAAATGAATGATCTGTTAATCTTCTTTGAAAAACTTTCAAAACTACGTCACACTTGTTTATAGAAACTCAGAAGGCGTCTTTTTGCTAGAGTCAGCTCCCCTAATGTAAAATTCCGTGTATAAGTAAACCCATCCACACAAAGCTTTAAAAACCAATTGAATTATTAGAATTCTTGGATATTTGTTAAAAACTACTTTTACAACAGCGAGTGTTGGATTGTGATAATACTGAATAGACGGGAATTTATTACTCTGCAATGAAATTTTCTAATGTAAATAAATATATTCTGGGCTTAGGACTAAAAAATTTCATGTTTTAGCATTCAGTGTTATCTGTCTTCAGAAACAGCGCACTGCAAGCTGTCATGTGTGGCGCGAGATCGATTATGCGGGGAGAAGTTATCGATTAATCGTTAGAAACGATACATCGTTATCTCCATTTGGTAGTATGTGCAAATTAAGAAATGAGTATCCCTAATAGCACGATATCCGTAACCCGATATTGGACGCTCCGTCTTTCAATTGAGATATGTGTTCGAAAAACATTAATGCTCTTCAGTGCCACACTAAATATAGCTGAAATGTTTCTGAAATCATAAGCCAACTGCAGAATATTAAGCTGCTAATGAAGATTCGGGCGAAATATGTGTGACACATTGTTTGATGATTTAACAAATAAATTACTGTATAGGTTTCATTGCCTCGTGTATTTTTCTCGAGTTTTTCATTAAAGTCATTTATTTCGAATGCTCATTTGCTGGTTTTTTAATAAACAGTTTCGAAAAGAAAGCTCATTATGTAACTGTATGCTACGATTATCTAAGTACAGAACTATTTTCGAGCTTTTTTTCAATTACCAAATCATTAGAATTTTCAATCATTTGTCCATGGGTGCTTTCTTTTAGAAAACTATCTGTTGCACTTCCTTTCTTAAGTACGTTGAGTTATATTAAAATATTTTCAAATTATTTGAGATATATTTCAAATAATTTCTTGAGATATATGGTGCAGAAGACAAAATGTTTAAATTAGTATACTAAAGCATTTATCGCTGTAGAAAAAAAAACTTATATTGGTCACACCCGAACATTTTGTATTTAGTGAGTGATGCTGGTGATAAAAGATGTCATTGAAAACAATTGCATCTTATTTGAATATTTATGAAGAAGCAATGTAAACATTTTAATCTGTGACACATGGGAGTGATGTATATAACTTCAGTTTTTCTCGGAACTTATTTTTCTAGAAAACGGCCCTTGAGAGAGAAAATTATATAATGGTTTTTATATGAAAAATATATAAATGAGCTAAAAATGTACTGCATCATGGAATGCATTGTGTTGTGTCGGATTAAGAATTTCCTTCATTTTATAAAATCCCTGATGTTTTCATGTAAGAACCTTCGTTTCACTTAATCAGCGACTGTTTTAAAAATGCATGTTTAACAGTTAATAAGAAAGTGGGGTTATGATTATAAATGTTTAATGGACTTCTATATATGATATTATATTCAAGTTCTTTTAATTTTTTTCAACTTTTTTATTAATATGAGATATGGTTTCTCAAGTATTTTATCTCATTCTCTTTTTATTGTTTTAGCACCCGTGTTTACATGAGGGTTTATTGCATAAAATTGCCTTTTTCACTGGTTCTATCTCAAAAATTTCTAAAAATATATCTTATTTTCGTTCATGAAACATACTCGACGGTGGACAATAATGGAGAGATTGAATTTTCATGTCAATGAAAATTGTTTCTAGTAATGAGAATTTTTTATTTATTTTTCTTATTCCGGTGATAATTTGTAATGACTGTTTTCCGTGATTAAGGGTCAAACTCACAACCTCTGGACTTCGAAGACAGCATCATCACAACGAAATTATCACGGCGATGCTAGAGAATCTTCTCTTCTGAATATTTTCTTTACAAACTGTTAAGAAGAGACCCTTAGCGATAATTTTAATTCATACAAAAGAGAATATTTTAACAAATCTACGTACCATTCAAATTATTTGTAACATGGAAATAAAGCATTCTTTTTTTTTTGAGAGAGAGAGAGAATGAGTATGCACTTTCTTTTAATTGAATCGGTCATTTTGAAAAGGGAACATCTCCACTTTTCAAAAACTCTATCCCCACTGTTCTCCAACTTTTCTAGGGCCCCCCCCAAGTTTCAAAAAATATTAACAAGTCATATTTTTGCAACAGGATTGATGCCTTATACACATAATTAATACTAATTTATTCTAAACTATAATGCATGAAGGCGAGTTAAAGTATTTTGCTTCTTATGAAATTTTTAAAAAAAGGCAGATGACCCCTTTACAAAATGACTGATTCAATTAAAGTTCTCAAAGAAAAAATTCACAGGCGATATATTCAAAGTACATATCTAATACATACGTGAATGTACATGAAAGAGGGAAATAACTCATTCCTTTCATTTATTACCATGTTTTTATTAACTCGCTTTCTTGTTTGTGTGTTTGTCCAGTACAAATCTTGCAATCGATTTTTAACTAACTTCCCGACGTGCTAGACATTTGAAACTTTTAGAATAGCTCCGGACACGAGAATGCATTCTTTTAATACTTTTAGCCATCTTTAAAGCAGATTTTAATTCATTTTCAGTTAATTTTGTTATTTGAAACCTTTCTTATAATTGCTCTCTGTATTACGCATTTGATCATTTCTTTCAAGTTGATGGGATAATTCATAAAAAAAATTTTTTTAAGTATTTATTAATACATAGAATTTTCAAGTTATATGATTCAACAGAAAATTTAAAAACGTGGGTTTATAAAAAGTTATTTTTAACTTGTAATTGATTAGCGTAAGTTTACACTTTTGAGGCGGTGCTACAACTTTGTACTTTCTTCTTATATCTCTATAAGTTATGTTTTTTTTTAATTAAAGTACCTAACTATGTACGCCAAAGTACGTAAGTTATGTACTTAATGCTAACTTGTAACATATACCTGAATGAGGAAAATAAATGATAGGATTCAATTATCCCCCCCCCCAATTCATTATATATTCGTATACAGAAATTTAAAGCTCACGCTTGACAAATAACATGTTTTCGCGGAAATTTACTGAGGCTGTTTTCCAGTGCACCTGTTATTTGTGTCTAATATTTGTCAGTTATTAGTGCGCTTACAATCACGTATCCCGCATCGCACTGGTCCATTTCTCGACACATTATTGTCTTATCCCGAGCTTCATCGTATTCGTTTGGGTCCTCCTTTTCCTTGGACGCGGGTTGCAAAAGATGCGTGACATTTGTAATCAAATCAACAACACTTTCCTACTCCTCTACTAATTAGATTTGCACCTCTGTCCTCATTATGTCTCCTTTGTTCCAAAGGAACACAGACTCTTATTAATTAAACACTCCCAGCGTTAGGCGTGTGCGTCAAATTGTTCGGGAGTTTTTTTCAGCCTATCATTCAGGGTATTTACGCTTATTTAATCACATCGCCCCTCCAAAAAAAAAAAAAAAAAAACATATTCGATACTAATTAGTGCGAAAAATATACGGTGTGTACTGTTCCAGAAATTAGAATTTGTATTTTTTTTTATCATTCGTACTATTTGGAATTTTTAGTTTTCGGCGTTAAATATTTTTTGTTTGTTTTTGTTAATGAGCATTAACGAGGTTTCGCAAGTAAGATTTTATTTCCCTGCAGATCAATGGGAAAGAGAGATCTTTCGGAGTAAATTAAGCGCAACTAAAAAGCTAGAGCATGACCAAAGGGCCCTTAGGGGGCCCACGGGTCATAGAATGTCACATAAAGGAGAAGACTAAAAATGATGTGCGGTTCTGATTTGTGTCTTCTATGTCTTGCTCCTAGGGATTTCAGTCGGGTGATACAGATGCAATTAAGTATTCTCTCATCAGATGAGCATTTAGAAGAAATTCGGGGAAAATAGAATTCCATTTAACTGCGTTTCAATTTTTTGCGGAACAGTGAGGAATTTAAAAATTCTAAAACTCTAAAAAAAAAATTTCGAGTATTTTACCTTTATTATATCTTCTTCTTTTCCTTAAATACGATTTTTCTATGTACAGCTATTGTTCTAAAATCTTATTATTTCTTCTAGATTTATTCTTAAAATAAATATAAAAAATTATTAGAAAAGATAATTTTATTCATCTTTTATATTATTATTAAACATCTTTTATATTATTATTAATCTTTTATATTATTTAAATATGGAACTTTTAAACTAGATCTCACCTAGATTATGTGCTAAAGCATTCCGAAGGAAATATTTTAGCACAAAAGGAAAATACTGTGTACTGTAAGGTCGTTAAAAAAATATTATTCATATATAGGACACGAAAATAGAATTCTAAAGTAATATTGCTTAAATTATGAACACTCATAGCACTTTGTGGTAAAGCAATGATTATTTTAGCTGAATTTTTAATATATTAATAAAGATATTCTACTACAATTGTGCGGGGTCGGCATCCAGGATTGTATTAGCTGTGTCCCCCACCCACTATCAAGTTGCGGTCCCTGTAAATTTATTTCCTGGCCTTGTCCTGGTGTATGTGGTCAGCGCCCCTTTGGGACAGTTGCCCATGGGAGTACTCTACATGGCCGAGTTAACATCAACAAAAATTTAGGTCCGCTTGAAAAATAAAAGTAAAAAACAGGTATGCGAGGGATTTTGTCACAGGTAAAGTCGGTGTTCATTTTAATAAATGAAAGTCTTTTACTACGAAATGTAATGGAAGCCTTTTTTTACCATCCGCAATTGTATGTAATGTTTTAAGGTTTAAGGGGTCCAGGACACAAAATTGTTCGAATTTTCGAATAAAATTTATTGCATTAAAATTTTTGTGTTATTTTGCGCTTAAAATGACGTTTAAATAATGTTTCTATATTAATTAGAACAGGAGAAATTATTTTTTTTTTTTTGCAAGATTCTAATAGTAGCCAATCGTTGTTTAAACCTGTAAGTACGTTTTTCTGCATGATGGTTTTTTCCCCATTTCTCGTCTTTAAATTGTTATAAATCAAGAACCGTAAACATAAATGGTTTTAAACTTGTAACATGTCTTTTTCATCTATTTTACTTTACCTTTGATTCAGCAAATTTGAAAAAAAATATTTACTTTGAAAATCTGATTTTTTAAAAATAAGATACATAATTATTTTTGTAATTTTTCCTCTAAATATTTTTAATTTTTTAAAAATAATATTTTAAAAATGGCGAATTATAATTAAAAATTATATATTTCTGTTTAATTAAATGAAAAAATTTTTGAAATTCGACAAATGATATTATGAGTTATAACATTTTTAAATAATACCCACTTTTTTTAAAATTTAAAATTAAAAAAAAAATTTTTTTTTAACTTTTTGAGAAGTTTTATGACGTGATTTTGTTTACAAATTATATGGTTAACCATCACCAAAAAAAATTCAAAATTTTAACTCAATAAATAAAAAAAAATTTTGAAATGTGTCCTGGACCCCCTTAAACCAGTATTTATGAATGAGAAAATTTATCAAACTAGTATTTGGACATTAAGATGAGATATATCAGATTAAAAAACTCATTTATCATATAAATAGAATATACCGTCAAAGATATGGAAGAGATAGCTTGTGTGAAATCGATTGAAATTAATAACATGTCTTAACTAGCCTAATATTATCTCTGTGTATTAAATAACACAGATGTTTCCCCTACTCCTGTATTTTCATTAGTAGCCACTTCATGTGCTCATGAAGTAAATGCGCGATTAATTTTCGAAAGAAAAAATATTATTTTATCAATACAATTAAAATTTCCTTACAGGACTATGTCATTACATGACTATGATAAAATATCATTACATGTCCTATGATGCTCATAAAATTGCATTCTTTGCTCTGTTCACATAGTAAACAAAAATTTACTCTAAATTCAAACTTAATGCTGCTTATATTCATGAAAAACTTAACACTTTAACATTAATGTGTAGATTCCTTGCTGGAAGAAATTTCCTTCATAAAAAAATAAACTGTGCACCTAACTGCGGGTTGTTTTAGAAAAATATGGTTAACGTGTTATAACACGACAAAGAATTTAAACTGCGTTTGAACAAAGCGACATTTTCAGAGCGAAAGTATAATTATTTTTCCTCCACAATGTGTGTGCTCTTACGTACTGTTTAATTTCACTCACGAGATTAATTTTTTTTTAAAGTATAGTATTAAAATCCAGAAAAAACGAAACCTCCTATGACTTAAACCTTTTGAAACTTAAATATGTTGTAGGAGAATAGTCCTGTTTGTTTAATATGTGGATCTTGTTTAAGAAATTAAAGCAAGCACTCGAATGAACTAGTTCATGGTGAAGGTTGGCTATTTTTTGTAGTACTACGGTCATCTTTTGATAAAGGAACCTCTAAAAAATACTATCTCTTAAAAAGAGGTAGGCTTCAAGTGAAACTATTTAATAACCTAAAAAAATGGTCGATATCAGATATCAATTTTATATGCAAAGAAGACATATCTACAACAATGATAATATATACTTTAAATTACATGCACAGTTAACTTTTATAATGTGGGGGACTTGTAAATCACTTCTTCGGTTCTACTTTACTGACTCTTGTATTAAACAAATATGCAACCATAAATTCGTAAAATTTATAATTTATAATAAAAATACGTCTTTAATATTTTAAAGATAACTATCTTACTAATTATTAAATTATATCTCTCTAAAAGGCATTTAATATCTTAATTTTTCTGAGATTCTATTGATCATGTCTGACTTTAGAGAGCTGCACCAAGTTCAGGATTCAGCTGATGCTGAAATACGTTTGAATTCACTTTGATTTACCTGATATTTATTTTTCTTAATTCCAACATGTAATCATAAAAACTTGCTTTTCTATGTATCCTGTCAAAGATATGTCACAAACTTCAGTAATCGATAATGAATTTTTTGTAACTGAATATCCCTTTTGCACAAATTTTACTATTTAATACACAACTATGCTATTATACACAAGCATAAAAACACAAGACTGGTTTGTATAGCTCTTATCCGAAATGTGCGTAATATTTTTGCACAATAAGCCGCTTCAAATAAAAATTTCTTTCCCGACAACTACGACAGATTGCTTGCATCTGTGATTGAAGATCTTATATGTCCAATCGTTGGGTTAAAACCCACTTTGTACCATGCGCAACTTATTTCAAATATTGTATCATTGTTATCAGACTGTAGGACACCGCGATACAATACTACGTTATAACAATGTTTGTGTTGTTTTTTAACTTGAGTCCCCCCCCCCTGATACGTTTACTTAAATGTTCCTACATGTGAAAAACCACTTGTTCCAGGCATTACCAATGGGATATGTTTCTACCAGTATTTTATAACTATTCGTAAATAATTATTATCTATTGGGGACATATTACGGTACGTATGTCAATTATCACGTGTTGCTTTGCCGTAATTGAAAATAACGTAATTAATCAAAAATAATAATTTTTAAAAATGCATGTATCGGACAGATAGATCCCATCTTTGAAGATTTTTTTTAAAAGGCGATTTTTTTATTGTCAAAAATTATTTATTCAAAAAAGACGTATGGGATTTCTCGCAGGCACTATATTTTTTTAACTATAGAAATTTTGATAATACAAACAAAATAACAATGCATTGATTAAGACAATTTAACTCTGAAGGAAGTAATGTTTTCTATTTTCTTGTAGTTATTATATTAGAACCATGAAAACATTTAGAAGAAAGTGCAGGATTAATTGGTATTGTGGAGAAACGCGTAAATTAATATATAAGCACTTATAAGTAAAGTATTTCTATTAATTCATTGATTTCCAAAATATCTCGAACTATTTTCTGCCTTATTAAAAATGAAGTTAAAATATTTGAAAGTTCTTTAAAGCGTACATCACGAGAGGCCTGTCTGATGCGCCTGTATTGTTTTTCTAATTAGTCCGCTTTTACCTCGCATAATTCTATGTTGTATGTGTTTTAGCCTATGTGTTTGTCGTTAGTTTTGATGGAGTATTTTTCAACAAAAATATTGAGGAAACAAAATATTTCTTTAGAATAGTTTCAAAATACGCTCCTGTTCTATACCTCGAAAGTAAGTTTCAGAAAAGACTTAAAATGTGGGTGGTCTATTTTTTGCGCTTAATTTGTTTCTTCCGCCTTTCTTTCTTTAGAAGCGCTCTCTAGACATAATAGAATAAATCAGATCGAAACCTGGTACCCACATGGCCAAGCAATTTTGTTTAACTTCATCTTCTATTTTTTTTTTCTGAGCCTGTTTCCATATGGAGAAAAGCATTGGGAAATACTCGAATGTTCCTACTAGACGAGCACAGAAGAGCGGGGTAAATATTTACATCCCACTTTTGAAGGCTTTTCCAGATTTTGGAACATTTTCCTTCATTTTGCGTTGGTCTTTAAAGGGAATGGACTGTCATCACCATTATATACTTTTGATATTATGATAGGTTTGAATAAGTCGCTAAGTTAAAAAAAAGTCGTGTCATTTGTGCTATATACAGTCGAACCTCCATATAGCGAAGTACGCAAATTGCCGGAAAAAAATTCCGATATATAGAATTTCGATATATAGAATGAGCTTAGTTTTTATCATAATTCTCCTAAAAAATTAAAGCTAATTTCAGTATATGAAACTCCATTTCTAATTTATATGCGAATGCCCATTAAATGAAAGTTAATAACAAAAATGAATTACTATGAAAGATTTATTGAGTACTACTACCTTAAAAAAGCAATAATCCAGACAGTGGTTATAATGATCACAGTTACATTTTTTATTTAATCAGTCCAATAAAAACTTAATCAGGGACCTTTTCCGCGAATTGAAGTCCATGACATAGTGTTTCAAATGCCAAAAATTGGGAGATTTTATTCTTAAGTGTATAAAAGGTGTACCAATCTGTCTTGAAAAAATTTCGATATATAGAGATTTTTTCGATATATATAAACAATTTTCTATGTAATGAAATGGAGATTTGCTAAGAGTTCGATATATAGAAAATTTCGATATGTGGAAGTTCGAATATGTGAGTCGACTGTATACATATTAATATATATATATATATATATAGTATATATATAAGTATATATATATATAATATATATATATATATATATATAGTATATATATATATATATATATATTAGGGGTGTATATGTATGTATGTATGTATATATGTATATATGTCTATGGATATATGTAAACTATGTATGTATTAGATGTATGTATATATATATATGTATATATGTATGTATATATATATATATATATATATATATATATATGAATATTGTATGTATGTATATATGTATGTGTATATATATATATAATATAATATGTAGTATGTATGTATATATGTATGTGTATATATATATATATATATATATATAGATAATATATATATTATATATATATATATTATATAATATATAATATATATATATATAGTATATAGATGTATAGTATATATGTATATATATATTATTGTATATATATATGTATGTATATATGTAATTATAATAATAATGTATATATATATGGTATATGTATTTATAATAAAAATACGTCTTTAATATTTTGTATAGGACAGGTATATATATGGGGTATGTTGTATATACATGGTATATATATATGTATATATATGTATATATATATGTATATATTGTATATGTATATATTATTATATTGCATATATATATGTATTGTATGTATATCTATATATATATATATATGTAGATATATATGTATATATATATATACAGTCAAACCATCGATATCTCGAACTTGAAGGGAGACACAAAAAAAATCGAAATATCGAAAATTCGAATTATCGAAAAATCGCATGTTATCATAGTAGAATAGAGAAAAAGCTTTTTTACATACCTTTTAAAAGTAATCCACTTTTTATTTTAATAAACACTATTTACAAATTATTTGAAAAAAGATCCCATTGTTTGCTTCAGAGGAAAAGTATGAATTTTATCAATTACACTTCTAAGTAGACAATGGCTTTACATGTGTCTTCAAATGTCCGCTGCAAATAAGTGCTTTCTTTGTTTGTTACCTTAGTGGCAAATGGCAGATTTCTTCCTCCTCTTCTCCTGATAATACACAAGAGCTTTCGTCTGACCGATGATGTCATTGTCCTCCACTGACCACAGCACACTATTACTACGCAATCAGCTACGACGACAGACTCATTGAATTCCAATGTTATCGAGGTCCATGAGTCTGGTTAATCGGCTACAATCATTTCGGCGCAGTTTTCAGCAGGATGGTAGATGTTAATTATCTGAGTGCTTTCGTGGTCTTTTATGAATCAAGCCTTTTTAAAGTTATTCATTATCGTAGAGGAAGACACAATGTTCCAAGCTTTGTCTTCCATTCGCATAGCTTGTAGATATTTACACCAGATGTGAAACACCTTATTTCATTCGGACAGCATTTTTTAAACCACTTGATGACGATACTTGACTTTGGAAACTTCGGATGATGCCTGTCAAGTGGTTGAAATTTTGATGTAGTATTCTGGGGGAGGGATTCAATTCTTATGTTTTCCACTCTAGGTATGTTACTGTGCCCCGGACAATTATTGAATAAAAGCAAGTTTTCAAAAAGGTTAGATTGTCATCCAAGCTTTTCGGTTAGCTTCGTAATCCAAGGAAAAGATTTTATCCCGCTTTTTTTTTCGATTTCCCTATCATTAACGGTTTTAACTTCTCTGTTCCATTCATATTCACGCAAAACAATAAAGGTAAGCGTTCTTTTCTCCTCTTCCCTCCATGACAATGCTTCACTCTTACATACATGGTTTGTCTGGAGTGCATTTAAAAAAAAGTCCTGCTTCATCCGCCTTGAACACATCTTTTTCGTCGTAATCTTTCAGTATCAAGCTTACTTTCTTTCTAAATTCTACACAAACTTCCTCATCTACGCTAGCAATTTCACACACATTTTCAAAATTGTAATGTTATTTCGTTTTTTCAAATTTTCAAACCAACTATTACTGCCTTTGAAATTTAAATAACCTAATTCTTTTGCAAAAGATTCAGCTTTATCTTTGATTAAAAGTCCATCTAGGGGGATGTTTTTGAGTCCTACAATGCGTAATCCACATTACTAGGCACTTCTCCATATGGGGAAATTCAATGGTTTTGAAGCTTCTTTAGCTTGCCTAAGCTTTCATTGAATTTTTCTAGGATAATTGCTTTATTCTCTTAAAATTGTTGACAATGTGCTGCCTGGAATCCCAAACTCATTTGCAATTTCCTTTTTCAAACTTTTTTTCACGTCATCGATAATTTACTTCTCACTTCAATATAGCGTTTCAATTTCGTTTGTTAGCCATTTTGAACAGATGACTCGCAGAAGATATCACCTTCTCCAAATGTTGTTTTCGAACGATTTCTATGTTTTCTGCAGTAACCAGATAATGAGAAGGAAACATTTTAGCCTTTAAAGGAGCGGGCACTAGCTTGAATGCGAGACAGCCAGGCATACATTTACACGCTGCAGTTTTTTCTTTCATACCTTGTTGAATGATAAGAAATTCTACAATCGTCTTGGAACCCACCCATTTTTTTTTTCATGCCTTTATTTCCTGTTTCGTTAAAACCACACCAACCCCTCTAGAAAGTAACCTGAAGACTAAAGGGACAAAAAAATGAGAAGAAGGATGAATGGTCACTGCATATGCATGGCAACTGACTGAAAAGACATAAGGAAACAATAAACAAGAGTTTCAACTCCCATCTTGGGGGGTCAAAGAGAAGTTGTGATTGCATTGTTTTATCTTCCGTGTATATACCCCTCCATTTTAAAGTTCATGTAGGGTTTTAGCACTGTAATTTTTGAATAGATGTTCTATTCTTTGGAAATTTTTATTTTTTTATATTATTTTTTTATTTTTAGAAAACTTTTTCTTCTCCATTTATGGAAAAAATTCAAGTTATCGAGGGATGAGCCAAAGAATTCGTCAAATCAAGGTTTTTTTAACATTGAGTGTATAGGAAATTTGAAGGGAATTTTTTGTTCTTCGAGATATCGAAAAATTCGCGAAATCGAGGTTCGAGTTAGCGAGGTTTGACTGTATATATATATATATATATATACATGTATATATATATGCATATATGTATATATATACATGTATATATATGTATATATATATGTATATGTATATTAGTTATTATATGTATGTATGTATATGTATATATATGTATATATATGATATATAGTATATATATATATATGTATATATATGTATATATATATGTATATATATATATGTATAGTATGTAGTATGGTATAATATATAGATATATATATATAATTATATATATATATATCGGGTGATATATATATATAGTATATATATATGAAAAGAGTGAGAGATTGAGAGATTACGGATACAGACTAGATAGTAAATAGACAGGATATCTACATTTGGTATTTGCATATGCATGAATAATTTGCGCAGTATATATTCCAAAAAATAAGAACATTGATTATGGCTTAATGCACTTTTGCGGTTTATTTGACACGTTATGGTGATGTTTTTTTAGTAGTACATTCTCGGGGCTTAGGCGTCTACCCATGTGTTGAGGTTGGGGGGGGGGACTTTTTATAGATATATTCTTTATTACTAAACAAGAATTTTTAAAAATGTCATCTGGTGATAATTAAGTAATTAGGTTATAAGGAAAATACGTTTAAGTGAAAAAGATTGGAATATTTTAACTTAATATGCACTGACTTTAGAGTAAATGGTATCAACGATATATTTTTAGTTTGCTTAGTTTAAAAAAAGTCCATAAAGTTAAAAAAATAACCAATGATAACCAACTTCATGATGAATCAACAATCACATTTTTTATAAATCAAGTTTGTCAGATTTTACATACTCTACCGTGGCACAGAGTACAGTTCTATCTCTTACTTTTTTTCGTTTAAAAGAAGTTACTCTCTTATTTCAAGTATCTTGACTTGATAAGAGCTTACTCTCTTTAATTATGTAGTTTTATTACAAAATGCTTTAATATGCATCGAGAAAATTGTGTTTAAATCCTCCTAAACTGTCTTTTCCCCTTATTTTTCTCGCGAGTTCATAACATATAGTTTGTTGTACATTTTCCTTGTTTTATATTGGTAATTTATTGAAGTATTTGGGTTATAAATTACGTTTAACATTAGAGTACACTCTAGAAACTCTTGAACAAAAATATCCCGTACGTTAATGCGTAGGAATATATAGATCGAGAATCTTCCATATTTTTCTACTGCCCAGCATTTTATCTTTCTATTACTTGCTTTGGAGACTCCGCTTTGAAAATCCTGTCGGAATTTCAGATATTCCTGATTTACATTCTCCAAAAGCACATCCTTCTTCAGTAAATCATAGGCATGAAAATAGTTTTACAGAAGAAAAGAGTTTTCAGAATTTCTCTCGGATTATACCCCTCCTGTATCGCATATGTGACGAAAACACTTTTTTACTCTCTTGGGACGCTCAAAGTTCTATTTCTCCCAGTATTATCAGAGGTGTATAATTCAAAACTCTTGTAACCCAGCTAACTGAATATTTTAGCCCTCTAACACTTTCTTTGCGCCGCACCCACTCTAGAATATATTGGATACATATTCAAAGATGCACCTGTAACACAATATTTCGCCTGGATACATCATCTTTGAGTTAGAATCAATTCTTTTGAGTGGGTTTTGCATAAAATCGAGTTACTTGGGAGTTCCTCTGCGATGCTCTCAATTATCTCTGAGTTTTTTCCCTCGCACTGTCAGCTGTCTCAAAAATTATGAAACTCAGATTTATCAACGTGTAGACAAAGTGTAGAATGTTTCCTGCTTCCGGAATAAATAAATACAGATTTATTTAAACATTTTGGAAAAAAATTTCTTATGTATCGTAAAATTTTAATTACTGCAGCACGTTTGATAAAGTAATCTGGAGCAAATTTGCATCGATTGTCGTTACTGCGGCACAGTTTGTGTTATCCTTTAGAACGTTTCTGCTTGTCATTTAATCCATGAATTCATGAATAAAATTTTTAAATTGTTAGTAAACTTTACCATTTGAAATTCGTAATTTTCTGGCTTGTGTTTATATCTGATTTTGAAGACTTCCTTTCAAATTTCAGTCGTCTTACTGCATTGTGACTTCATAGCCTTCTACACATAATGTTGTGACTAGAAGGTAATCTGAAGCAGAATATTTTTGAGTAAAAGTCCTGGCTTTAGTATAAAGACAGCTTTTACTTATTATTTTGAATGAAACTTAGAATGTTAGTTTTTAGTTTTCTCCTTTTATACTTAAAAATTTTCCATTTAAAGAGAAGATAAATAAAATACTATTTCCATTCCATACTTAGTTTGCACATTTAAAATGATTTCTATTTGAATTGTGTACACATTTATGAAATATAATAGCAGGAATTTTTTGGAAAGGCCTCTTATCGTCTCCTTAATGCATTTTCTGTACTTAAATAATAGAGCATCTATGGAAACTGCGTTCTTACCTCTTTAGTAATCAAATGGGCAGCTTTAAACCATGATTCCTAATTATGGGGAACGAAATGACATATATTTTGGTCATTGAATGTGAAACATTGGAGTACTTTCCCCTCACCATTCCAATTCTATTCTGCATAAGACTGTAGATGCAGACCTCAATGCGTTCCCACTCGGTGCTTAACTTGATGGAGCTTTGTTTTAGTTTTCATAAGAGATAATGTTCATTCACACAAGTTTGGACGTTTAATGACGTAATCTCGAGACCCGCTTTGTTCTACTGACCTAAGATATATTCAGGCACAATTGTTAGTTGAATTCAAAACTCTGCAAACTGGTGAGGTGGATTCCGTATGCATTTGCTTATCTGAATACAGGTTTAATACATCAACGTAGCTGTAGGTTTATAATTACTTTTTGCCAAAGGATGCCTCTACCCCCCCCCCCCCCCCGAAATCTCCTTCCTCCAATATCCACATCTGCATTATCATGTAAACGTACATTCGCATACATAGACAAATACAGAGGAGTTGGATTTTTCTTCTGTTCGTGTATACTATATATATATATATATCTATATATATATATATATATATATATATATATATATATATATATATATATATATATATATATACATATCGCTAATATTCGTCGTAATTTTTACTTTATTAGTTATTATGTTAAATTTTTAATACTTTTATAAGGTTATCATGCATAGTGGTATTACGGCTTTTTAATTTGTGGTCAAATTAGAAATATCTGTTTGTGCTCGGGAGTAGATACTCCCCAAAATTAAATACGGTTTCTACCTTGTGAGAAATACCGTTGATTTCATGAACATTGTAGGGAAATTTAAAATTTGCATAAACATTATTTTAAGTATTAATAATTTTTAAGGAAATGTTTACTCAATGCATAGTGTAGATCGAAATAATACATGAACTAAATAATAATACATAATCATGAAATATATCTAATTTTGCATTTTAAGGCCATTGTCGGAATTACATATTGTTTGCTTGAAATACGAATTGGAATTCGAAAGTTACATTAGTAATATCTGGTATAATACTGAAACCTAAATGCTCAAACTCTTTTTAACTTTAGTACAACATTTGAAACTGAAAATAAAATCCTATTTATGCATAACACCCTAATTTCGTTGGGATATGTATCTTAAATAGCTGGTTTGTACAAGTTAATTTTTTTTAAATATTCTTTGTTGAAAATTTTAAATAAATTAATTTGATTTTACCGGAAAAAAATTAACTATAGTTAAGGCTGAAATTCATATATTTAGCACCAAATGGGTATAAAATGGGAATTCTATGTTTGTTAAAGTGGAATTGTTGTGTTAAATTCTTTTTTAAAGGAAATAAGTATTCTTTGTATTGTTTTATTACAGATTTATAAATGTATTGTCTGTACATATTATCTGCTTATACATTAATTTTTTTAATTCTTACTAAAGTATTCCATGAATTATGTATGGATGTTCCTATTTTTTCCTCATAAATAATCAAAGTCTAATATTAATGTTTTCACTGAATCTTTACTTCTAAAAGATTACTTAAGCATTGTTTTATTGGAAAAAATCACTTATGCATTTTTTTCTTTTTTCTCTAGGTAAGTGAGACTGAAACTTTCCGAAAATTCCTTCCACCTCCACCATAGTAAGAATAAGCTTCTTTTAATAGCTTTGTTAATGAGTGTTTCGAGCAATTGAGAAAGTAATTAAAGCTCTTTTTATAGAAGTATGAGTTTCCTCTCTTGTTATATTTCTACTTTTTTGGAAAACAGAAATAAGAAAATTTGTTTCGAAATAATTTATGACGTTATAATTTATAGCTTGTTGAACACAGAGTATCATTAATGTCTGTCAAATTTCGTGTAAAATTACCTCATATTATATTATTTTTGTTTTCATTGATTGTAGTTTATAAATACTTTCAAAGGATAAGTATTAGTTCTAAAGTTAATTAATTACATTTAGATGTGGTTGGCAAATATTGGGGAAATGACATATTGTTTCTATACTCATATTAATTTTACTTGAATAAATGATCTTCCAAATCTCATATTTCTAATACTGTTATGAGAAGCATTATTTTCTCATATTCATTGATCAAAACGGACGTTATTTTATTTGCACGTAAGTCTCTTTTATACTGTTTTAATTAATTTTACAAAAATAATTCATCTTCCAAAACTCATACTTCTATAATTTTTATGAATAAAGTTATTTGCTCATATATCATTGATCAAAACGACATCATTTCATTTGCACATAAATCTTTTTCTATTATTTTTCTGTTTCAATGAATTGTACATAAATAAATCACTTTCCAACACTCACATATATGATATGTTCTTATGAGTAGTTTGCTTCTAGATCAGTTATCAAAACCATGTCTTTTTTTTTAATTATAGATAATTTTTTTCCAAATTGTTTTAATTTTACATAAATAATTCTTATTCCGAACTCCAGCTCCTAATATTTTTATATTTAACTTTATTTGCACATAGATTATAGTTCTTGGCAGCAATAAAATCAGTCCTCATTTTTTTCTTACTCTTCTGGATCCTATGGTAATGATATTTCCACGGCTAAAAATAACGTATTCTGAAATTAGTAACCATACAGCAAAACCCTTAGGTAGCTTTGGGATGAAGTAAGCACACTTTATTCGTTTCAATTTGTTCTCTGGTTTGCTGTTGCTATCTTTATGTTAATTTATCCCGTCTTTCTATTGGGTATTTGTAAGTGTTTCATTCTAAAGTCTCACATCACCTTAACTGTATAAAATGCAGTTAGATTGCCAAATAATGATTCTTCAGATAAGCAAGCCCCGTTGATTATCAGCAGCTTTTTAGGTGTAACGGGATTAGTTTGGTTAGTTGAATCCAGTGACAGGGTTCACTGAAAGTTAATTTAATGGCGTAGGGTAAAGTGAAAGTATAGTCAAAGTCTACGAATTGCTTTTGCAATTATTCACTAGTAACGTGAATTTGTGTGCGTTTGAAATTTAGCAAATCAGAGATTTAAATTTTATCTGAGAAGAGTTTGTGATAATTTGGACGAGGGAATTACTAGAAGAATCAAATGAAGTTTCAGGAGTGTAGGCGGATAGAGGAGGCGTCAAATGCTATGATATTCAAATATTTGATTATTTGAAAATAGTCATAGTCGGAAATTTTGATTAAAAGGAATTATTGGGCTACAGATTAAATTAAATATTTTCCCTTTTGCTTCTCTCAGTCTATTTCCATAATCAAACTGCAAACCTTTTATTTAGAGATAATGGCATATTGGGAATATTTATCTGTCTAATGGTGAAATATTTGTAGTTCTTATTACTTATAGTATATTTTGTAGAATACAAATTCAACTCTTGTCTCCAGTCTATATACATAAAACCTTTCACTTACGTGTATAAGCGATTTATGGATTGCTGATGTTCTCATTATAAAACTTATCGCATCCAATTATTTCCCTTCAAAGCTAAATATTATTCATTATATCTATGCTAACTTATTGTTTGAAATCAATAGGAAAAAAATAAATGAGCATTCAAATACAGTAATTCGAATGTAAAGTAAAGTAGTTTCGAAGTTCAGAATGCTTAACGTAGTTAAATGCTTGACAGCAGTCTATACTATTATTTCTTGTTTAATTAATTACAGAGCAAGGAACATTAATTAAAGGTGAATATAAGATTCCAGATTCATTACAGAAATGTTCTTTCGATGTATTATATATTTTTCGCTGCAATATTTTACTGAAACAGTGCCGGAAAGTCGTAGATAAATTAGAATATTCATCGAAGCAAATGTCTTCTACACCATGTGGTGCTTCCTATTTAACTAACATTTTTCAAATTCTCTCCCTCTTGTATCGATTCTTTCTAGCCTTTTCTTTGTTTTCCGTATACAAAAGTTTCTGTTATGGAAGTTAGTAAGTTATTTTGATATAAAAATATGAAAAGGGTCATAAATCTTATGAGGCATATAAAGTGGTAATGGGGAGCCTAAAGTGTGGAAAAGATATTTTTAAAATGATTTGAACGGCTGCAAGTGGGCATTTATTCAACTAACGTTTCCAACTCATACTATGTTATAAAATATAAAGCTAAGGAATAGCATGCAGATGTTTTTTTTTATATATCTTTTTGACAAAAAAATGTTTTTCATTTTTCATTTCTAAATTATTTGTTAGGAAATGTATTTGGCAGGGATGGCCAAATACATGTTAATCTTGAATGTCAAGTAGTACATGAAATTACACGCATTTTTTCGCAATAATAACAGTAACAAAAACTGCGACATATGACTCGAATCACCAGTTTTTAAGTCAGGTAGTCTGAACTCAAAGGGAATTTTTTTACAAACATGCTTCTGCATTGAGAATCTTCTGAGTGGGAACGCTGTAAGCTCAAAGTATGAAAAGAAACAATTAATTCCTTCTCAAAATAAATCTTTTAATATTGTTAAACATTTTGGTAGATAGATGAAAAACAAACTATTAAACGAGAGAACGAAACTGTGGTTAATTTTGAGTACTTTGAAATTTCTAATTTTGAACCTTGATTCATACATCCATGCCACATTAGGACTTTTAAAAAATATCAAATAATCTAATTATCATAATAAGAAACCATGGACTAATAGCATTTCAAAAACATGGGAATAAAGTTTATATATATATATATCTATATCTATATAATATATATATATATATATATATATATATATATATAATATATATATATATATATATAATATAATATATAATATATATATATATATATATATAATATATATATATCTATATATACAGTGGAATCTCGATCAATCGTTTTTCAAGGGACCGATTGAAATGAACGATAAATGCGGGGAAAAACGATAGATGCGGAAACATAACAAAGCAATATGATCGTTGGGACTGGATAAAATGAACGACACATACGGAAAAACGATGGATCCGAGAACGATCGATCGAGATTTCATGTATATATTATATATATATATATATATATATATATATATATATATATATCTATATATTATATATATATATATATATATATATTGTATTCTAGTAAGTTATACATAATGTATACATAAATTTATAAATGAAAGCAAGTACATAAGTTACGCGCTTCTGTTTATTTATGTACGTGCAGACGTCTATATTTAGTTTCATTAAACTTTCTGAAGTTAAATTCATCCTCACCAGAGCCTTCAATCAACTTCGAAGGATGTTACTGATAAAAAGAATCAACTCCATACTGATAGTGTGTCTGCGACCTTGAGGAAAATTTGCCGCTCCGGCGAACCCCCAAAACACCGCGGGCATCAAAAGAATTCGCCAACGATATCAATCAACGGATGTTCAGAAATGAAATTTCCGTGACTTACATTGTCTCACTATATCTAGATCTGGCAGTCGTTGCCACCTGAGTGCGGAAAAATATGGATAAATAACCCGAATCGTTTGAGGAAAACCGCCATTCTCAATTTTGATAACTTCAAGTGTCTATATTTTCATGCTGTCTCCTCATTTATCATGTTCTAGTCTTACGATAAATGTTTCGGGCTTCTTAAAATTCTCCAAAACTAATTACGAAATCTGATATTTTTTTTGCAACTATTTTACTTTTTTTTGAGTAAAAAATTCTCTGAAAAGTAATTCCCTTCAACTCTACAATTTGCATTCATTATAGTTTTGTTGCGTAACCTTTATTGTAGTTTTTATTCTTTATTTCGATTAAATTTGTGTAACATTTTGTGTCCCTGGGGTAGACTATAGTTAGGATTATATTTTAATATATATTTCATGGTTAGTATTAACTATGTTCAACAATGATTGCGAAATGTTTCTGTTTGTTTCGGGGCAAATTATCATCAGTTGACAAAATACTTATACTCAAAATTATCGACACTTCTTTCTCCCTTTTAATGTTTTGTTTTTATATTTAATAAAATTAAAAGACTCATTTTGTGAATAAATTGTTTCTTTGCATACTTTTCAACTCAATGTGTTCACACTTGCAAGATTCTGAATGCGAAAGAATATTTCTAAAAAACAAAATCCCTTGGAGTTCACCTGACTTGTAAATTGATAATAAATACCAAGATTCGTGTGATATGCCCGCAGTTTTTGTTACTGTTGTTGCCACAAAATGCTGGTAATTTAAGTCTATCAATAATGTAGCCCTTTATCCTGACTCAATTGCAAAACATATGAACGTCAAATGTTAATCATTGTAATAGGAATATAAATGGATTCCTATTACAATGTGGTTATTTAAATGTCTTTGTGAGGGTGCTCAAACAGAATACATAAATGATAATGTACCTCCTATAAACCCAGAGTATCGTAAGCAGTCTACATATCATCAAAACCGTAAAAGCCAGTGTCCCTCTCCCCTAGTACACACATATGTATACTAGGGGTCTATTCACATAGAATCCATCAGCGTCAGCGTTACTCGTATTGCAGCATATTTAACCAATTACAAACCTCCAAAAGGTTAGCCACGAAACTGTTAAGGTCTGTGATTGGTTTAAAATATGTTAATGGAAGTAACACTGATGGTTATGTGAACGGACCCATACTGTTACATACTCACACACACACACACACACATATATATTATATATATATATATATATATATATATATATATATATATATATATATATATATATATATATATATATATATATATATATATATATATATCGGGCCGTGGCGGCCTTGTGGTACAGCGCGCTGGTTTTCAGTGCAGAGGGTGCTCAGATCGAATCCTGGCGAAGCCCCACTAAAACGCCTCCGTTTGTGTCGTCCCTTCATAGGGGGCAATGCTGGTCTGCCTATATGGCGCCCTATAATAAAATGGCCATCAAAACTGCGGTGAATTATAGGTGAATGTCTTCGCAACAAGTGCCTCCGCATTGAAAAAAATAATATATATATATATATATAGGTGGTTATCAAAATAATGGAAACACATCAATATTAGTGGTGTTTTTGGAAGTGCTTCGTATTCCTTAAAAAACAAGTTTAGGAACCAATATTTTTTTATAGAATATAGTGTATACATTATTCTATTCTAAAGTAGCAGTAATGAAACTATGGGCACCAGGCTCTTTGGGGGATAGTGTAAGATGTCAAACCTTGTAGACCGTGCAGAAGGGCAAATTGTTGAAGCTCGTTTAATTGGAGTATCTGTTACAACAGCCCACATGGGTTTGGGTGTTTACCGAGCTATGATATCGGAAGTCATGATGGCATACAGAGTTCACGGAAAGACGTCTTCTGTGAAACAGAATAGTGGACGAAAGGGAAAGCTAACTGAAAGAGACTGACTGGTGTTGAAGCGGACTGTGACATAAAAAAAGAAGACATCTGCAGCCAAAGTGACCGTAGAGCTCCATCTGCATCTGCAGACTCCAGTACCAGTCATTACAGGTAAGAGAAAACTTCAAAAACAAAATATTTACGGCAGAGTAGTAATTTCCAAGCCACTTGTAACAGATGTGAAAACAAACCGTCCTCTACAGTGGTGCCACGAGCACAAATCCTGGTCGAGTGATACGTTGAGATATGACATTTGGTTAGACGAATCATTGTTCACTTTGTCCCCTGCAACAAGACGTGCGTATGTCTAAAAACACCTACACAAGCGTATTATCATGCTTGTCTCATGCCAGCTGTCAAACATGGAAAGGAAATTTCTTAGGGTTTTGGCGGCCATCTCATAGTTTTCAAAAGGGATCTATTGTAACCCCGAAAGGGAGATTGACTGGGAAGGACTATGTCGAACTTTTAGCTGACCAGATCCATCCTAAGGTGCAAAAATTGTTTCCTGCAGGAGATAGCGTTCTCCATGATGATAATGCTCCGATCCATACAGCTAGACGTGTCAGGTCGTGGTTTGAGGAACACAAAGACCAAGTCAAACACCTTATCTGGCCCGCACAGTCCCTAAACCTCAATATCATCGAACTACTGTGGTCTGTTTTAGGGAACAGGGTCAGGAATCAATGTCCAGCAATAGAATATCTACAGGAACATTGACCATTTATCCATAAAGAATGATATAATATTCCCTTAACCACTATTCATGACTTGCATAATTCACTCCCTTAGTGAATCCAGGTGGTATTAAATACCATAGATGGTCCTATGCCATATTAATAAAGAATTTCATGTGTTTCCTAAGTGTTCCCATTATTTTGATAACCACACACACACATATATATATATATATATATATATATATATATATATATATATATATATATATATATGTGTGTGTGTGTGTGTGTGTGTCAAGGAATTAGTGGGAAAAGAATAAGTAAACAAAAAGTTAAAGGGGGCTTCAGGATAATTTATATTTTGGCACCGAGCGCCATCATTTTCACAGAGCTTAATTGAAATGTTTCCCGTGAATTGGGAAAGAGAATCCCTTTTGAGATGTGGCCTTGACGCGTTGTGGTCAGGCGAACGAGTGTATTTTTAGAAGCAAGCATCGGTGTTCGAGGAGTGAAGCTGTTACATAAAACTAGACGTGGGGTGAGTTCTAGAAGTTTTCACAGGGCATGCGCGTAGGTTTGCCGCTTGAGTTTTAACAAAAGATTTAGCAGAGCGTCCTTGGGTCCCGTACTGAGAAGTAGTGCGCATCACACGAGATGAGAGATCGAAAATGGCACAGATTGAATCGGGTTATTGATTGGTAATTTGAATAAAGGATTTGGTTGTAAATTAAGTGTGTTTATTCCACAGGCCTACGATTGTTCTGACTGCATATATTTTAAGAGTAAGTATTGGTGGGAACGAGTTCGGAGGGAGTACGAGACTTTAGGCTCGTCATATATGTATACAGGGTGTCCAGCGAAGAAGTACCTGATTTCAAAATTAAAAATCTCGAAAACAAAGATCTGTAGAAGAATGCAACAAACGGTATTTTTATCGTGAAAGCTGTAAGAATTTTATACACCAATTTTTGAAATAGTTACAAAAGCTGCTAACAGATGGCGCTCTACAATTCGCATCAGCATGCATAAATGAACTCTTACTCTTTGCAAGCAGTCTTTGCAATCACTACATCACAATCTTTTCAAAATGTCCACCATTCGCTGTACGGAAAACGCGCAAACGAACATTAAAATTTGCCATCACACCCTGTAGTGTCTCAACAGAAATCGATTCAGCTGCCCAACAGATCGCCGACTGAAGCTCATCCAGTGTGGTGGGATGGGTCCTGTAGACAGTATCTTTTAATGTGTTCCACTAAAAATAGTCACAAGGACTCAGGTCCGGCGAATATGGAGACCAATCCAAGTCTGCGCCAGTAAATTGCAGTAAATTTAGCTCACAGCGCCATCTATTGGCAGCTTTTGTAACTATTTCAAAAATTAATATATAAAATTCTTACAGCTTTCACGTTAAATTTACCGTTTGTTGCATTCTTCTACAGATCTTTGTTTTCGAGATTTTTAATTTTGAAATCAGGGACTTCTTCGCTGGACACCCTGTATATATATACATATATATATATATATATATATATATATATATATATATATATATATATATATATATATATATATATATATATATATATATATATATAAATTATGATAACTGTGCTATTAAGTCCCTCACTTTAGGTGTAGGCTTTCGTTACTTCTATTCATCGAGGAGCACAAAAATGTTCAATGAAATCAGTTTTTGAAGGAGATCTATAATGCAGCCGTAGAAGACGAATCAAAATGACGTCCTTAGGACCAAAATAACTATATTTTATATGTCTTATAAGACAGCATCTTGCGATAGAATGATTGATGAAAGATCCCTTTGGATTTATCTCATATAACTGTGAAAAGTTTAAGAATAGAATTGTTATGCTATTAATAATTGGATGAAAATGAACGCTTGTTAAGTAGTTAGAAACACAATACTTCTACTTTTATTGTTATGCGTTTAATAATCTATTTAAGCATGTATTTAAAAGATAGAATAGGCATTAAATAGATGGATTAAGGAACAGGACATGATAAATAAAGCGTTAAAAGGGGGTTACTTTTTTTAACCTTATATGCATATGGCTTTTAGAGAAAGGATTGAATTTTTCAATACATTATGAAAATCATGTAGTATTGTTTTCTCAAACTGTGCTGCCAATTTCAAATATTTCGACATTTCGAAAACAAGATTATTTATTAGAAAAAAATAATTAGAGAATTTCGATATTGAATAGGACGTCTATACGCACTATAACTGTTAAACAGTTTTCAATTGTTTGATTGATATTTTGTCATATTATTGTAAATGTTAAAAAAAAATTTAAATAATATTATTATAGATTGTATTTCAATAACATATGTTAATATTTTTCAGTAATTATGTTGAATTTAATTTGTATTTTATTTCCCAATAATTATATATAAGAATTATATAATTTTCATTATATACAGTGGCACTTTTCGCTATGGCGGCCATTTGTGATTCCGAAAAAAGTGGCCGTCTAATAGGGGCGTCTGGCTAGAGAAGTTTTACTCTATACAGATAGATAGATATATATATAGATAGATATAGATACACACACACACACGCACACTCGCAAATATATTGTCCCAAGAGGACAAGAACAACGCTTAGAGAGGACTTCATCATTATTATTATTAATTCTGATGGCTCTGATTTTTTTCACGTGAATTATATGTTTTACAGATCCGAACCGCCCGCAACCTTTTTTGTCCGGGCTCCACTATAACGATATCTGACAAGACTGGGTATTGAAGCCAGATCTCCTAAATTCAAGGCCAGTATTCTGCTTACTGAACCATTGAGGTGGTACAAGGAACACCTATTTTCTCTGTTTTATTCCTCCCAACAAAATAATTAATAATCCATACTAATCTAGTTTTTTTTTATAAAATCTGTTTATGTCTAGTATTCGTTAACATTTACCTTCATTTTAAATCAAATAATTTCAATGAATGTAGGAAATTACATATTTAATCTCTTAATATGTATAGTAAAGTATTAAAAATATAGTAGATACCTGTAGGAATAGTGCTATAGGAAAAAAAAATATTCCGTACCCTTAAGTTGAAATAAATTAGAGAGCCCAGATATATATATATATATATATATATATATATATGATAATCAAATACTCCATTTCCAGAGGTTTGAAATTGATTGATTGATGGGATTTAATTTCCATTGGTAGAATTAAATTTGGCACCTCAGTTTTGATCGTGCGATGTAGGATTTAACGAATTTAATCATTAATTGTGTCTATATTGATTGAGGTCATCAAAAACTGTACATCATCGAGCGCAGAATATTTCCTTCTCTAATCTAACTTATCGACAAGTCAAAGGGAAGTATTTTGTCATAAACCTGACAAAATTTCACGCCGGCAAAGACGCATTTCAATATTTGATGCTGTGAGCCACTGGTGAATTATATAGACATATGAAAGCTCATCTAGGTATATATTTCACGTGCAAATAGCGCAATATATAAGAATATATTTACTCTATACTGGTTTAAAATTTTTGAAAACTGTTTTCGGAAATAATTACGTTTTTCGCACTGGACTTTTTCATCGGATCAGTCGTTTGATAGGAAGTAATAAAAAAAAACAACTCTTATTAAGTGATAACGTGTAACTTTGCGTTTGTGTCTAAACGATTGAAAATGTCCGAAGTCGAGCAACATTTTCGGCGTCGCGCAATTATCTTGGGTAATGGCCTAGAAAATCCCGCCGTAATTTCTGATATAAAGTAGTTAAAGACGCTATTCTGACGGCGTCCTGTCGAGACTGAATGGATTTTATGAAAGAACTTTCATCGGTGTTTGGTAGGTGTGGAGAGGAGATTAAAGCATAGGGTGAATATAATTTTAATTTAAAACTGTAGTTTAAAACAGGGTGAATTGGGATTAGCTGTGAAAATATCGAGAGGCGTAATATAGGACAGAGCATGAATAGAAGTTTTAATACTTACACTGAAGGAAATAAATTTCATACTTTAGAAATTCTTTTGTGTGCGGGAAGTTACTTTCTCCCTCATTTCTCCAAATATTCTGAAATATTATAGTTAATGGAATCTGGGTATCCCCAGAGTTAGCAAATATACTTTATCATGGATTTAATGGATTTTGATGCGTTCGACTGGGCGTTGAACAATTGGTCTTGGGGATTTCGTTATTATTCCTAAATCTTTTAAGTACCCTCAAACTAAACTGGAAATTCAGATAATGATTCTCTAAATTAAATTGTTTTGTCAGTAATTTCACTAAATTTTAACTTATGAAGAATAAAAGGGTAACACCAATGAAATTAAATATTGTAGCTACTTTATAATTCCATTAATAATTTTCTCTAGAGCTAAATGTAAAAGAGCAAGTTGAACAATTACTTTAAATTATTAAATAAATTACTTAATTATTAAATAAATTACTTAACTATTAAATAAATTATTGTTAATTAGTTTAATTTTACTAAATTATAATTTATGAGCAATAAAAGTGTAACACCAATGAAATAAAATGTTATAGCTCCTCTATAATTCCATATGTAATTTTTTCTACACTTCAGCGAAAAGTAAAAAAAGTAAATAGAACAATTACTTTAAATTACTTGTTAACGTTATATGATTATGAATTAAGTAATTTTTTAAAAGTAGTAAATAACAATTTTTTTAATGATTACATTTCTGTTGATATGTTGAGAAACAAACAAAAAAAAGTAGCAATTAGAAAAATTTATCCGGTCTGTATGGCATTATCAGCTGAGTAAAGTAAGGCATGATAAATGCAATAAAACTCTGAGATAGTCTAAACATGATTAATTAAATGATACAGTGGTGCATTTTACGATATATATCTTACGGTATTTAAATATTTAACTCCTTATTTTATTGAATTTAACAAATGCAGAACTAAAATGAACTGTTGCATAGATAGCGCGAAAAAGTGTGGGTAAATAACTCAAACAACAAAATTGCTGGGGATGTCTCCAAAGGGAAATGTTTCTGTCTATCAGTAACCCTAAAAGTCTTACTGTTCAAAAAACGTGAAAGTAACGTGAATTGAAAACATCTTTAGAAATAGTTGTGCTTAGCAACTACCGATTCTCACATGAGCCGCAGAGGTTGTGGCCCCCTAGCGTACACAAGCTTTGTTTTACGCCTAAAATACTTTTAAAAATATAGCATACATTACCTACTAGCTAAATTTGTAAGTTGTATGTGAAACAAATATTTATTGAATTACACTTGGGTTTCATCTCCAAGATATCCCATGAAGTGCAGGCAAATATTCCAGAATCATGAATATTCGGCAAATATTCCAGGTATTTCCGATAAGGGGTACTCGACTTGCATTTTTTCCCGTTTTTAATAGTGTTTTAATATTAATGGAATTGGAGAAAAATAATTATTTAAAGTTCCGCCTACAATCTGACGTACAACTGATAAAGTTTAAAAAAAAATATTTATAGCTACTGCGTTAAACTGTTATAAAAGGAAAAAACCTCCCTACCAAATCATTTCAAGCTTTATTGTTGATATGGAACAAATCGAAATTCTTTATGAAATAGTAAAAGTTATTTTCGGACCAAAATTCCAAATCCTCCACAAAGAAAAGTATTCGCAGAAAATACATATGGGGACAGGGTCATAGATTGATGGCGGACTAATCTACGCGTTATTAGTGAACGTCTGTTCGAACAAATTCAGCATCACTGAGTTCCTCTGCGGTCGGCCAAGTGTCTAATTTCGGGGCGTCTGGTGAGGTGACGCCCAAGACTTTTCAAAAAACCAAAAACCGGCCGCCAGGATCCGTTGCCTTGGCAACTGTTGCCAGGCACGCTGAAGGGTCGATGACTATACCATACCCGTTTCTCGAATTCCGAATTCGACTTAAAAGAGGGGGGAGGGGGGGGGGAGAAAAAATGTTCTGAAAAAGAGTTAGTGTCAGAAATAAGGTTAATGAGAACAATCACGAGATCTAGAATGAATACAGATTTTGTTTTCTGCCGCCCGCTAGCCGAATATGAAAGTCTTACTGTGCTTTTTGAATGGGTGTCATTTCTTTTTCGTGAATGACATGTGGGTAAAAATATTATATTAAATCTCTTCTTTTGGAATGCACTGGACTTCTTTTTTTATCTTTATTATTATTCTCAATAGGGTTTGGAATTATATTAACCAAATTTCGTTTCAGATGAAAATCTTGATAAAAATATATCCGAAAGAAAAGGAAATATTCGTTACATAAAGTAAATTTTATTTTTCTATGGCAATGGAAATTTTATTTTTATACTGTTCATGTTTTTATTAAAAAGGGATATTGAAAAATATGTATTCATTCCTCAATCCAAAATAAAAATTATTTAAAGGGAATATGTTTCCTCACTTCCTGAATTTATCCATATAATTATGAAATTTTATAATTCCTTAATTATGGACACGCATTAATCTGTGACACTAAATTTTAGATCATTCACATCCCGAATCCTCCATAAATGCTCTGTAATTATATTCACCCCACATAGTTTCGTATGAAAATTTTAGAAATTTTGTTTTCGCTTAAATATGAGCATTCAGAGCAAAACTGCCTCTATCAATAATCATAGCAGATGCTTGTTTCATAGAATCATTCCTGTGATTAATCACGTCGTAAACGTCAGATTACGAAAATGCTTACCCACATTTCAGTTGCCTTGGGACCAAAATGGGAAAATCCTTCGTGATATCTGCATGTCAACGCAAAGATGTTTCAAAAACTATCTTTACAGCTTAAAAAAAATTAACATTTATGCTTGTTATACACTTCTGTCAATATACCGTCACGAATAAGGGTAGGGAAATTGGCATTTCGACGTTATTCTACGTCACTGCAACATAAATAACGTCATTGCAAACCTTCCATTCACACGATGATTTAGGGCCTGTTCACATAGGACTCCGGTAGCGAAAGCATTAAAGTATTGAAATATATTTAACCAATGGCAAACCTCCAAACTATTAACAACGAAATTTTTAACGTCTATTATTGGTTTATTTCCGTCTCAGCGTCATCTTTCTTTTATACGCTTCCGCTACCGGACTCTTATGTGAACTCTTGTGTGACTCTTACTTTATGTGAACAGGCCCCTAATCTTATTACCTTTTCGTTATGTCACATTTCTTTACATTAAGTGGCAACATGACTGTAATGTTTATAGTAGCGTCACATAACATAACTTCCCTGATTGGAGGAACTTTATTGCAATGTCTTTTTTGGGCCGTTGTCTATCTTTTACATTTTGATAATATTGGGTGTTGTCGTGCTATGATATGACTATATATAATGTATAAGTGATTATCATGATTTTAGTCGTATCTTCAAAATTTTATCATCCATTTTATAGTTTTGCAAAGTTACAAAGAAGCTTCACATTTAGCTCCAAGGTAACCTAAATGTGAGAAAAGGTATAAGTAAAAAAAATGAAGCGATAGTAAAACATTCTCGACGTTCTATGATATCCCAACGACGTTTCTACAAGTATGCTTGCTGCACGGTCATTATGTTTTAGTTATATCTCAAGGCTATACAGAAGTTTTCCATACTATATAATTGCATTCATTCTCAGATAGTTGTAAAAAATTTATCTTGTGTTCAATAGTTAGCGACTTATTCAAAGAAAAGGAACTTTTTTTATTTTCTACAACATGCCGCTGTAGCTTGTAGATATGTTTCAGCATTTTTTTTTTTGCACTTATAACTAATTCTGCTAATTTGAGCTAATTATTAATTATCCAATGACAATGAAAGCATCAATATTATACATTTTTAATGGGATTCCATGTATTCTTTGAATGGTCCAAGTTTCCAAAAAATATTCACATATTTTTTGCTCGGGTCCAGTTTTTTGCTTCACTGTTGGGCGAATTATAGCGCATTAATGAGAATTAAATAAAATATTTGCTGATTACGTTTCTCTTACTTTTTTTATCCTAGCACAAAAAAAATTGTATTGAATATTTTATTGTCTGAACCAAAAATTGTTAAAGAGAAACAAAAAGTGAGAAAATGTATGAGTTAAGAGCAACTATGTTAATACTGTGGCTATATGTGATACTTTTATACTTAACCTAAAAAAATCTGCGTCTAGACGATACGTGTTTTCATGTTTTCTTATTTTTTTAACCATACTTCTGCCCATTAATAATCATCAACACATTGATTTATATACTTAAATCTTTGCGAATTTCTTTAGGTTCTATGTTGTATGTATTTTTTTCTTTGTTTAAGTGTTCATTATATAAATATTGCGCCATTTGTCCGTAAAATATCTTAAACTTTTTACAAATATTCTGTTAACACACGGTCAGAATTGAAAATGTGAATACAAATTAATTTTATTAGTCAAGTATTTATAATCAATAAATCGAAATTTTTCTAAAAACCAAATAAAAATAGCTTTTAAAGCGTGAACCTTTTTTACACTTTTGCGAATTTTTTATACTTCTCTTCGGTATTCTGTCCTTTTGCGAAATGATGAAATTATATTTTATACGATTCACTCTTCCCTCTCTCTTTCTGTCTCCCTGAAAAAAAAAGTATGGTATGTATCTAACACATGTCATTCCTCTTTCAACAAATAATGAATGAAAAAAGGGGTAAAATAAAATCTGCAAAAAAGAGAAGCGATATAAAAAATCGTAATCTATTTTTAAGTCGTGCTGAAGGTCGTGCAGGTTATAAAAAAGGAGAGGCATTTAAAAATATCAAGATTTTTTGAATGATCGGAAAAAAAATATCTACGTGTTGTAAATAGCAAACGCATATTTTTTCACTTCATTTCACTCAAATCAACCATTACAGAGTAAAATTCTGTTATTTTACATAATGTTCGTTCATTTTCTGCAATCCTTGAATCGTTAGTATATATATTTGAAAACACCCACACAAACAAGGTGCTGTGCGAAAAGTCGGGGTAAACTTTGAAATTTGCATGTTTTTGCTAGATTTTGAGGCACAACTCCCGCGGATTGCCCAAAAAAGAATGGAAGTTATCCGGATTTTAGGGGTAAAATAAAAAAATATGTACTCTTTCGTTTCTAGTTTAGCTTTAAAATGGCACCGAATACAGCATTACACTTAAGAAGTAAAGAAACTGAGCTGAATTTCCCTTTATAATTATCAAACCCATTTCTTTGTATGATTTTCGGTACAACATCATTTAATAGTCAGAAAATTCATGAAAAAGTGCAGTTTTTCTCAAGATACCTTAAGAAAAATATCTTTAGCTTTAATTATCTTTTATACCTAAAAAAAATCCTCCTTAAGAGTCACTTGTCATTACATAATATGTTTTTGCGTATGCTGCGTTGCTAGGGTTACAAAACGTTGCGACAAATCGAAATTTATAGCATTCCATGCCTTTTGCATGATCCACTACATTAACCGTAGTAACATACTTAAACTGTATAATATAACAAAAGTTAATGTTGAACAATAATTGTTTCATAAATTGTTCTTCAGATGTCCTATCTCATGCGAGGCACCGAATCAAGTGTGTGATTCGATGTCTGGCATCCGAAGTGCGTTTATCGACTGAAGTATACAGTGTGTACATAAATGAATATCCCAACTTTGCAGGGCTATTGAAAGTAAACTAAACAAAGTACAAACTTGCTGTTCATCGGAAATCAAAAATAACAGTTGTAATTTTAAATTCGACACAGTTATAAATGTTCAATGTGAGCCCCTTTAGTAACACGAAGGATATAGAGGTGGTACGATAACTCATCCCACACTCTTTTCAGCATTGAAAGGCTGCAGATATGCGTGTCTTAAGTTCGTCAACGTCATTTGGTAGCGGTAGAACAAACACCTGATGTTTGATGTAGCCCCAGAGAAGAAAAAAAAAAGTTTGTACTTTGTTTAGTTTACTTTCAATACACCTGCTAAGTTGGGATATGCATTTATGTACAAACTATATAACTGCGATAGTAAACCAACTTTTCATGGAAAGATGAAAAACGGTCAAAAATAAAACCTATAATAGGCTAATCCATAAAACTTTCTGTGAAAGAAACTTCCAAACACTGATCAACAGGGGACTGACGCACCGATAATTAACCACAAGATGACGCTTTAGCTGAGTATCTCTATATAAATATCGTTTAAAAAATTTGTTTAAGAACACCTGAAATAGTAGGGAAGATCATAAAAGTGCTTAACCTATTCATGAGATATCACCCGCAACCATATCATGAGGTAATGAATATGAATCAAAAGCGAAATCTTTTCACTTTTGTATTCAAGAATAACCACTAAGAGTAAAAGAAAAAAAAGAATCTGAGCTTATTTGTTATTATACTAATAATCATGTCAATAACATAATACTCAAAAGCGTGACTTTTTTTAATTTGTCCACGTAGTTGCAACTAGGGAATATACATAAAAAATAAAACTTTTTAATTTCCTCTTTGTGTTGGATATCCTATTTAACACGACATGTTTAATAGCATCTTATTTAGTTTTTGTGTAATCCCCCATTCTAAAGTAATTGTTCCTTCATTACGAAGTAGGTCCCTTTAAAACTTTTCTAAAATAAACTATTTTTTTCAGTGCTTTGTTTTCTAATTTTTCTTGTCAGTTAATGTCATTATATTAATGCAGTCTGTCTACATTCATCGATAGAAGTAATCCTCAATTCCTGCCTCCTGTCTACGCCCATGTAAACGTAAATTCGGTAGACATTGAGTTCATTTGTCATAAATCTGGCCCATTCGGAAAAGTCAAAGAAGTCGAAACCTTTCCGCATAGTCTATCACTCAGGCAACGTATAAGGCACGTTGGGAAAACAAGCAAGCAGCACGCTCCGGCAGGTGACGCGAGCACGTCTGAGACTAATCGTGAGAAATGACTGACGGGCGATGCACCTAATAGCGGATCGACGCGGCCATCCACATTTTTCACGCGACCGCTGCTTAACTCGAATACAAAGCTCAACAAGACGCGGAACAATTGTTTTCTTGACGACCCTAATGAGACAACAAAGAAAACGTCCTTTTTTTCTCTTTTTACTTGTATTTATTTAAGTGCTTTCTTCTGGCTTCATTCCGATCTGTCTTCATCAAGACCCCCCTTCCCCCCTCCCTCAAACCTCCTCTACCAAACAACTTCATTACACACGTCGTCACAAAGATGGGAAACCCCCCTCCCGGTGATTTTATCACTTTTTTTTCTCCCGATTTCACCTGATTTTGATTCTTTTTTTACTTTTATTTTCAAGGGGTGAGATTTTTCTCTTTTTTCTTCTTTAATCGCTGTGGGAAAACATTAGATAATTGTCGAGGTGCGTCCTCGTGGATACATTCCAAAATATTATTGAGGCACCTTTTACCGAATTTAATATAGCTTGAGAGCTTTTATTTCGTTAAGTTTACATGCATCAACTCAACGCCTGAATTTGAGTAGGGCCGGAATGAGTGAAGCTAAATAAAGAATTTAAATGGTCATAAGGGAGTGCGTAATCTTTTTAGCATACCTTAATGCTTTTTTACATTTCCTATAACGAAATCAAAAATACCAGAACAGAAGCTGCAAGAAAATCAGGCTTCGAATTCAGATGATGCTTTTATGGTTTTTAATTTGTTGGCTGCCGCAGTAGAATCAATATGTCGTGATATACATCTGGCCTCAATACGTGTGTGTGTATTCACTTACCTAAATAATCTACAAAATAAATTGCAAATATTTGTTCTCAGTATTGCAGTATCTTTTATAATAATGTCTGTCACTTAGAATTAAGGGATTCGAAATACATTATTGCATTCTATTTTTCCTTTTTTAAGGTTTGATCGTTTATTTTTTTATTATTCCTGTGATAAATTTTAATTCAGGGCAGAATCAGAAAATAGCCGATTATAATATACATCCGTACCCGAGTGCACTTAAGAGTTAATTGAGAAGTTTTGTTTTAGAATGATTACTTAAATTAAAAGTTTCTGTTCTCTATGCAAATATCCAGTTATCTTACAAAATTTAAAGATTCTGAGCTTATTTTAAAGTAATACGATTCCTTCAAAACTACAAATTTCACACTTTGTGATTTTCTACTGACAATTTTAATTCGCAAACAATTTCCATTGCTTCTTCCTTGTTTAGTGTAAGGTTAAAATATAATTGTTTTTGAAAGTTTTGATACATATTAATGGAAGAATGTGCTATATGAGAGATTTGTATTCACGCATTTATTTGTACATGAATTTGCGTCCATAAGACTTGTCCTGATCTTAACTTTTTTTTATTTTAAGCAATAGTGCTTGAAGTTACATCAATTCACTAGTGTATACTTGTGCACATAGAGAAAGAGCATCAAGAGAACAAATCTCAACAACCATATTGCGTGCATGATTATAACTTTAGGTAGTTTTCCTTTAGGAAAAGACTGAAAACTCTCCTTTGTCTAGGTGAAAAAAAACCTTCATAAATTAATTGTCATTGTGTTTTATATAATTTTTTTATTTGTGAAACTTACTGATTTTAAATATTTTTTTAGAATACAATGCTTTTAAAAATATGTTTATTATTGGCATGTTGTAACAATTTATGACGTACGAACTACATAATATTTTTAAAACTTATTTAGCTAGCTAGTTAATGAACAGAAAGGAACTTTTAATACAGCTTATTTGTTGGCACTTTTAGACACCAGGTAAATTCACTACTCGGCTGCTAATTAAACTATCCGTTTCCCTAAAATGCACTTTTAGAATAATATATCCTTATACCACAGTTTATTTTGTAGGAGGGCTTCATTGGTAGTCTTCAACCCATTAATTTTACCCACAGTCAATAAATCGCTTAATTACGACTAGTTCAGCATATCAGATGAGACTTGAATCTTCAGGAAAGTATTCTTTGCTGCCACACCTGCCACAAGTTCACGAACTTTAGAAGTATTGATTTTTCTGCCGCGGTTAAAATACCAAATATAGAAATTGATTCCCTATTTTTAAAACTGGGAAGGGTTGCGTAATACCAAAGTAGAGAGATAAAATATTTAATTATAATTAATTTTTGTGTTTTATTATAATTTACCGTAATTGACCTGAAAATATGCGGACATATTGCGCATGGAGTTAAAATTTGTCATTTAATACATTCCGCTAACTTTTCTAGTAATTTTATATCCTCTGGTCTTAAACTTATAACTTACAGAACATTTTATTTTTGTTTAGTAATTTTTCTATAGCCTCAAGTAGTTTTTCACTTATAATTTTCTATAGCCTCAAGTAATTTTTCTATAAGCTCTCTTTGGCTTTATTGATCTAAAAGATAATATTGTAAAATATTACCCACTTTAAAAATTTTTTAAAAATCCAATTTAAATCAGCAAGTCCTTTGATATTATTTTAATAGGGATTTTTAAAAATGCCCTTTATAATTTAAATTTCATAATTTCAACTGATAAATTCCCCGGGTAATCTTTAATAATCTAGCTGGTTTAATAAAAGATGATAAATTTTATCAGAAATTATCTGTTAAATTCTAAATAAGTACTCTTAATGTCTTCAAATGTCTAAGTACGCTTAACGCTTCTAGATGAAATATTCTTGCGCCTTATAGTTGCAGATGTTTAGAACAGTCTGCTTCAATAGTTTATTTCGGTACAGTCTTTTCCTTTACTCTTGCGAACATTCTCTGTTTCTTGTTCCGAAATTACTAAATTCTACGTCAACACTTTCATATTAAAGTTAAATTTTATGAGGGACTTTCAAAAAGAGACGACAGACTGTATCGATTAATAAAACGACTGTAATCAAAAGATCTTGAGCAGCTGTAAAATATAACGGCATATGATATCCCGTGTCCTCATCTGAAAAGTATGTGTTCTGTAACGCAGTTATAACCCAGAGCACGCTTTAATGGTATACACTCCTGTAGCCCAGCCTGAACTGAGAATGTTAGAAGCTTCAATAAACTTTAGTGTTCGCTTAGTGAAAAACAAAAACTTACGAATCGATGAGAGCGGCGTTACGGATTGTATCATTTCAGGTACACAGGATTTTGAGTAACTTAAAACAGGACAGACAGTGAGGAAAGTCTTGGCGGTGCATCACATTCTGGACAAACTTCCCTAGTCTGTCACGTATGTCATAATGAACTGGATTGAATTCGCATCGCTAAAGGATAGCATGTTGAACATCCGACAGATATTTGATGCTATGCGTGCATCCTTAGGAACTATAGACGACACTGTGACAGACAAGCTTGGGTTGTGGAGGGTTGTGCTAAAGTGCCCATCAGGACATCGAAGCCAAATGGTTTCGAAACTATGATTATGTCACCATATGTCATGCCATGATGATACAACAAGTATTTAAGAATCAGGGAATTGAATTTTTGGAGTCTTGATTAGAAGAAGGAGACAGTTATCTATTGATACGATTAGCGAACTGTTTGAAATGTTATTTTCTATCCTCTGTTTTTGTATTACCGCAATATTTTCTTAAATATCCAATAAAGTTTGGAATAAATATTGCTACACAACAAAAAATCCTTATAACAATCAAAATCAATATTTACTGTAATGATAAATTTATTCGCCCGATAAAGAGAAATGCATGAAGCCTCGTTACTTTGACAAACTCTTTCAAATCATGTTAATAATTTATTCATAAGTCAAATTTTGTTTTTATATTTATGTGACTGCCTAGTTCGAGTAACAAACATTTATTTCTACTATAAAAGTCATTTAACTTTTTCTGTTACTTAATCCAACAATTTTTTAAGGTTTGATTTATCACGAAGAGATTATTATATAAATAATTTATTTTCTTTGCTTATTTCTATGTGTATTAACTTATTACGAGGTATTATGTTACTCTCTTTGATAAATATACAGATATAGCATTTAAATATAAAATATAGCATTTTTATTAATGAGTGGCAAAATATAATAATACCAGAAGTTTATTTTAAATGGCCGACAGTTGAAAAAAAATTAGTTTACACCAGTAATATTGTATGAAAAAATAATTTAATCGAAAATAAATGTGCGACTTATAAATATAGAGACTTTTAAGGAATTCAAATACCTAATGCGTTTTTTAAAATCTATGTTAAAATTTCAAATGGTTTCGGGAAAATGAAAATTTGTTAAAAACTGTTTCGTAAAGGAATCTTTTGTTTAACAAGTTTTTATTTTCCCCGAAACTTGATAAGCATTCTTTTTAAACCACTGGGCTTAAAATAACTTATCTTTCCATTTAATTGTGTTTTTAGGAAAGTAGAATTCTTTATACTTTCAATGATCAATGTAGAATACATATTAATAATAGGAACTAGTTGAAAATTAATATTTGTCCCCTTTTATTAAAAAAAAAGTTTTAGACAATCGTTATCTTAAAAATAATTGTTTTACTAATATAATATTAAAAAATAATTTACCTATTTACTTTTTCACTGAAGGCTTCCCTCGCAAGTGTTTAATTTCATTAAAATTTAATAAAAACACATATTTGTTGAAGAAAACGTGCAGAAAATCAAGTTTTTTTTTCTCTTTTTATCTGTTTGTACTTTTCATCACTTTCTCTTCAAAAACACTCCAAATTCCTTCTAACCAAAAATTCACTAAAAATACTCTGTTATGTTTGTTAAGAAAAGTGTTCCAAAATCCAAGAGGATAGATGTCTTAAGTAGATCGGTGTCTGGACTTACTGAGATAACATCTATTGTATTTTTCAGGTACACTGTGTAAGCGTAGTTTGGAATTCACGTACTATTTTCACCAATCTAACTATAATCTATTTATCCAGACCTTGCGTATTTATTCGGTCCTTAGAAAGAGTTCTGTAGTTAATCTCGCTTCCCGTCTTAAAGCGCTTCGATCCAGTGAAATTATTCTTAGATACAGTTTGGTATATTGTCTTCTTCATAGAGTAATTCTTTCGTTCTTAAGAAAACAGGAGAGTTATGTAGGGTTGAAGATTAATAGGTCGAGTTAATAAACGAAAGCTTTTCCAAAATGAACTTAGACTGAGGAATTATTTTATGAAACTGAGCTTGGAAAATGTGCGGTATAATTAGCTGCGTGGGAGCATTAATTTGTTTCTAATGGCACCGACAAATATGTGACACTCGAGATGAACACAGAGATAATAACCACTATCATCGAGGGAAGTCGAAATTGTACCACAAAAGCATTATTATGAACTAACATAGTTTGTGTTTCGAAGTATTATGATGGAAGAGATTCAATTGTTTAAATGTACAGGAGGACTTTAATTGGATTTCTGTACCATTTAATACAAATGAAAAGTAAATTTATGCAGAAATTTAACTCGGGACGGAAGGGGAGTTTCCCAGAGCTAGGGAAAATTCCGTAGAAAAGAATTTGTGTACTTTCTTTAAAAAGTTTGTCATTTCTTTCATCACCTTTCTAGCACCCTATGAAATTGCCTTCATATAAAATAAGATTGTATTTGTGCCTTTTTTTCCCTTTGATATGTAGTACGATATGTGGAGAATTATATGAATGTATTTATCAATATCGGGGAGAGAGAAACAGAAAGTTAAGGTTTTCTTAAAAGTTTAAAATAATAATTACTAATAGATGGTATCTAAGAAAAAGTTGAGGATCTAAAGAATGGTATTGTAATGACGCAAAACAATAATAGTATAAGGAATATATTCCTCTTTTGTTAATTTTATTTTGTGTTATTTATTTCTTACTAGACACATAAATTATAACTCTACAGGAGCATGTAATAAAGGGTTATATTATGGAGTATCCCTCTCTCAAATCTCAATTTAAATGTGGTTTGTAAGTTTTGATGCTATAATTATTCTAATGACTTGAAACATTCTATTGCATTGATTATTATAAAATTTTGAATATCTTAACCAATACAAAGCAACAAATAGTTGAATTTGTGTAAGAAACCTACATAATTTCTTAAAATACACTTGTTTGAAGCATACATACAATTCATTACAACTCTGAGCAGAAAGATTCATACTCAGTAAACTGGAAGGTTAGTAATCACTTGAGCTAGAGACATTACGTTCCAATTATTACGAAGAACCTATTACTACAGAACATGCCAGCTATATATTAATTTATATGAAGGAAAGACACGGCAAACTTATCGAAACATCAAAATGCATTCAACAAAAAATATAATTTATGAGTTACGTCTTTTCCTCAGTGCCACCGAAATCGCCAGTAAATTGAAAATTGTTTCTTTATATATATATATATATATATATATATATATATATATATATATATATAGATAGATAGATAGATAGATAGATAGATAGATAGATAATATGTCTGCTTGCGGGTTCTTTTCTTCGTCCGGCTTTCAATGAAAATTTTAAACAGAATAAAGATTCATGTTTTCAATTCATACAGTATATGCTTATTTTACTACATTTCTAATTGGGAGACATGAAAAAAATCCTGTCGCATTCAGCTGATGTATTTTGAAAGCATTGAGATGTATATTTTCCTTGATATTCAAAAAGGTTAAAATTTTGGCGAAATTTCTGAAAGTTCTGTCCTTAGGGTGAACGTTAGCGCATTGAAAGCACACATAACTTAAAACCAATTCTGTTAAATCGATATTTCGATATTTTACAACCTGTGAACTTTTGGCAGTTGTGGCAAGAAGAAAGGCGGTTTTCTGTATCGAATATCATGTGATGTTCTGGAACGGCAAGTAATTAAGCAATTTATTGACTCTAGATAATATTAATAGGTTTTGAGGTAACTGAAAACTGATATAGGAACAAGGATGTATTTGTATACTTGTACCCTTTGTGAAATAGATGCCATAATTAGTTCAAGGAACAAAGTAATTGTTTTCAGAGTTCTTGGAGAAAATAAATCTTTTAAAAAGAGACTTATGTAAGTATATCACAAGAATGCACATGGAATTTATTATTGTTTGTAAATGTAGTGTCTATTCGTTTTACTTATAGATTTTGAATATATATTGCTGAAACGTGGGATTCAATATGGAAGGGGTTTCGGATGGATTACTACATACTTAATTCATAAATTTTAATATTTGTACTTTCTTGTATTTTCTAGATTTCCATTTGTGAAGCGGTTAAGAACTAGGGATTAATCGTAATCGGAATATTGGTACATTAATTTACTGTCATTCCAGTAACTGTGAAGGGAAAGAGGTTTACTCGCTTAACTCTTTCGGGGGCAACAACCTTCATCGTTTGCACGGTGAAGTTTTCCCCCCGATTTTTTCAACCTAAAGAATCTTGAAAACTTTTCCAATTAAAGGTTGCAAAATGTTTTTACTTATTTAAACTGATAATAGATGGCAGAACTAGCCATTGTTCTGCTCATTTAACTTGGATACAATGAATGCAAGCGAAAAAAAGACCAGATTTAGGAGTTTGCACTTGGCAAACGGTATACCTCAAAGGGTTAAGTGATATGTATTGTTAGAAAGTCATACTGGGAAAATATCTGTCTACGAAAATACTATACAATTTTGGTAAGATTTTGGTACAGTGTATAAATGAAGTCAAGGCAGTTAGTATAGTACGGTTGTTTTGACTGAGTAAAATCGCTTCTGTAAGTCTTGTTTCGATTTTTAGTATTAACAATGCCGTCAATGGCGTTTTTTAACCGAAATAAATGCTACAGGGCATTATGCGATTGTCTGTCATATAGTAAATGCGCTTTAGCTATTCACATGAAACAAGAATTAAAGTATTATTTCTAGTCTTTTCTCTATACTGGCAGTAAGCTTCAAAAGCTGTCAAAAACTTACCTCGCATGCGCAAAAAATATCTTTCTTCGGCATCTATTTTATTCAAGTAGTCAAAACATAGAAGATGCCTTCTTTTCATTCACCATCCTCTGCTCTCTGACGAGATCCTGAAAGTAATGATTTTCCTTTTTCTCCCTATGTAAATCTTTATGTTAGCTCAAGTGTTATTTTCACTAGTTGATTCTCTAATATGTGCTATTGAAATAAGATATTACGGTATTCGCTATTTGAAATAAAATGTTTTTAAGTGGTCATGAACATCTTTGTGGTTTCAGAATTTTTACACTGCATGGCTCTGTTTCGATAACGTTACTTGCATTGCAATCCAAAAATGCAGGGCACGTGGGGATAAACTGTTTTTAAACATTATTTTGTTCATCACTTCGGCATACAAGAAAGGCTGCTTGGAAGAGGAAGCACTGAGTTACATTGGATGTTTCGAGAATATCGTGACAGTAAGGCATTAAGTACATTTTAATGGCTGCTACCAGGTGCTTGAAATCTTTTTTCCCTTTCCTCTCTCTCGTTCAAATATGAATACGTTGCGAATGAAGCGTTTCGGGAAGAAATGATACCTTTCACTTTTCAAATACCGTTTAAGAAAGAGTGTTTATGCCTAAAATATTCTACCTTTCTGCTTATTTTTAATTTCTACCGCACTTAAACAAATATAACGATACTTTTCATCTTGAGGAATATTTAAAATACTCCACCTTCGTGCGTTACAACTATAATCTACGGTAGAGTACCTATTTAAAGAAGTTCCGTTGTTCTCCTCTTGAAAACTTCGCTATAAAGAAAATGCATGAAATAGAAGTTATTAGAAGTCGTAAATCTGGTATCTAGTAAAATAAACACGTTTAAAAAATTAAGTTAAATTCATATTTAACTAACTTATATTTAATATTTTTTTGATTTACTAACAATTATTTACAGATATTATAGCATATTTATAAATCACTAGTTATTCAAGTAACTTTATTTTACATAAGTGAAAATAAGCTTCTAATTTATAAAACAAAATTTTTAAAATGATAAATATTACTCACAAAATTTAATCTTATGTAATGCTATGTATTTATTTTTAAAAAATAACATAAAATGCGAAACCAGGTTTATAATAAATTATATAGCTGAAACTGAAATTTTTAACGATTAAAAAGATTTCTGCAATTTCAATTGTAGAGATTTCTATATTTCCTAAGTAGACAAAAAAGGGTTTTCGTTCGTAAAAAACGTGAAAACTTTTATGTGAACAATTTATGATGAATTTTCTTCTTTTTATCTCAAACCTGAAAAGCAAATTTTTAAAACGCGAAAACGCTGACCAAAAAATTTCAAAGTTTTATTAGTCGAGGAAAAAACCTTGGTTATGTAGAATTTTTTTTCGTAATGTTGGAATTAATTTGCTTGTAAATGTCATCAAAGGAAAGATGCAGACAATTTCGTTTGAAGGTTTCTTGAAATGAAAGTTTGACATATGGATACTCTTCAACATTTTATTTTAATATAAACTCGAGTTTTGCCTGAAACATCTGATTTGGAAATATATCCTACTGAATTCCTTGTATTTCTTATTTATATGATGCCCAGTATCAAACCATCATTTCTCTAATAACCAAAATAGTGAACAAATAAATTGGGTGTTCGTCTTCGATATGGGAGTCGGGGAGTTTGAGTCTCCTGATTGACATGGATGCTATAGTCGGTCGGAATCGGCTTAAAACTGTAGGTCTCGGTCTATTTAGAGCCGGGCAGTGACCGAATGGTTAGGGTGCAGGTATTTAATACTGGATTCTGTGGGATCGAATCCCGTGTTTGGTGTAGGTTTTAGTAATATATTTTAGGATTGTAGTAGGTACATAATGGGCGCTAAACTGTAGGTCTCTGTTTATTTAAACCTCGGTAGCACTCTTAAAATATTTAAACTGCATAGGTACTTCGTTGCCTACCTTCTGTGTTATATTACTCAGTGAATAGAGCAGGCCCAGGCCTAGGGGCCTCCCAAAATTTTTATTTTAAAAGAAAAAAAAGAAAAAATTCCCAATTCAATTTTTTTTTATTTTACCTTTGTTAATAGCAATTTTTTTTATATATCCTTTCAAATTTGATTGATAGGTTCATCATATGTATAGTTATATGCATAGTTCATCATATGTATGTTATAGTGTATATAAGAGACTAATAAGTTTTTCTGGTTGCATTGTATTGGTGTTTTAAGGATGAAGTTAATATGTTGTATTGCTTTTTGTTATTTCATAATGTTCTAGGCCACTATTTGCCATAAATATGTTTTAAGCATTGAAAACTAACCAGGATTCAAAATCAAGGCTTCTTGCTTGCTAGTATACGACGTACTGTGCAACTTGTGATTTTTTACAACCAAATCATATCGTGATTATTTCTAGGGAAACTTACGTGTATAATCTGTACATTATCGTGTGTGCATTGCTGGTTTTATTTACTTCACAAAGGGTTAAGAGAAAATCATATCTCCAATAACATGCATGCAAAAATTTTGTAGCTGCTTTCTAAGACTCTCTGAAGATATTTTAGGGCAAAACAGGACACTTTAAAATATTCGAATGTTTAATGACCTAGAAAGTACCAGATTAGAAATAATATAGAATATTAAAGTATGCAATGGAAAATCATCAAAAATATAGTTAGGTATAAATTTGTATGTTTGGAAGGGAAGCAAACAATACAATATTTGAATATATATGTATACGTGGAGTCATATAATAAATCTTTTGTAGGTTTTTTTCGTTATGAGAAGAAAAGAACATTTCTTTGCTGTGAGTTTTATGCAATTTGAATCAGAAGTTCATTTGTGCATTACGTCAAGGATAATTTTAGTTCTTGATTCGGGATGTATAAATTTATTTCTAAATTATCAGTCAGATCAATGAATATTTTTTTCAGCATTAATTTATGAACATTAGTTTGTATACTGCGTTTGATATAATGTCATATAAACACAACTGCCTGAAATTTTTAAAAAAATATAATACATGGAACGGTCTTAAGCGTAAAACATTTGTAATCTAAGTTCATGAAAACATACTACTTCAGGTACTAAATTGCTATTCATCCATAATAATTTGTTTTTTTAACCTGTGCGATAATTTCAGATCAATGGGTGGTAGCGAATCATTGCTTTCCTCTCCAAATTTGAGAGGCTGACTTTTAATAAATCTAAGGAAGTTAATAATTACACATAAATTACTTTCAATTTAATCATTTTTCATTTTCCAGATAAACTGTAGAGAATATTATTAAATATATGCAAGCATTTTAAGTGTCTTGATCTATCAGTTTTCATTTTTTCATCAAACTGCTTCAAAGCATCTAATACTGTTCTTCAAACCCTAATGACAATTTATGCAGCTATTAAATTATGAAACAAGTGAATAATAACATTAATTATGAGAAAATTGAAGCGCTACTAATTAATTTGTATGGTTTGTGCTAATTTCTCAGTTTGCACGCAACATTGGCTAATCATCTGCCATACGTAAAATTAGAATATATATTTTTCCTCTTCAAGAACCTTTGGTTTAGTTCCAAAAACGTTTTGAACGAATAACTGTTATTTTTATATCTTATGTAGAAATGGAAACAAACTTAAGGGTGTGAAATAACATTCAGTAAGATATCTACGTAGAACCAAAATCTGAAAAATGTGAAACTAAAGAAATAAATTACTTTAATCTGAAAAATGATTTCCTAGTCAAGAAATTAAATTTCTCTTTATTAGAAAAGCCTTTTCAAGATGGAATTCTCCATAAAGATATTGAAACCAGTTCTTTGATAAAAAATTATTTTTCCCCCTTTCAAACCTTTTCTTATAGATTGAGATGATAAGACCAGACTCTCATATAATCAGAGTTCTGATTTTCCTGACAAACTTAGAATACCTAAGATTGATTTATTTCTGATACAAAGTTTGATACGGTGAAATGTTATAATTAATTTGAAATACGCTAAGTTATGTTAGAAAATTCTGTAGATTATTTATCATTGTATCTCCTTAAAATCATTCGGATTTTTTAAAATTCAACTGAAATGAAAATTGAAAATCAAATAAGTCCTGCTAGATGGGTTGATTTTAATAAATAAAAGCATATTTTCACTGTTTTTGATGACTGAAGTTAATATATTTTTATTTCAAACTTATATCCGTTATTGTTTAGAGCAGGGATTCCCAACGGGATTCAGGTGGTCCCCATGAGGGTCGATGGAAGTTTAAAAGGGTTTACAGTATTCCAGGGGTCTATTGGAGGTTGATGATATTTTTCTCTGTTTTAAAATTTTATTTTATTTTTTGGGAATGTAATTATTAGATAATAATATCCGTTTTAGTATATATAAATATAGATATGCATAGGGCAGAGTGATTCACCCATCTAAAGTCAAATGTCATAACGCTTTTGCATATGTGTCGAATGAAATTATATTATAACTAGCCGCTGCGCGACCAGCATGGACGCTTTTCAAAACAACTCAACTGAAAATAACATATGTAAGGAATGTTACCATTACCTGTCATCATAAATATACGTTGTTAAGGGGTATTCTTCATAAGGCTGATTCTGAAACATCGTGATTAAAAAGTATGAATTTCCATTACTTCAGATCAGAGTTAAAGATAAGACTGAGAAACCCACCAGCAATGATTTTAAAAATTACATACCTCTCTGTATGTACTATTTTTCAAAATTAATATATCTACACTTTATCATTACATCAAATAAGAAATGTGTTGGGGAAAAATTTTTTCACTTTAAAAATTGTGTAAGAATTCAGCAAGTACTAAAATATAGTGTGGATTACATCACTCTCTGTATGTACTATTGTTCCCAATTCAGATATCTACACTTAATCATATCAAATAATAAATTGTTGGGAAAATTTCTTCCACTAATCAACTTATAAAATGGAGTAAAAATTCAGCAAGTACTGAAAAAAGTGTATAAAATTAACTATTACTGGCTGTAGGTTGCTATGCCGGCGACGGTTAAGCCTAACCTCGCGATCATTTATGCTCTCTCTTTCACGCCTCTCTCTTAATGAATTATTTCTTCTTCGCTTTCTTTTTTGAGACTGTTCCCAATTTTCACTTGATCGTGCAGCTCGCTTTCGAGCATTCCTGATTACAGTGCATAAATCCATGTTGACACGCGGTTGCAAATTACGGACGGCCGCTAATGTTCACATCTGGTAGTTGCAGCCGTTGCCATTCGGAGTGTAGAAATATCGTCGATTTTTGTGCCGCATACCTACGAGTTTTATATATATAGATTACATATAAATCAGTTAAATTGTTTAGTAAAATATATATTTATGTTCGTTATGTTAGTTATTGTGACTATACGATGATAAAAAAATTTCTGCCAAACATTAAAAAAATTGTATCAATTCATCACGCACATCCACCACATTATTTGAAATCGAACTTTTGTGCCATTACAATCTGTGATTCAGAAATCTTGTTTATGTTTGTGAAATTAAAAATTAAAATAGTACAAAAATAATAAAACAACAAAAATAATGAACCTAATGAACCACTTTTTCTAATTTTTTGTTCATATTCTTATTCAAATTATCATCTTTAAGTGTTTATGTGCAATTATTAGTATTATAATTATGTTGTATGCTGCATTTTATAGAGAAAAATGTGAGGGGGTCGATGAAGAAAACCATTCTTTTAAAAGGGGTCGATGTAGAAAGAAGGTTTGAAACACCTGGTTTAGAGTATAAAGTTTTTACATAGGGAAACATGTTATAACCTAACAATATATTTGAATGTAGAATGTTAATCATTTCTTTTAATTGCGTTGCATATATTTTACAGAGGATCATCGTGAGTGAATGCCATGTTGTATGAATCAGTAATTTTTAATGTGTCAAGTTAAAATTTTTGCCCCCAAGGTAGAGTCCCCCCCCTCTCACTTTTATTTCTCAACCAGTCTATATATATAAAACAGTTCCGTAATGGCCTGACAGACTGACTGACTGACAGACAGACAACGCACAGACCAAACCGCTGGACCTGAAAGGGTTGAAATTTTGCATGGCGATTCTTCTTTTAGTGTAGGGGTGCACTAAGAGAGTTTTTTGAAAAATTCTTCTTAGATTTTTTTAAATTAAATTTTTAAGCTGTTTTTGAAACATTCTTTAAAGTTTGCATTTAAAATAATAATTGGAGGGTTATAACATTTATATCACGAGAAATATCCTAAAAAGTCCTTTTAAAATGAAATCCTTTTCGAATCTTTACTTCCATTTTCTGATTTTGGGGGAATTTTTAAAGATAAATTTTTAGAATTTAATTTATTAAATGCTGATCACGTGGTTTCTTTTCTTTTCGTGATACTTTAAATGAAATTATCGTCACGTGCATAACAACGGAATAAATTGACAAAAATTTTTTTTCTTTCTAATGCGGCAGACGATTGTACATTATCCAAAAAAATATTAAAATACAGTAAAAGAAATGTTCCTCAAACTGTACTATATTAACTGTACTATATTCTTTAGTATGTTCTATTAGATTTAATTTGAATATTTTCTTCTACATTATTTTGTATATAAAAATATCCGTTACGATTTCTTTATAAATATACTTTTTTTTGTATTTTTTGGCATTAATTTCATACATTGACCGTTGTATTTAATTTGAATGTACTCCGTAGCGAAATATGGGTTTTCAGCTAGTTGATTAATAAATATTTTACTTTTGATGTAACAACCAGGTAAAATAAGATATCAACCGTGAGAGAGGAATCAGTGTGACCGGTGGTTTCATTTTGTAATTTATAGCCTATCCCTGGAATCCCTCCCCGTCATCCTTTCAGGTTCCAATTGCATTCCATATTTCCACACAGTCCCTGTTTCAGGTTCTGCCTGCTTCAGCTTTCACCCGGCAAACTCAATTTCTCTCCCCCGATTCGTCGACTGTCCGAAATTCAGGCAATAAGTAAAAGTTAGTGGCCGGGCCGAAAAGGAAAGACCGTCTTCATCCGTCGAAATAAAAGCCTCTTCAGCTCTTCCGGGATTTGGGACCGGATTTATTTGGTCCCAATGTCCCGTAGGATAGCAGAAGGACTTCCTATACCCCCATTGTCATTCAGGCGATTCGCAACTTTGTTTTCCTAATGGGAATCGTAAATCTACAGTGAGTCTTGGACGAGGATTTTAACATCCTTGTTTAGCCACAATTGTTTTTGTTTTTAAAAAATTCTTTGATCTTAGATAAAAGACAATCGTAATGTTCATGTGTTCGTCATAGAATTCCAAAAATGTCTGCTACTGTACAATTGTTTTTACAGAGGATATGGAAAAGGAAAGATAATGTTCTGGTTTCTCTGGAATTATTTGACTCGTAATTGGGGTCTGGAAATAAATATCTTTGAATTCAATGCAAGCAAAAGCTAAAAGAACAAGACCAGCTTTTATAAGCAATTCTTCCTTAATATCTTTATTATTTTATCTAAGTATACAAATAGATGAGTTTAACTTTTGTTAGACCGTCTGCCTTAACACTTTTATTTTAAAATAGTTCATGCGGCTGTTGTTAAAAAAAAACTCAAAGGAATTTTAATTTTTTAATAATATACTCGCATTCACAGAAGAGAATTTTCATTTTTTCCCTTGCTTCTTTTTCCTTATTTAAAAGCAGTTTTATCTGCAGCTGTTAATTATACATTTATTTGTTTAAGCAGCTGGGATGATGGATTGGTCAAGAAAGTAATGATATAGGTATGCGAGAGTAAAAAAGTTAGTAATATATCTATAATCTACAGTTAAAAAAAAATTGTCTTGGATTTTTACTCTCAGGATTTTTTATTTGATATTCCTAGAATTCTGTATATTTCATGTTTCATTGAATCTTCAGTTATCTGAATTAGTTATGAATTATCAGAACAACATGAATTATACTACGACTAAGTAACTCCGACTTGACTTTGGCAGCGTAGAAATTTATAAATTAGTGTTTTCCAAAATTATTAGGCTTCCACATTTAGGGAGGAACAAACAGATGATAAACGTGTCTTAGAAGAAAAAGTTTTTGGGGTGTCATAAATTTTATTTAAGAAATTATTGCTTTAATCAAAGTAATTTTAAAAGGGCAGGAATGAAATAAAATATGCACTCATAGATTACATATTCATAAATCGTACCTTTTGTTTGCTCCTTTATGGTAAGAAAAGCAACGTTTAAAGACAAGAATAGGATTTATTGTAAAGGCTGAAGCAGGAATATCCGTGTTAGTATATAAAAAAATTATAGATTAAATAAACATGCACCAGTATGATTATTTGAATCTTTTTTCGTAAACTGATATTTTAAATCACTTGTAGGTCATCTTTTTGATATCGGTGTTTATTTGAAAGCGTATAACTTCATTTTCCAATATCCATCAAATACCTTGTTTGTTTTAATTTGAAAAGAAACACACTCGAATGTCTATTTTATTTTATACTTCACATTTTTATTCTAACCGAAAGAGGTTTTTATCTTCATAAAATAAACAAACGCTATAAACTTAATTAAAGTTTGGATGTTCAAAAATAACCATGGATTTAAAAGGATTTGTAGAAAAAATTTACATAATTGTTTAGTTATTTGTTGAAACCAATATTTCAGAGATTTTGCAGCTAATTGGCAAAATTTTTCTTCGATTTCTTGGAATTTTTTCCCCTTTGTTTAAATTAATTAATCTATAGTACAATTTAAACCCATTTTTTATTAATTATCAGAATCAAAAATAACATTTATTATGTGTTTCTTAAGGTTTCAGAGATTGAGAAAGAGAGATAGGTCTGAAATTTTATGTAATTTATACATGGGAAAGAGGTTTTTTTTTTCAAATCTGTTTTCATCTGATAGTAGGGGAATTTTTGAAATTCATAATATTGGCTGAAATTGCATTTTAATATTTCTTTGAAACCTTTATGTTAAGCCTTTTTTATTTAATTCAATATTGATGCAAGAAGACAGTGTTAAAGATTTATATTTTTTAATTAAATATATTCAGGGTACTATTATTTATACACATTGTGTTTGTTAATGTATTAAGTCTGTTCAAAGGGATAATTCGTCACTTTGTAAGAGAAGCATAACTTAATATTACACAATCTCCTTTTGGAAAGATCATTGTTTCCACACGTGTCACTATAAAGAAAAAATTTAAAAATTAAGTCAGTATACAAATATTTTAGAAACTTACGTAAATGTCAAATATAACTAAAATTAAATATTTCAACAGAGCTAGATAGTTATAGAAAGAATGTAGACAAAAAATAAACAGAAATCAAGCACTAAGGGCTCTACGCATCATAAGGCAAGATTTTGTAGTAGTGACGGAACTAAAACAAATATCGAGGTAACCGACTGGTCTCGTCATCAGGGAGCCTAGCCAAATCAGTTACCTCAAGGGGGAACTTTCTGAATAGGATGCAGGTCTAACCAAAAGACATCCCAAGGCCCCGAGATCCCCATTGAAACAGATAGTCAAAACAAATGAAAAATACACGGACAACTTGCACTTAGGGCTCAATGCACCATAAATGCAAGTACACATACAATCCTAAAGAACACAAATGAAAAGACAAAAAGTGCCCTAAGTGCTTGATTTCTGTATATTTTTTGTCTACATTCTTCCTATAATTTTCTAGCTCTGTTGAAATATTTAATTTTAGTTATATTTGTCCGTTTTCAATATGAGGATTTATTGCAACTGCTCAATCATTTATTGAAAAGTCAAAAGTTTTCAACGCTAGGGTAGGTTTTCAGTTATTTTTTTGGCAGTCTATGACCACTATATAGGTCTTAGTTTGTGTTGAATTGTTTATATTTTTATACCTTATTTAAATGTCCGTATAGAAAGTTATGAAAAAAATAAAATTCGATACAAATATATACTAAATAAACACCAACACGGAAAATTTAAAACAATATCTAGTTGAGAAATATTCAGTTTATTATAGTCATATTTTTAGCATTAAATGAATTATATTTTTTTCCTCCTGTAATCCATACCAACTAATGTAATACTATATTTGATAGATCTTAAAATGTTACCGACTGCAAGGGGTTTCTCTGAATATCTTTCCTAAGGTATTATTATAAAGTGGCTATTTTTGCTTAATTAATGCACATTACGGGAGAAAAATGTCTGTCAAAAACTAAGAGAGAGATAATTGAAACTGTCTCGACTTATACCTAATGTATTTTGATAAAGTTATACTTTATGAAATCGTCTGAAAATATGCATTTATAATTATTTAAAATTTATTACATCATTCCTCAAATCATCATAATCCCTTTAATGCGTGAGTACTTTGTCCGTTAAAATCATCTTTCTTAATTTAAGCTAGCAATTGAAGGAAAAGTCTAATATATGCTGCTTTAAAATTTAAGCTGTCTTACTAATTTTAGTACTTAACTTGAATATTTGAAATGCACTTTATTTAAATCTTTTTTATCCTTATACACACACATTTCCCTTGTGATCAGGATGGTTGAAAAATTGAGAGTTTTGTAGTGTGTATTAAATGATTGAATGGGATTCTTCTTAGCGAATAAAAAACTGTTTTAAGTTAATAATAGCAGCTTTAAAGCGTGCATAGATGCACAATTTATAATTTCTCTTGCGACGAATAATGGAAAGATATTAATAGCTCAAAATAGAAAGTTACTGAAAATGTAGCAAGGTAACTTAGCAAACTGACAAGCTCGAATAGTGGGAGGGGAATGTAAGATAAATATCTAGCTGCCACGTAAATTAATTGCCAACTTGGCAGCTTAATTTGTACGAATTAAATCATGAATGTAAGCTTAGAATGTACGATGAGTTATTATTTATAGTTTTGGGACTTTTCTCGGCAATCATTTACTTGACCTAGTTACTTTATTTCTGATGGGTGTGAAACTAGCGAAATTTACTAATTAGGATATGTTCAATTAATGTTTGAAAGTGTTTTAAAGTGAAGTGAGACTAACAAAAAAATTTGTAGCATTAAAGCTGTTTTTTCTTTTTTATTGTCGTAATATTGTTTGCTGGATGCCCTGATATATCCTTAGGATGTTTCATAAGTGTAATGCTATGGTTTAATTTGAAGATAAAGGAGATGTTTAATTTCCTACTTTTATGCTTAAAAGTTATTTCATATATGTCCTACTTAAAAAACATAAAACGTACAGCTTAAAGTATACTACTATGATGCAGTCTACGTTGCTTTATTTAAAAAATAATGACTCTAATAATAAAGTTATCATAAATTTAATATTCTTAATACACAGTAAAATGTCTTTTTTACGTTTCTCGGTGAAACATTATCCCCAATTTTACTCAAGTTTCCCCCTCCTGTTCACTTTAGTTGAAAATAGCGATAAATAACTAAAGTTTTATTGTATTTAATTCAGCCTAAACTTATTCATGCAGGCATTTTCTAACTGGGTAAAGAGAAAAATTCAATTTTCTCACTGAGTAACCATTTTGGTAGATTCAAAATATGTACCTCGACAAATGTAAATGTTGGTTTAACAATGACTCTCCATGGTGATGCATTTGAGGAATATGTTGATTGCCATTCAAAGCTTCAAATGATATCGCTGTCGACTGTTGGCGAAATAAGAAGAGATACAACAGAATTAGGGATGCGACATCGACAACAAAAAATCGATGTTTTGAAACATCGATATTCAATATTAAAACATCGATGCTAATAAAACATCGTTCCAAAACCATCGATGTTTTTAAACATCGATGTTTATGAACTTTCATTTTTTTAAACTGGTTTAGTAACCTCTAAGATTAATGTTACTTCGGTTAGTCATGGGGGATTTTACTCTCAGGTTGGGCTGACACAAATGACAAAACTTTGTTGCTAGAGTCAGCGATAGAGATAGAGATAGAGATAAAGCAGAATTTCCATTACACATTTTATTTCTTTTAACAAAAAATTGAGGAAGAAATTATTGCAATTTATTAATAAATCTTTTATTTTCAAATTAAATAATACAAAAGAAAATTACATATATTTACACCAATTTGAAGTACTGATGCAAAACCAACGTATGGGGGGAAAACTGAACAAGCTTATTTTTTCTTTACTGTAAATAACAATCATTGGGGCTATTGGGGCATATAATTATTATTCATTGGTTCTTCATTGCCATTTGTCTCTAATCGTTCCCCCTTTAGTATTCGTCCTTCTCAGAATTCAGACTTAGATTTACTGAGTGGGAAAATTATGCTGCGAGGTTAATTTTTTTTATTATGGTACATTTTCATTTTTAAAAAAACATCGAGACAACGTAAAACATCGAGCACAAAACATCGATGTTAAAAAGAAATCGGCTTCAATAAATCGATGTTTTTATTAAAACATCGATCTTTTGAAAACATCGACATCGATGTCGCATCCCTAAACAGAATCGCTGATCAGAAGTAAAGAGGAGTAGAAGAATCGGTTCTAAGCTCTCCAACAAACCATTTTTAGAGACGCACTTAGCTCTTTTAACACAATGAAGAATCATTTAAATATGTAGAATTTGAACCAGAACATAAAAATGACACTAATAAATGGTTAATGAATTTCCACATACTACTCTAAGAAATTTTTACAAATCACGGTAACAAAATATTTTCTTGAGTATTAAAAACAAAAACTTTACTATTTCTTTCAAATGATTTTTTTAACTAGGAATTTTTTAAAAACATTCTTTATGAAATTTTTATTCTTATAAAGTAGAAGTTTCTTCGCAATATGCATTACCACTAGTAAGAGGCTTTTTTATATGTTTATTTCCACATCAGAAATATTTTCTAATACTGTTTTTCATTGTTGCAATATAAGTTTTATTCATACTTATTCATAGCAATAATTTTTTAGCTCTGACTACAAAGTATAAATGATGCTGTTCTGGTTTTTATAACCTTTTACTCATATTACCTCTCTCTAGAGAATGGACTTAAATCTGGAATAATCTAATACAAAATTTCGTCGCATTGCATTCAAGTTTCTTTGTCTATAATGCATAAATTCAACTGAAATTTAATCAAATGGTGTGTAAATCATCTGAATATTATAATCGTAATAAAGAGGTATTTTCAGATACGAACCATCGAAATTCCTCCTGGAAGCGTCTGAATTCCTCTCTTTCTAACTATTGTGCTGAAGGCATTCGCACGCGATCATGCAATTTCAGAACGCTCATGGATTCAGAATAGGAACAATTACTATGCAAAATTTCATGAATCGGAGATCAAATTAAAATAATCTTTAGACATAATTTTGTGGTGTTTAAAAGCAGATTCAGTGGAAGAGGTTTAAGAACTGAATAATAAGCAAGTTTTAAAATATTTTTTACGCTGGTGAACTAGTTTAATAGCCCTTTTAAATAATGTTTCTGGGAGTTTAAAAGCGGTTTATTCTTTTTAGCATCACACTACCAGTTTGTGATGCAACAGATATAGCTGAAGGGTTCCCCCTTTATGAAAATTTTGCCAAAAATTATATTCCCTTCTTTTATTTCTCTATTTCCCCTATCGTACTTACTACTTATTTCCTGTTGTATATTTTCCCCTTTTCTTTAGACGTTTAAATATTTCTAATTGAAACCAAATATTTTATATCAAGAAAGGTTTATAATCTCTGAAAGTATGAGAGTATAGAAATTTCCTGATCAACCTCACCACGTTTTTAGCTACTAAAACATCCTGCAATATATTCCCTTCTATACTAAAACAATTTCGTGAGTCTTTTTTTACACGTGCGACCTTTTTTGCATAAAAATTTACTGCAATTGTATTACACAATTGCTATGAGTGGGATATTTTCGAACTTTCTAGGGTCATGCGCTGCGACTCTTGGAGCCACATACATACTCATTTGGTCATAAAACGTCATACTAATAAATCATCTAAAATGTGTCTCTCTGTGCTGAAAGCTCGTCCTGATTTCAGTACGGCTTCTGCAACTATGTAAATCTACTAAAATAAATTATTGGACTTCTATCCCTTTTGACTGAAGTTTGATGCCTGAGAAATTTTTCATGTGTGAATTTGGGATACTAAATGTAGAAAACAATATATAGTTAATCTATAGCGTATTATGTCACACTGAGTCACATTTTATTTACACCATTATTAAAACATCTAACAGGGGACGTGAAAATATGACAACGGGAAGGTTTCTGTCAGTGCTTGCATATTACTGTAGTTTGCGCATCCTGTCCATTAAATTAACTTAACTAAGTTATTTATTGCATGTTAATGCTTATTTCAGTGAAGCATATATTGACAGGTATATATTGCAGGATGTTTTAGTAGCTAAAAACGTGGTGAGGTTGATCAGGAAATTTCTATACTCTCATACTTTCAGAGATTATAAACCTTTCTTGATATAAAATAGTTGGTTTTGTCGTATGTTAAGAGAACTTTCATCATTTTTATTTATTAAATATGTATCCAAAATCTGTATTGGATTTCAGAAACTTATGTACCAATAATACTCTTAATAATAGTCCCTATTTCCTTTACTTTAGATTGAGTTCACTTTAATCTGTATACAGATATTTCTCGACTTACGACCGAGATAGGGACCGAGATATTGGTCGTAAGTTGAATTGGTCGTAAGTCGAGTTTCAAACAATTTTTTTTTGTGTGTGTGTATGTACATATATTTGTATGTACATATATTTTTTTTACTTTCATACATACGTACTTTAAAATGCATTGTACTTTATTTCGAAGGCATAAATTATTCTTCGTCATCACTACTTATTATGTTAGTACAATCCAATGATTCAGAATTTGCGACAGAAGATACGTTGCAAGTGTTTTTAACAAAGTTATCCAAGGTAGTTTTTAATAGCCATGTAATACAAATAGGTATGTACTGTACATTCAAGGAACAGCATTTTTGAAAAAAGATAAAAGTTAAAATTTCGGTCGTAAGTGGACGAATACCTGTACATCCAGACCCCCACATTCGCAAAGTTAGGGGTACAAGAGTCCCGTGAATATAAATCTCCCCCTAAATTTCAACCCATAATACTTTTAACAATTAATTACTGTTTTTTTTATTTCAATGAGGAAAGTGCGATGAAAATGAAAAAATGATGATGTAAAAGAGGGAATAACTACGATATGTGAAATATAGATGTGAAAATTGGGAATCTAACACCTTTTATTACAGTTATATACAGATGATCATAGATATAAATTATGAATGTTTTAGATAAATATAAAACTTATTTGACCTATTTAATATCGGTATATTATTTTTGTGCGATTCAGCAAACGAATCAATATATAAATGTCATTATCCTTTTCCGTTTCAATCAGAAACTACCATTTCGCTATAAATGACTGCAACGCAATTGTACACGAATTCAGATAAAATTAATATTTATTCATACGCAGAAACAGAATTTCGTAATGTTGCAGAGCAGTTTGCCGCAGGATTCTAAATGAATAGTAATCTAATAGCCGTGTTACCACCGTTACTTTATTTCAGTTAAACTTATCGCACAACGTATATTAAAGGAGCTCAGATGCACAGCTATCATAAATTGTGTTCCCTCAAAACTTATCGCACCCACAATTAGAATGCGATTCTCCTCTAGAAACGTTTATTAAGAATTAATATTTGCTTTAAGTTCATGTAAACTTCAAATGAGTTATTCTGAATAGCCAGGTTAATGCTTTATCTTCAAAATTTGCTGTAGTAGAAATTTTGAATATGCTGAAATTTTTCTTGACTTCTCGTTAACAATGTAAACGTGACTATGAAAACTGTTAGTTTGAATAGACGGGATGCGGGTGCGTTATATTATTACTGAAAATAATAAGAATTCTTTATTAATTGAATAATTTCTTTAGATTACTTGATGTTATACTGATTGTAAGAAGCTTTAGCTTTTTGGAGGAAAATTATTAATATTGTGGTACAAGTAGGTAATTTTTAGTATATTACATGTAAAGGGACAGTCTTTATGTTGATGTGTCTTGAATATATCTGTTATTGATTGAATACTATCAACATGTTTTATTAGTTGAATATTTTTAATTGATGACTTTGATGAATCGTAAGTAAGCTGGATATTCCCAGTTAAGTTACGTAAGGAAATTGTTCTTTTTATTGTTCATTTCTTTACAGTGATAAAGAAGGAATATTTTTGCATTAGTGTGTTATATTTTTATAATCGGTGGACTTTTCGTTAAGTTATCAGTAAAGGGTATACTTTGGAGGGTTTTGCTTTTATATTTTATAAATTAAAAAATGCACGGATATTACCATCACTTCCTTATTATAAAACGTATTAGGAAGTTGTTACTACTTTCCACTAAAGAAAATAAGATAAGATTGTTTTTATTTCATAATTTGTCCGGGTGTAGGAATCAAAACAGGGAAGTTACTGTGGCCAGACTAATGCGCTTACGGTTTCACCCCTGGGCTACAAACTCCAAATTATGTAGATTTAGAATTTTTAAAGAATTTTTTTTACCTAAATGTGCGATGTACATTGAAATTAATTTTATCTTTATTTAATATTATCACTAAGTAATCGGCAATATAAAAACCTCTGGTTGTTTACTTGATATGAAATTTTGAGTGTAGAGAAGTACTGAAAAGGGAGATTAATATAATATTTATTTGCTTTTGTACATATATAATATGTAGTGTTTAATTGTGTGTTACCTTTGTTATTTCCACCGTTATATGCTGAACTGTATTTTCTAGACTTTAAGGATTTTAGTAAATCATTATGCTTCAAAACACAAAATTAATTCCTGTTTAATAATTTACAGCAACGAATAATCAATTCTGTCAAACAAAACCCACAAAAATCGAGGATTGACTCAATATTCAACGTTTTTATCTTGATTAACTTAAGTCGGAAACATAAGTCGTCATAAATCTTAACATAAGTCGGAATACGATGCCCTATATGAGAGCTCTCTCGGTACTCAGAACGTATGTGTAACCCCATTCAGTAATACTCTGTTTCATTAAATACTTCTTACAGACTGGCAGATAAAGCAACGATTTTTTAGTTGTTATTATAAAACTAATTCTAAACAAACAAATGAAAATTTTTAATATTTAGTTTCTATTAGTTTAAAATATCCTGTTTGTTTCTCTCTCTCCAGTGTAGCTGTAGATATACTTGTGTATAGTAAAAAATAGCATGCAGATTTTTTCTGTAACAAGTAATGTCATCAGCAAAAACTGTCGTGTGAAGTGGTTTATGGTATCCCCATTCAATCAGTGCCAGTGTCTCAGAAGAAAAATGTTATTTCGCCTCTTGAGATTTTTTTTATACTTTTTTCCTCATCATTCTTAGATAAATATTGAACAATCAAGATCTATCATCAATGCCTGAAGAAATCGAAGATATATCTCCCGTTGGTTGCGATAGAGAAGAAGCTATCGGACAAAACAGTAAAATATTATCTATGTGTTAAGACATGCGAGAGGTCTCATTTCTCTGCGTCTATTGTCTTCTCATATTTAGACCTTTAACAGACTCTACTTCGTTTTATTGTAGCAAAAATATAACTATAAATCAGCTAAAGCCTTCCATTTTTTTATTCAAAATAAAAAAAATTAGATATATTTGTAATTTTCGGTTTAAAAAAAGTTTTAATGCAAATATGACGATAAAATTTTTTGCCTAGATTTATTAAGAATTTAGCTAAAATTTGGATTTGGCTAAAATTGGGAAAATTAGGAATTTTAGGAATTTTCTTTATTCCTAATTTAACTAAAACTAGGAATTTGGCTAAATGATAATAACGCAGAGAGAATAAATTAATAATATGGGAAAATATTTGTGAGTACAAATGTTTATTAATAATTCTAAGGATTCTTACGTATGTTTTTTATTTCTGAATTATTTCTCCCTAGTTATTAAATCTGTACCAAAAGAAAAATTACCGGTGATCCAAATTTGGATGAAATCAGGTTTCTTGTATACAGAAATAGTACATTGTTTAACCTGGCTAATTATTAAGACACGAATTTAAAAAGAATCTTAATTTTCATCCTCAAATTGGAGAATATAGCTTTCGCGAGATATTTTGTTCGGTTTTGCATCCATACCATTTTTACGTTAGAAAAATATGGTAGTCTCCATATAACAAAAATCCATTTAAAATAGTCTCCATTCTGCGCGAATTTTGTACCAAACCTTGACATTCAGTGGCATTTTTCATGCATATTAATTATCACATTACGAAAAATTTTGATATTATGTTTTTCTGTGTAAAAGCCCTCCATATCATTCGATTGGTATTACACTTTCAAGAAAGCTTCGTAGATGAGGAAATCCGATCATCTCAAATATGTGAAAATTCTAAATGTTTTTTGTGAAGAACCTGTCCAAGGAACAATTGCTGGTTTTTAGCAGTTTAAAAAATGTAAGGGATATGAAGCATGGGAATCTTTATAAAGCTTTTAAATTTTGAAAACTTCTTGCATGTTTGTTTCATTTAAATATTTTTTACCACTTCTTTTCGTTTCATAGGCACTTCAAGATGTATTTAATATACTAGGTTTTAAATCTACTGATTGTTTTTTGCCAATTTTATCTCGTTAGATATATACTAATTTTCCCCTAAGTGAAATAAATTTACGTAAACAACAGGTATTTTATAAAATAAATAGTAATTTAGTTTCTTCACCTGTGTTCTTAGATTAAGTTTTTTCAACTTAATTTCAATGTAACAGTTATTACATAAAACAAATTTTTAAAAGGGTACATGGGACTTTGTTAAGCAGAAATTCAACAGTTTATCCAAACGGTCCTGTTTCTCTCGAATGACGAACAATGTACAACGTTTCATCATTCTTAATTTATTTTACCTTTAAAACAATATCAAAGTTCCTCTACGTTCATAATAAGCTTCTTGTGCTATTCGTCCACCGTTATATCCCATGACTTTTACAAATTAATCTCGTTACAATTTAATATTGAAATTATTTTATACCATATATCACCTGTTCATAAAGTCACGGAAAACATTCTGTCTGGTAAAATCTTCGTACGGTGTAACTTGTTTGATCAAAACCACTTTCTAAATGCCTTAGAACCAGTAAGTCTGAAAACAACACTAGTGAAAAAGGAGGAGTCAAATAAAGTTTCCAGAAAATAAAAGCTATCTGTAATTCACAAAATTTCTTGTATTTAACCTGTCTTTTCTTAAAAATTTTTTTCTCATATAATTTTCTGCTTCAACGATCTTAATTTCTGGTAAATGTATTTAATTAAATTCTTTTCGCAAATTCTGAACTTAATTTTTTTTTAAATTTAGATAGTGAAAAAAAATTACTAGCGAAATGGAATTTAAAATAGCAAAAGCGTAATCTTTCTCCAACTGTTCTAATCTAAATTTCATCTTTAACCAGAATTCTGAAGAGTACTAGAGTCATTCTGAGTTATTTGAAGTCCCGCATAGAGTCTAAACCTTTCACCTGTGTCATATCATTCTTAATTATTTAAAGAATAGGTGATTGCATCTGAAATGCGCGTAAGCTTGTCATTCTGCAATCTAAACCGGCAAAATCGCATGCATCCCGCACGTACAATCAGTTTCGGCTTTCTGAAGCTCTAATTTTGCCGCGAAGGAATCCTCAAATAAATTTCCAGCACATTTGTATCCAAAAGCGAAAATAATTAGTCATTCAGAAATTCCCAAAATATATTTACGCTCCCATGCTAAAAAATAACAGAGCTTTCTAATACATTTTTCACTTTCCTGGCTTCCTTCCAAGGCTCCCCTGTACGCCTTGTGTCACTTGGAACTTGTGTAATAACCTAATTTCTCCTTGTGATTACTGTGGAGAAAGGAGTTTTAAGACAACATTTCATGCTTTGTGCGCAGGTGTCATAGCAATATCTAATTATTGTTTTACGCGTGGATTCTTAATTAGGTCGGGATATGCACAGCAATATTGCTGCCACTAACAGAGAGAAATTTGGTACGTGTATATTACGCAATCTATGAATATGACAATGATTATATGACAACACTTTTCATTTAATTCCGGCTCTATATTTTCCGTTTAAGGTATTGTGTTTTGATGGTGAAAATCTTATTGTTTGCATCTTGAGACTTACTGCGGCCAAATAGGTAATTGCTTTATTTGACAGCCTTAATTACCGAAGATTAACCTGTTAAAAAAATAGGAAACAATGTCACATGCTGCTGAAAAATAAAATAACAGATTTCTGGATCACTTTAGTTATTCAACTTTTGAGTTTATAAAACAGCACTTTTTTAGTAAGGAACTCAAACTTTCGGAACAAAATATTTATGTATTAATATTTTTCCTTGTATGATTAATATGTTCTCACTGGTAATTTTGCTGTTACTTTCTTATATATATATATATATATATATATATATATATATATATATATATATATACTAGTATATATTAATTATATATAATGTTTATGCGTAAAATAAATCTTTAGTTTTGGGAATTTAATACAGGTTTATTTATTATTCGTTGTGATAGAGGAACTTTACGACTCCTCTCATAAATCAGTAAAGTTTCATCTTAAGAAAAAAGTTTAATTATGTATTTTTGTACTTTATTTTTTAACGAAATATTTTATTTTAAAAGGTATTATACTCATTTAAATATTTTCATAAAAATATGAACATCATTTTATGTCAGTTCATGCTTGATTTTCGAAAACTGGCTCACTTTTGAAAATTTTATGCAAAACTATTCGTCCTGGTCAAAATCTTATGACAAGCAGACATATAACAAAAGCATAAAATAAATAACAGTTGAAAATGTTAATCCAATTTGAATTTTAGATTTACTCTTCATTTTTCCAAACAACAAATATATTTTTTTGTGTTGTAAAAAATCTTATAAAAATCAATTTTAGAGCTTCTAGTGTTCTCCTAAAGTTCGTTGATGTTTTTAAAATATCTACACATGTATTATGGTATTTTATCTGTAAAATATATATTTAATACATCTAATTAACAAATGAATATTATCTAAATTATCTGATATTTTACACTAGTACAAATTTTAAACTGCATTAATGCTTATTTCATGTATAACTCCATGAAACAACCATAAAATTGAATAGAATTTTTTATTAAAAGCCATTTATAGGTGAACAATTACTCTGATGTGAGGATTTTTAAACAGAAACTGCTGATTCTTTCTTCACGATTCTTTTAAAACTGTTTATAGATTTTTTAGAACGAAATTGTTCTGGCATGAATGTTTTAAATATTTCTTGTAAACTTCTTTAACGTGGCTAACTGAATAAATTGGTCGAGTTCTTTGGATGTATTGCAGTTCTAGTAAATTCATTGCATTCGAGTCTATATGAAGCCTACTGGGGTTTATAAATATTACATCATTAATTGTTATTGTAAGACACAAGATCGTGTAACGTTATTAATTATATTGTATAGCTAAGTAAAGTTTAATTTTTAAAAAATCCGGCATTAAGACCTTAGTGTTATAAACTGATACAAATCCAAAATTGGCTACACCATAGTTGAATAGGAACAGCAAGGGGATTTTCTTGTCAAATTTCCCAATTGAAAGTCAGAAATTCACATTTTCCTCACCTGTGAGCTTAGTTTTGTCGCTGGCTAAGGGTGAATAAAAAACATAAGTTTTCTTAAAACATGTTTCTTTTTAGTGTTTTTTTTTTTTTTTTTTTTTTTTTTTGGGGGGGGGTGAGGGGTTATATAGTGATGATTTATTGTATATTAGATAGGGGCTCATAATTTTATAATTTTATCGAAGTCACAAATATGTTCCACCTCAAAAGTTTCACTGTTTTTTCTACGTTATGAAAAGAGACGTGAGGACATTTATGAGCTATATTTATAATTAGTAAAACGGAATTTTTATAAGTTTGGAGAAATAAGAGGAAGAAATTTTAAAGGATTTATTATTAGGAGAATGGAATTTCTGGATAAGTTATTTCTCGGATACGAAGAGTTCATCTATTGCCTAAAATAAATTAGATGTCTAAATCCTAAACCAAATTAATAGGGAGTTTATAATTTATATAAAAAGCATAATTACAAATTAAATTTTAGAATACAAGATCAGTTGCTTTTCTAACACGACATAAACTCTTAAACACTCTTGTTCAAATCATAGTTACTAAATTTTTTGACTTAATAAATCAATCACCATTAATCAAATTTTACAATGCCAGTGAATTCAAAGTACATAATCACTTATGTAATTAATATTATTTGGTTACTGCGAATAATTTATAGTTCCCAAAATGCGTAGTTACTCCAAAATATGCATTTTAAGTACACTGCCGCTGTTATAAGGTCATTAAAATTTTCTTTCTAGATTAAATGAATCGCGTTAAAATAAGCCATTATGACTTTTCGAGCAAAAATTTAAGCTATAGTATTATTTTGTAACATACTAATACATTTTATTCTTATTCATCATGTAATTATTTGAATACAGATTCCATCCTCTAAACCATCCTGAAAAGATTTTCTAAACGTTTACTTAAGTACTCCTTGTACACAACAAGCCTCTCTCTGTACGAATACTTACTTCCCTGACGTAATTATGCCGTTCACGTTTCTTGTTTTATACGAGAGAAGAGGCATAATTAGCTGAGGGATGTAAATTCTCCCCTCTACCCCTTGAAAACATAACTATTCGTTTCATTCATTGTTTAAGTAGAGGATGAAAAAGGCTAACGCGTAGTTTTAACTAAAGTCAACATTATTCGCTCTTTCAGTTTTGTCTGGAGAAATACAGTTTAGACTTTTACAGATTTGGTGGTAATGCTCTAAAATAGTGGTTCCTAAACTATGATCCCGAGGAAAAAGACTGAAGACGCCTTTATGAAAAAAAATCTTAACAGACCCTTCTTTCTGCAATAATTTCAGGTGTTAATTAATTAATAAACCATGGTTCATTAATGACTCACTAAAATTTATCACCTGGATTATTGAAGGAAGAAGGGTTCCCTACGACAAACATCATTTATCCTGTAAAAAACGTTGTTTTTTTTAATGTTTAAACGATAACATTTTTCACACTCTTAATACAGATACTTCCTACGACTTAAGTCTGCCATAAAAAAATATTAATTATACAGACAAATTTATGACTAAGTAATAACTGTTTTTTTTTCGATACTCTTGCAACGGATTTCTGTGCTTTTATAGAAGACAATGCCAGGTTCAGTGTTTGATGCATATTCTCCTCTTATAATATGAATTCATTCGGTTTCGTTGTTAATTTTTATACATCTGGCTTACAAAAAGTCAATTAACCAGAGATTTAAATATCATATGGCTTTCAATCCGATAATTCTGAATTGCTATGCAACACTAAAACCAAAATTCTTAGAAACTGCCTTACTTTAAAAGCAGTTCTTATGAAGCCATCACGGGATAACTTTATAAGTTCTATCCCTGCTCTGATATTGTCAAATATTTTTTCATAATCAATATATTTCCACAAGATGGTAGTTCCGTAAATCAGGCTTTAAAATATTCTCATAAGTTGCAGACTCTGATAATATATAGCAGGCTGTCCCCCAAGGAGGCAGCGGATTTCAGTATCGAAACCCTTTTTTTAGAACGAACTTGATTTTTGGGGGTGTATCCGACTTGATACTCAAAAATATACTTCCACTTCATATGATCCATCGTCGGTTCATTCGTTTGTTTGTGCTTTATGCTTTCATTTCTTTCAACATACATGCTTTAATAATTAAAATAGATTTAGCTGTATAGTTTATTAATGGGAAAGACAAATTTTTGATTAAAGGTTATTATTAATTGAAGTAAATTTGTGCTGTGTTATTAAGAGAAAAAATTTTATCAGACATAAAATTAACGGATGCTGTATAAAATAAACAATCGAAAACTAATGTCAATTATTCATTAATGGAAATTTTGTTGATAAATTTCGGATGTCTAATAGTTTATATAAGGCTCATATTAGCCACTTCGAGAAAATCTCATGCCGAACCAGATACACTAGTCCATGTATTTCAGGAATTACGTTTTATGAAACCCCTTTTCGAGGATAAAGATTCGTATGCTTAATGAAAAGACTTCTTACTCAGCCATTTGTGGTTATTTTTTTGAAGAAAATGAAAATTTCAGGTTTGGTTCCATAATTACTATTTTATTTTCAGTATTTTTGTTACTTGTGTCCATTAACCTCTCAATATTTTCTAGAACATATCTATAATCCTAAAGCTTTAATTGCTATATAGCACTGAACTTGTAGCCTTTTAATAACGTTTCATGGTCCTCCAAATTAACTTTGTCAAAAATTGACCGTCTGAGTACCAACAAAATTCTTTCGTGAATCACCTCTGGTAGTCCTTTACGCCATCTATGTTCTATAAGAACTCTTATCTAGTTCATAATTCTTGTGTAAATTGTAATTATTCATTTTTAATGCATTATTTTATACCTCATTTTATTTCTGGTATGTAATTCTGTAATTTCTCCCTTTCCGTATTTATGATTATGACAATAGCATTTTCCAAAATTTTCCACTCTAATAGGAAAGTGATGAAAGGTTCTGTATACGAAAACTGCTTTTAAAAAAATTAGTGATTTTAGACGCGTTTATTGAGAGCCAAATACAGGGTGTCCAGCAAAGAAGTACCTGATTTCAAATTGAAAAATCTCGAGAACAAAGATCTGTAGAAGAATGCAACAAACGGTATTTTTATCGTGAAAGCTGTAAGAATTTTATACACTAATTTTCGAAATAGTTACAAAAGCTGCTAACAGAGGGCGTTGTTAACAGCTTTTAGCAATAGAGCCGCAGGCGTGGATTGAACTCCATATTCCCCGGACCAGAGTCCTTGTGACTATTATTGGTGGGGCACATTAAAATATACTGTCTACAGGAACCATCCCATCACGCTGGGCGAGCTTCAATCGGCGATCTCTGTGCCAGCTGAATCAATTTCTGTTGAGAAACTACAGGGTATGATGGCAAATTTTATTGTGCCACCTCCATAGAGCGAATGGTGGACATTTTGAAAAGATTGTGATGTAGTGATTGCAAAGATTACAAGTTTATATAAGCATGCTGATACGAGTTGCACAGCGCCATCTGTTAGCAGTTTTTGTAACTATTTCGAAAGTTAGTGCATAAAATTCTTACAGCTTTCACGATAAAAATACCGTTTGTTGCATTCTTCTACAGATCTTTGTTCTCGAGATTTTTCAATTTGAAATCAGGTACTTCTTCGCTGGACACGCTGTAGTTTTCGCCGTTTTCAAATTGTCCGACATATTGGCTGGTTGAGGTTTAATGGCGCAAGGTCCTGAAAGGACAAACCGCGCCGTGTCCGAAAAAAAACCGAAGAGGAGTCGCATTTTTTAATATATTTAGAAATATGTCATATTTATGAATATAAAGGGCTCAATATTAATTAATTCATGCTTTACGTCGTATGAATTAGTTTTGTGTGATACCAAATTTCCATTTGCCTAATATCCTATGATCTCGGAACACATGATTTAATTTGTAAACGAAGTCCTTGGTGTAACAATTTGTCTCATAAGCTGGTATAGTTGAGTTGGACAGAAAGACAGCTGTCAGTTTGGAGACCTTCGATCGAATCCCGCTTTTTACAGATTGTCGATAGAGTGTTGATCGACTGTTTGACAGAACGATAATGAACGATATCGAAGCGTCTAACAAATATTCATTGTGAAAAATATTTCGGTGTTGTTAAATGATCAAATATAAATATGCACAGTTTGTTCCAAATTTGGAAATTTTTGAAAGAATAAGTCATTGAGATCAATGACGTAATATTCACCACATCCTAACATGCTAAAATTTATCTTGGGAAGACTTTATTACCGATCCTCGCCTATTAATGGACATCCTGAGGGATTTATAGGCTCATGGATCTGGTCTAGCGCCGCTAGACCTGGAGGAATTGGAAACAACAACAAAGTAATCTTCATTACATCGATGTTAGAATTTAGTAAGCAGAACATCGATCTGAAATTTTGAAGACCAAATGTCAAATACCTATCAAATGTTCACCGCGAGCTGATATAGTATATACATGTAAAGTGTTAAGCTTAGACGGTCAACTCTGCATTCTAGACTATATAGCCAATCTAAATGCAAAAATAAGTTATGTATCTTTTAAGGATTTACACCACTTCACTGTGGAATTTGAAAGAACCTGGAGATTTATTTTTATTTGTTTATTACAAATGCCCAGAAGATTGGCTATGACGCCATTAGTTCTCTTGCCTTCCAATACCTCTGAACTTTACAGTTTAAGAACACAAGTGCAGAGCACGAGTCCAGATGAGTAGCATCAAAAATTTGATCTTGTCCGCACAAAGGACATAAGGGGGAGCTCCAAAGTTTTAGCCGGTGCAAATATGCGTGCAAAGTGTCATGGCCTGTAGTAAGACGGAAAAGTGCCACAGCTGCACTTCTAGGAAAATCAGGGATATTATGTGGGCCCTTAATCAAAGGAACCCATGACTTGTCGACAAAGTCACACAGCGCTACCTTCTTTATCCCTGCAACACAGCATCTTTTAATCGGGAGTTTTGCCGAATGAAGTGAAAGGCTTTTCAGAGGCTCTGAAGGACCCTAGCACCCTTTTTTGTCAAAAAGTCAGCAGCTTCGTTCCCAGGGACCCCACAGTATGCTGGAATTCACTGGAAAGAGACAGAGATTGACTTTGAAAAGAACCTGGAGATAAATACTCCGTGATAAACAGTATATTTTCTGTAAAATTGGTGTATAACTTGTTTGAACGGAGATGAAATGTTATGAATATCGTATTTTATATATTTCTATGGTACGGGGATTTACGCTCATTTTCTCATTCTAACATGCCATCAGTATACAGAAATTCCAGTGTAATATATCCAAGAATGATGTGTGTAAGAGATTTTTTACTTATCTTCAATGTGTCCTAAACCGTTTAAAAACCGAGTAAAATAGTCAGAGTTTTGTATTTCTGCGTACCATGTGTATCTGTAAATATACGTTCTGCTCCTCTTCCGCATAAGTATGCATACCTGTGTATGCGTGTGTGTCATATGTGTGCATGCATATGCGCCTCTAACTCTGTATTAATATTTAAAGAAAATATTAAAGGAAATAAAACTCTACGCGAAATTTCCAACGTCACAAATTTCTTAACAAATAGAAAAATACTATGCTTGCATATTTCATTTAAATGGTAATTCTAAAATTTTATCCTTGAAATATGACAGCTGTGTGTCAAGAATTTTTTGATGTGGAGCTTTTTAGAAATAGTATACGAAATTCTTTGCTGAGCCATGAAATTATTAGAAAGCCTCGAGGCACTTCAGTTAATGGAATTGTCACATTAATTTACTGAAATATAAAAATGAATATAAGAAGGGAATTTAAAGTATTTGTAAGTGCTAACATTTAAGGATTATGAGAAATGGCACTTATTTAAATTTCTTTATCAAACGTCTGGAAGTATTTTTTCTCTCGCAAATTATTAGTAATAGGATTGAAAACTTTTCTTTTTTTTCTTGTGGAGATAGAATTTTTTTAGGTGTTAAGGATAAAATTTTAGTATGCACTGCAAGTTTAAGTATTTACATAATATTGCTGGTTTAATAATAAAAACATAAAAGTATCAATTATTTTAAATAAATTAATAAACACATAATAAAAAGCATCAGTTTGCTTTTAGACGTATGACAAATTTAATGCTTGGAAATTTACAAAATCTCCCTTTCAAAAGATAGAGTTCTTTATAAAATACTTATTTAAATTGTCATTTAGCATAGCAAATGTAGTATTTAATAATTAAAGTTTTGTATTTCTGTTATATATATGTAGATTTTTTTTAATTATGCGGTATATTTAGGGAGATATTTTTTTTAAAGATAAGACAGTTTAAAATAATGTGTGACAGAAATGGATTATTTAACATCAGCAATACAACTCATGGATAAATGAATTAATTATTTGAAATCTTTACAGTATATAGAATTATAGAAACACTTAGATTTGATTTACGATAAACCTTTTGAAAATTGCAATAAACTTTTCAGCTTTTAAACACAATAAATTATATAAAGTCGTCAATCATCAGGTATGGCAGCTTTATTTCATCTTTTGAAAATGTGGTGCTTCCAGAATGTCTTTCTAGTGGGGGAGATCTTCGATTTTTAGAGCATATGTATAGAAACTGATACTGTCATTACAGTTCTTGGGAAGTTCTATGAACAAACCCCCTCCCACTGTTTCTAAAAGACCTATTCAAGTTTGATAGCTGTTAAATATATTTGAGTCTTTAACTGTGAGCCATATAATTTTAACTACATCAAAATCTTATATATTTAGAAACATTTTAAAATCTATGAGCATTAAGTTTTAAAAGCATGTTTTATCATACACGTTTCTGTACAACCCATTGGATATCACGCTATTCTGCAAAACTATTTGATATTCTCGAAGCTGTTTGTTAGTTTATTCTAATAACTTTGAATTTCTGAACACTGTCCATTATTTTGCTTGTTGCCAAAAATTTTCATCCTTTTTCTTACCGTAAAAGATTTGGGGAAATTAATAAAATAATTATTTTTATCAAGTATATATTTTTTATCAAGTATATATTACATTATGCCTTGAATTTAATCGATTGTCATTGTGTGCATTTTATTAATAGATACTGTTTTTGTATTGTTAGCATTTTAGATTTTTATCAAAACACTCAGAGCAACACCATTAATTTTACCACTTATTGTTTTTGCATCTACATCACTTTTACCATATTGGGTTCAAACACCTCGTTGAAATCGATGAAATTATTATACAGCAGCCATCTCCCGACATAAGTCGTACGGCATGGACATCCAGGTACGGTCGACGAAAATAGTCATCTACATCCGCCCTCCATCTCCTGGAATTTCTCCAAGTTGGAAGGAATGGAATGCCGCGACTTGGCGATAGAGCTTACGCTTATATCATTAATAATGGAGCTTTAATCGACCGAAGTTGAAGAAAACTGCGGCCTCCAAATTCTGAGGGTTGACGAGTAGTAATAGGTGCTCACTGAGACCACAGATGAATGGAAATTTAAATATCAACTTTTTTCTGTCTTGTGATCGTTTATCCGTTAAGTGTTTAAAAATCCTCTCACTAATGATTAGTTCTTACTTTAAGTTAACAGACGCAATGTCTGAATGAAGCTTCAGTAACTATGACACCAATGGTTTTCAATTTAAAACAATTAACAAATTAAAAAGTAGGAATAGATATTAAAATTTAATATCTGGATACGAAATCACATAAAAATTCCGGCGTGAAATGTAATAAATTTGATGTATTTTTTTTTAACATAGGATTACGTTCCTCAATAACGGTCCTCCGGAAAGAAAAAAATCCAGAGTCCGTCGCGAGTTATAATTTTGGCAGCGCGCCAAATCTAGTAGCAGTAAACAGTTAAACAGAAAAGTACCAAAATGCGTCAAAAAAAAAAAAAGAAAAGAGGTAAGCAACGATAAATAATTCTACGTTAATAACCCGTGGTAGTTTCGTTGGAAAAGACTACCTGGATTTTTTTTTTTTACATGTATTGCCACAATACTTTAAACTTTGTTCATTGCTCTAGATTTTTATTTGTGTTCTTCCTTTTGAGCGCCTGTTTTGTATTAATGAAACTCACTCTAAGCCTCTGAAAATCTTTTCACTCTACATCACTAATCATAAAAACTGCATCACCTTTAATTGCTTAGTGATATTGTTATCATGATTTTAATAATAATCCTCTTAATCAAAAAGCGTAAACACACTTTACGGCTAAGTATTTTGGATTAGAAATGTGTCTAAGTTTCTTGAACCCTACTAGAACTACTTAAAATATATAAGGGGAGGGAACAGAATGAGTGGGCTTAAAAGTAAAAAAAAAATTACGTTGCTTTAGTAATTAAACTTCATTTTTCTGAAATGTATTTACACCTGGATTTGTACATATTACACATGTTAAAATGTAGATTACCAGTAAATTGCACCTGGATACGTTAAAATGTAAATAACCAGTAAATCGTACCTCGATGTGGAATCCCTTTGAACGGGCATAGTTTCTGAATTAGTGGTATGATTTTTCTACGCTGAATAGCAATGTTATTAAACATCTAAACTTAATAAGCATCTTTTCTTCGTAGTTAATCTTAAGCGTGATTTGTAAATTTAAATGAAATTATTTTAAGTATTTTTCACTGTCTGTCTAAAAAACATATTTGGTTGCATAAAACGTGTGATTTTAAAAAAAAGTTTTCTGTACATTCATTGTTGAAATGAACGATGCATGAATTCCTGAATAAACTTTCAAATACGGTAAAAGTAGCTTTTCGATAATTCTTTATTTATATAACTCAAAATATAAATCTACTGAGGGAATGAATAAAGTTCTGAACTAAACAATTCAGCAAAAGGAATCTTGGTTATAATTTTCAAGACTCGTGAGAGAAGAAATATATGGAATTATAGTACATGATATATTAGCCTTTTATACCACGAAAAATAATGAATGTGACATTTGATTGATAATACAGTATATATATAGATATAAAATTTTTACGTCAGTTTAATAAATTCTTATATTTCTTCTCAAGAAAGAGATTAAAATGAAGCATTTTTTCTATCTTCAGGACAGCGAGGTGATTACACGAGACGAAAATATCTCTGAATGTCGATATGATATGTTTCAGTTTTATTTCTACTAAAGAGATCTTAGAGTGAATTAAACATCTAGTAATTATTGGTATTTAAAGACTGTTATGGGAATTCAATTTTATTTCTACTTAAAGAGCTCGTAGAGGGAATTACAACATCAAGTAATTATTGGTACTTAAAGAGCGTTACAGAGAACAATAAAATTTTTAAATAGAGCCTTTCAAGATCCACAGTAGAACGTAAAAATTTCAATTCATTTTTTATCTATCTTTCTCTTTCTCTCTCTCCCACTGGTCTGACCGGTACGAGTATAGTACTGCTTCAAGCCTCAGATTATCAGTTATGATTGCCTGTACGAACATATCCCTAGTGCTTGTCTGTGAAACGTCAATTTGATTGGGTATTTGTCCACAGAGTCAATCGCTTACAGCACTTTATAGCCCGAAGATGTTCTATGTCAACCAGCCCGAAGATGTTCTATGTCAACCAGTCCGAAGTTGTTCCTCTACGTTATGTTGTGGACTTTAAGACACTCTATTTTGTAACTTCTAAATACATTTCAGATCTAAAATAACCTGAAATTTTCAACCCATTTTCCTAAAAGAAAATCTCCTAACATATACTTAAGAACGATATTATAGTTCTCATTTGTTATATGAATTGCTTAACAATTGTTAATAATCGTTACTACTACTGTTATACTAAAACAAAATGCAAACAGACTGAGGCACAGCAAGAACTTGTGTAGTTCATCTAAAACTCTTAGAGTGGAGAGATTTCGCATCTAGTATTTTAATTCAGAATACTCTCTCAAATTCAACCTCATGAGAAATCCTATCAACGCTGTATCTTATTTTTTTTAAATTGCCTAATTCTAAGAACACGATGAATTTAAATTGAGGTTCCATAAAATGTCTAATAGTAAATGTTTCTTAGTTAATAAACTAAAGACTGAATCAAGATGATTTACCAGTTAAATTTATCTCACCAAGCGAATTATAAAATGCAATTATTTTTATTAAATTGTTTAGTGATTGTAGCTCCTCCTATTGTACTAAAATGAAATCCATACAGACTTACGGTAGAGTCTCAATTTGCTTCGCTCTGCTGAAACTCCTTGGGTGTGGAGATTCCAAATCTGCCTTACGTGGGTATTTTAAGCCATTAAGAACGCTTTCTCAAATTCAGCCTCATCAGACGTCATATCAACGTTATAGTTTTAATTTTATGAAATGTTTTAATTCCAAGACCCATTCATTCTGAGTTATTTCCGTAAAATGTCTTTATTGGCTGAAGGTATTTATGAGCTTTCAAAAAATCAATATGATTTACCAATTAAGTTTATCTCATTGAGCGATTTATCTAGAATGTAAAGGGCGGGATGGTTCACGAGAGAAAATGGTCTTAGCTCGTTTCTCACCCGTTTTGAGAAAGGGTGCAATCTTAACTTAATCTTTTAAAAATAACTCCAATGCGATTTTATTTCCATTTTTCAGTTTTCTAGTTGGTTATTGCTTCAATTCAAAGAACCCGATTCTAATGTAAATCGGGTTCTTCTTTATTGACATAAATTTTCCAAGTGCAATGAATCAAAGCAGTAATTAAGCGGAATTTATAGTTTCGTACCTCACTCGCCAAAGATCGAGCATGTTCTGAACTAATGTTCCTTCACTATCACTAATACTAAACTTACACGCATTTAAATCACTGTGAAATAAACATGGTTGGGGATAACGGCATTTGCATAGGAGTCATGTGTTAGAAAAGTTTAAGGATCTGTCTGAGGTCTTAAGGAAAACAATTTAGGTTTGTTATCACAATGCTGAAAAAAAGGCCCATTCAATTAAATAAAATGGGAACTTCTTCGCTGCGATATTAATTAAATTCTTTATGTCAAGTTAACAATACCTAAAAATATATTTTTATGTTGAAAAATTTAGAAGAAGGGTTTTATAAAATTTAATTTGATGCTTCTAATTTTTCTTTGTTTTAAAAAGTATGTCTTTGGTTTCTCCCTAAAAAATCATATTTTATAAAAATGATACAATTATGCGAACACTTCTGAGTTGTCTGTTATCGATAGTACTATATATCCATAGTGTACACACACACACACACATATATATATATATATATATATATATATATATATATATATATATATATATATATATATATATATATGTATATATATATATATATATATATATATATATATATATTCCTTACCGGTAATACTGAAATTTTACCATTTTAAACTTTTTTTCTACATAAAAAGACGTACATTAAAGAGAAATTTCTGACTTACATTCATAATTAAATATTGTTTTAGCTTTCTATCCACGCGCAGTGTCGAAGATACAATTTCTATAATGTTGTTCAAAAAAGCTCTCCGTACTGTTTTATGGTTCCCGAATTGTTAACCCCAAAACAAAAACAAAAAAAATGAGCTTTCAAAGTTTAAATTTTATTATTTACTTACCTAAACTTGTTTAATTCAAAGCTTTTTTCTATCAGCATAATTTAATAAAAATTCAGTTCAACTGAAATAATCTATGCAATATTTGCTCATTAGTAAAAATAAACAGTATTGCTAAAATATAAAGCTATAAATCCAAATCAACAATAACTCATTTATGTTTTATTTTTTTGTTTAAATTTTGGAATTTCAATGGCCATTTTCAGAGGAGAAAGAAGCTTGCATGCATGCAAAGCAAATTTGAAAATCTACATTCAGAAACAGTTGCTTGACACAATTCCTGAGAACCAGTTGCTGAATGCTCTCAAACAATTTCTTTATTCTTTGAGTAGTTATAGGTAATTCAATCCATAGAATCTATTTTTCTAATTTCAACAAGACTAAACTTGTAATCAATGCAACTGAATAACACTATAGAGAATTGCATAAATTTTCTTACACATGAATTGAATGATCACTAATTAGTTTGTTGACAGATGGCTGGCTCGCAATCAAAGTAATGAATACTTCTACGATTATTTAAATGTTGAAGAGGTTTTAATTTGAATTGCGATTATTTAGATGTGCCTAAATTATCATGGTATTGCCATTAATGGGATGAAAGTACATATCTGGTTTTGAAATGAAATTTTTCTGGATTACAACCGTTTTTCTCTTCAAAATAAATTTCAAGTAAGAGAGCGATTCTTTCAACTGAATTTAGTGACACTGGAATCGGATATATAATATATTAATTGAAATTTATATGAGTTTATATGAATACAAATATGAACTAATGACATACAAGTACTTTATTATAAATTCATGATTTGAAAATGTATGAGCAAATGTTTTATAATTGATATAAGCGTGATGGTTTATTTATTAAAGAATTTGAAAAATGAGTATTAGACAAGCTGAGAAGATATGTTATCAAAACTTCTTTGAAAATTAACTACTGCAAGAGTGAAATAAATTGATAAATAATCTATATATAAAAAATAGTTCCGTAACTGACTGACTGACTGACAGACAACGCACAGACCAAACCGCTAGACCTAAAGGGCTGAACTTTTGCATGACGATTCTTCTATAGTATAGGGTACACTAAGAAAGATTTTTGAAATTCTTCTTAGATTTTTTCAAATTAATTTTTTAAGCTGTTCTAGTAACTTTTTTTAAGTTTGCATTTAAAATAATAATTTGAGAGTTATAAAATTTATATCACGAGAAAGATCATAAAAATTCCTTTAAAATGAAATCTTTTTCGAATCTTTACCTGCATTTTCTGATGTTTGGTGAATTTTTGAAGATTAATTTTTAGAATTTCATTTATTAAACGCTGACCACGTGATTTCGTTTTCTGATACTTTAAATCAATTTATCGTCATGTGCATAACAACAAAATAGACAAAAAAAATATTTTTTTCTTGCTAATGCGGTAGACGATTAGAAATTATCCAAAAAATATTAAAATACAATAAAAGATATGTTCCTGAAGCTGTACTATATTAACTGTACTATATTTTTTAGTATGTTCTATTAGATTTAATTTGAATATTTTCTTCTACATTATTTTGTCTATAAAAATATCCGTTACGATTTTTTTATAAATATAGTTTTTCGGTTTTTTGCATCAATTGCATACATTGATCGTTGTATTTATTATAAATACATTTATACCTATTTTTGTCATTAATTGCATACATTTACCGTTGTATTTAATTTGAATGTACTCCGTAGCGAAGTACGGGTTTTCAGCTAGTGTATAAATATATGCAAACTAAAATATAATCATTTGTAAATTTTAGTTAATAGTTTTTATAATAGAGTGGATAAAAAAATAAATATATGAAGCTGCCCCTTTAAAAGTTCGAAATCTGAATTAGGCAGTTGGCAATAACTTTGCTAATATTGACAGATCATAAGCAAATAATGAAAAGTATCGCTGCAAGCTGTCAAATAATTGCCTCTTCTGCTAACTTTTCTTCTTCGTGTTCCTACTTTCTCGCCTGAACACCAATGGCCTTATGCCCATTCGTCATTTATTTTTGACCTTTGACATGGCACGTCCCTCAAGTTCCTCGGACAAGAACTTGAGAAAACCCCTTGACCTTTTGCTCCCCGCATCCCTCCACTAGGTGGGCGGGATGACCACTCTGACGTCATCATGTCGCCCTCTCGTCGTCATAGTAACGCCTTCCCTAAGTCAGACCTTTGGGTGAGTGCGGTCTCGCCATTTATACTGCCCTCGCGGGACTATGGAGAGTTGAGGGGAGAAGGGGCTAATTCTGAACATTTGCGTGGATAATCGCTAGGGACATAACTGGCAGTTTCTTTAGCACTTTCGGCAGATACTGTTACATAGCTTTTGAAATGAATAGCGGGCTCATGACATTTAGAAGTACGACGAAGCTAACTTAATTATGATTCAACGAGAGTATTTTCTTATCGGGAGATTCTCCTAGGCGTTCTTCGACCCGTAAAATTTTCCGAGATTTGAAATAACATATAAGTGACAGTGATTTTTTTCCCTCACTGATTACAGTCCAAAATTTTTAATCTTCAGATATCTTTTGCCATCTGTGAATTCTCGTCTCCCAGAACATATTTTTATAACGATCGATAGAATTATTGACATGAGATATATATAGTTATAAGTATGTGTCATATTTGTGTATAATATATTGATTGTTTATAACAATTCATAATTTTATATAACGCGCTTGCAGTGGTTTGCATTTATTTACTGAAAATAAATTGATGCCGATTTAACATATTCATAATACATTTTGGGAACATTATGTACATTGTTATTTTTTATTTTATTCTACCGATGATGAAATATAGTAACAATATTTAGACGTGTGCAGATTAAATTGCGGGATATTCATTTAGATGAATGGGCAAAGAGGATTATATATATATATATATATATATATATATATATATATATATATATATATATATATATATATATATATATATATATATATATATATATATATATATATATATATATATATATATATATATATATATATATATATATATAACTGAGAGTAAAAATGAAGCTGCATTATTACAAAATTTCTGGTTTCCGTATGTTGGATATGAATCATAATATTATGATTAATATAAACCATTTTGTCTTTTGAAATAAAAAACCTGTAATTTAAAAATATGGGTAGTTGTTTATAGAAAAACACATCCTTGGATTTATTGAATATCAGTTCTTTTTTAAAAGTTCCCTAATCACAGTTATACGCTGTTCAGAGCAATGCCACTGTGTTACATATTTTTAAATTTTAGTAATTTAAACTCACTCTAATCATTTTAGTGTTTTCATAGGCTGAAAATATTACTTACTAACTTGATGGCAGAGTCGTGAATAGTAAATAACTAAAACATTTAAATTTAAAAGTCGATTGAAATACGGAACAAACATCTAAGGTCATCGTGAGTCTGAAATTAGTACCTACACAGGTCGTGAAGCTCACTGATTGTTAATTTTTTGAGAGGATATCTTTTCCTTTTCTTGCACTTTCTCTGATAGTAATAACTCCATGGGAATTAAATGTTGTATCACTTTATTTGATACGAATAAATTTTAACTGATATTTAACAAAAGACACTTTAAATTGTATCATGCTTCTGAATTTTTATGAGTCTAAAATTAGTACCTATACAGGTCGTGAGGCTCGTTGATTGTTAATTTTTTGAGGGGATATCATCTTTACCTTTTCTTGCACTTTATCTGATAGGAATAACTCCATGACTGGTTAAATTTTGTATCATTTTATTTGATACGAATAAATTTTAAGTGATATTTAGCAAAAGACACTTTAAATTGCATCGTGCTTCAATGGGGAAAAACAAGAACCATTTTAATGTATTTCTTAGTTACATGTAATATCAATTATTTCTGGCGCGAGAGTGATATATGATGAAGTAACTCAGCATTAAATACGATTAAAATTTAGCCTTTACCTCTTATATTAAGCCAGGTTGATCCAGTTACCCCTTAAACAGTAGCAATTGAAGGGATTCTATCGGAATGAAAGCTTATTCGACTGATCGTAATCAGTTTAAAGATGTGTGAGTAGTTAGCGTAATTTAATCTTGATATAATATACGATACGAGGCTATACATCTTATTTGTACCGTTAAATATGTTAAAGCTAGACAATACATTAATAATTTGTAGTGAGGTAGTAAATATCAATTCATTTGTTTTACTTTTCTTGTAATCAAACATTTAAAACATTGCGAAGTGTTAAGCGTCGTCCCAGGAATGCATACGTATTTCGAACGAAGCCATTTTAGTGGAGTAGAATATGAAAGGCGTCGTTTCTGTAAATGACTAAAGCTTTATATTGACAATATTTTAAATCTAAAACCTTTTTCAATATGTATGAGAATGTTGACTATCATGTTATAGTTAATTTATTGAACCTCTGGAAAGGAACCTATTCAGGTTTACTCAACACGCTTGGATATTAATTTAGGAGAAATGCAAACTCATCCTTCTTTTTTTATTTGAAAAGTATAGAAATAATATATATTATTTCTCATGGGTTTTTATAATAATTCAGAGTTTTAAAGATATAAATTCCAGTTTCTCTCTTTACTTCGAAATTTCTCTCAAGATATTATGGAAGGAGAAAATTCTGTTTGATTGCGTACAGCTACTGAGGACCCATCTATAAAAGGATTTAGATAAATTTATTCTGCGTGAAATCCCTGCACTATGATTAAGCCCATAAAATGTAAAGCCTTTTACCTTCATCATCATTTGTTGCATTTAAAATCGCGCCAACGGCTTGGAATGCTATTTGTCGATATGACAACGATGCGATAAAATCATCGTATCTTCATTTTTCTGGCCTGCTTCCTTAAGTTTGATGACTGGCGTAACTCCTTTAGATATTTCCAAGTATGTGAACCAAGTATCTTCTAGTATTATCGTACAAAATCACTCTAGATACGAATATTCTTCAGTAGATAACATAATCCTCACTGTTAAGTTAATGTATTTTCTTTTCCACTTTATTAATAATTTATCATGCAGAGCGAAATTGAACTTTTCTGGCCTACAAAATCTAAGAGTTCTCTTAATTTTCTCGTAATTGCTAACGTCTGGAATGTCGTCAAGTAGTGTGTTCACAAAAAATACATTAAATTCACAAATAAATTATGTAATTAATACTGTTATAAATATTGAATAGCTTATTTATAAATCCTAATATAATATACATAGGACAAACTGGTGAAATAATTTATGTGGTTATGTAATAAAGAGATACTGTATCTCTTGCAACATATTAAATACAAAGTTCTTTGGAATTATAAAAAATGCATTGTTTATTGAAGTGAAAACGCTACTCAGTAAAATCTCGTTAAGGCCAGAAGTCGAACCCAGATCTGCAAACTTCAAAAACCGGTATTCTGCTAATTGAACTATACCAGCAAAATGAAGAAATCATACATTTTTTTCTATACCATTCTTGACAAAGTTTACTCGATTACTAAAATTAGAGTTTAGAAGTAAACTTCTTAATATTACTCCTCGAAAGGAAATCTCTACCCATGGAGTATACATCTGTAACTGTTACTTAAAATGTGATTTATTTTTCGGCGTATATAAGAAAATGAAAAACCCTAGACGGCCGAACAACGACATAGTCGAATAACGTTGTTCTAGATCTTGTTGGGTTGCATAAATACGTTAGATATATACAAACATAGATAGTAAACTGAAGAGCTGATCGATTAAGATTGCAATAATAATAGAAACAATCTGAAAATGATTATCCTCTGTAACAATGTATAATAATATTCAAGATGAAAAATTTAATCGTCTTATCCTCATCGTGAATATCCCATTCAATTAACCAATAGGAAATGAATCTTGGCATTTATTAATTCTCGGACTAGTTCAACGCAAATTATGATTTTTTTATGTATTAAGTAATATTACAAGTTTAGGGCTTGCATTCTGGAAGGAAATAGTAGCCTAATATTTCGGGAATACGGTGCTGCGTGAACAACTAATTTGATTTTATAAGATTAAATATCGAATCTTTCAGGATAAATAACGGCGCAATGTAACTCATTTTTAATGATTCGCAAATGATCAAATGATATTCATCGTCAGCTGCTTCTGCCGAAGAATATCTGTGATTCGCTGAAGGAGTCCGTGCACATCGTATTTCATTTTGGGCAAATGCTTTTAAAAGTGCAAAAGAAAGCTTCGTGTCTCGGTGAATAAAAACACCTTTTTTTCTCACCCATTACGCCGCTCTCCCTTCAGATTCGCGTTGTTAATGCTCCCAGCGTTCCCGGGCGAAGAAACATTTTCCTTCCCGGAAATTGTATGTAATCACATTTTGGGGCTGTATCTTTTGACACCTTTTTGTTTCTCCCCGGCTGCACAGTCTCAGCTATCCCTGTGGCAGTTTCTTTGTTTCATATCTTCAATCAAGCGATCCGAAAATAATACCTACTTTCACTTTCCACTTGCTCTCCAGGGACCAAGCACAAACTGCAATAAATTCGATGGCGGTCACGTTTCCCCAATAAACGCCTGCCGGCCCCCTCTCATTTTTGGCTGCTCTTCCCATAGGAGCCACTACGAGCATACAAGAACAAGATACTGAGGCAATGAGATGGCTTTTCTGCAGCCCCAAGACTTGTCCACTATCGTCATTGTTAGCTTTGCTTTAGGGCCCTAGTATAGAGTGGTTTAGGAGCAGAGTAATGTTACAAAAAGTGAACAATGATTACTGCTTCTTTGAGAATAAGGCAATAATGCCTATGGTATAACCCCAACTGACATTACTTTAAGCATTTCCTTTTTCTGCAAGTATTAGTTACATTTATTTTTCAGCCACTGTCGCTTTTCTATGTTATAATAATGTTTGATATTAAGGCGTATAATTTATTGTTATCGTTGATCTTCAAAATTTTAAATTCCGTATTCTCTTTTGGATACTCTGTAAGATAAGGCACCATTCGTATTATGAAACAGAAAAATAGTTTGTAAAATATATAAATAGGAAAGTTGTAAGAAATTTTGTTGCTAAAGCTGTTTATTTCTTTTCTGAAAACATGGGAAGTCCATATTTAAGAATGAAGCTGTTTTAGATCCCCCTTTGTCGTTATATAGGTAGCACCATAATTACATTCTAGCAACTTAATTTCAGCAGGCATACCTGAAACTAAAATGTCTTTCTTGGATGTTTTTGGGTAAATTAGTGATCTTTTCTTGGGGAGACTATAATAATTGACCTCATTTGGCGGATATCCCTTGCTTATTCAATTTTATAACAAATTTCAATACAAGCTTAAAAGCGTCGATTTCTTATAATCATCGCAGTGTTCAAACGTAATGACAGCTATATCATTAATGCTATCAAATTGAGCAAAATCTTAATCATTCATATGTACACATGAAATTTAAAAAATTTATTTAAAAAATTATTCATTTATATTCAATTTCTTTAATCATAGGGCTTGATTTATTTAGAGACTAATAATAGCACTTTTAAAAACCTGGATAGAATCAACGCATTGGTTCCATCATCGTATAATTTACGACATGTAAAAATCATCGCCTATCAAGATCTAGGAATGAAATCTGTATCACTGAGGGAAAAGTAATTTCTAAAATTACCAATACTTAGATCGACTTTCCAAACTAGGATCTCAGTGTCCATAAGGAATTGTCAATGACGCTTCCACGTTGCTCAGTAATTATATCATTATCAGAAATCCCAAAATACTTAGCAGGACACTGATTTGTCCATTTATTAAATTGGAACTAACATCGGCCGTAAGGATAGCCATCGATTAAGGATTTAAGATTTAGTTTGAATCCTCTCCGGTGATAGTTTAGTTTAAGGGTGCTCAAATACCTAGATTCAATCGCCTAATAATGGACAGCCTAAGCTGCCCTTTCTGGAAATGGGATAGATGCTTAGTAGTACATTTTCTTGCTTCATCTCTACTTAGAGTTAAACATAGTTCAAATCAGACCTTCATTATGTATGCATTCAGCGTTAAGGTCTCTATTGTCATGTAATATCACCAGCAATACAGCTGTAAATATCTAGGTTTAATATCACTGAATTTTAAATAACAACGTCTATACGGAGTTATGTTTTATCCCTTTTGCATGCAGTTAGTGCACGCTTTAAAAAAATTATTCTGCTCGTTACTCTTAGTTTAGCTTAGAGTAATTATCTCTCATTTTAGCTAAAAACTCTATCCGAAGTTATAATCTTCGTAATTTCTTTGTAAAAGTTCTGTGCTCATTTTCTATCCTGTGTGAGCTTTCTGTTAACCATTTTATTAATAAATTATTTCGTTCTGTGCATTTTTGGGGTTGACATTACCTTCGAGTACCTATGATTCATCTATAAAATTATAGGAAAATATGCTCTCAGACTTCATAATACTGACTCCCCATTAGCACTGAAAACCAAATCAGTGCGAGGACACCTCCAATATTACGATGATTATTTTGTAAAGAGAAATTTTGCTTTCATAATAAAGATTACAAGTAACTACCCACTGGACAACTAAACAATTATAAAAACCCTCAGAGGAACACTGTTAGAAAAGTATAGACTATGACATGTTATTTGAAACACATGAAAATATATACGCATATAACGACACCTTTTATTTCCCACAACATATACGGTGTTTGGAAAGTACTTTTCCGTTTCAAACTAAGTTTTAAAATTGAATAAGTATGGGCCCAATCGCTATGTATGCTCTATAATAATGAGATTTTTACACCACGAAAACACTTATACTGTCTTTTGAATTATTGATATATAAATTGTATACATAAAGTTATCGCTCTAAAGCTATCTTTTCCGGTTCCTTTATAGCTCCATACACTGCAATGCATTAATATCAAATTCATATCCGATTAGAGAAAATAATAACTTCTAATAAATTATTATTTTTAAAACGTTAAGCTGTTTAACATGAAATTTCGCGTATCTATTACAATATCCAATTATGTTATTCTCCTCTTTCTTACAATTATGATATTGCATGTCAGGAAGAAAAAATTAATTTTAATCTGCGTTTGAGAAAGTTAATTGTGACGAACAATTTAATGAATTTTTGTGTATTCAAGAACAATATTCAGACACATATATCAGAGAATGTAATTAACGTGAAAGAACCTTCGAAAGAAAATTAGATGAGTTTCGTCAAATTTTTTGCTATAAAAAATGGATGTAAAATAATTCTGTAATTTTACCTTTTATATCAAGCACGCGCTAGGCTTCAATTCAATTGTTAAGAGAGTGTTTGCTCCATAGCATTAAAATCAAGAGATTTACAAACAGATGATCAGTAGAACTAATTAAAGAGTAATTAGTTATTTTAACGAATTTTAAATCGTCTTTCTGAGAATTGTTTTAGCTTGTTCGAATGAAAAAAAAAATGATAAAAAATGCTTTTGAAAGTAAGAAAAATTTTTATTGAATAAAATACAGAAAAAAAAATCCCTTTTTTTTCTCATTAAGCACATATAGTTTTAATTAAAACTGATAATCTTTTATTGCAGATTAATTGAGAGTCTCTGATAAAACATATTTTCATTTCAGCTTCTGCCTTAAACAGAGATCAGTTCCGAGTTTCACTGGCAAAGATTGAAAAAGTTCTAGGAAGTTTATAAATAACAAGAGAAGATAATTATTTTAGTTCGTGAAAAAACTCAATTCGTTTTATAATAAGTGTAACTTAATTTGACATTCTCAAGCTCCGAAGTAATTTATTTCCTTTATTCTTGGAAGGAAGAGATAAATAAATTGTATTATTTTCTGACTGGGAACTAGATTTTGTGTTAAAAACTTGGTTTTTTTTATCGTAAAAAACATATTTAGTTTACATCGAGAGAGTTAAATTCTCTTTACATAACTCTCTCGTTGCATTAAATAATAACAATAAATATTCATAAGTCAAATGTTGTTCTAAAGTGGTAGTTTAAAAGAATATATGTGCGTACACTTTAAAATTTCTAAAATACTGAAACAAACGTAATATTCCAACTTAAAAACAGGATAGCAATAAACTCCTAATTTTGAAATAGCCTTTATTTAAGTAATTCGATTTTGCTTTGAAGACTTAAATTCTCTTTTCAATAACAGTACATTTTTACTTATAGATTTATTATTGAATCTTTATAAGCTTTTTATATAATAAGGCCTACATTTTTACTGCATAAAGAATTATTATCAGAAGAATATTTTATGTTTAACCAGATGGTATTAACATGTTGTTGCATATGAAATTAAACCTTAACCTTACGCAAATACATAAAGAGACTTAGTTCATTCTAAAAGAGAATGTCACAAAATAGATGCGTAAAATCCTAAATCCTCGTGATATCGTTTCGCTTATTATAATACTTAACAATAGTAGAATAACTCATCACTGCTTAATAAATCTTTCAAATGTAAATAAAAAGTTTGTGTACAATTCGTACGTCCTTACATCTCTCATATAGTTCCATAATTTATTGTACTTTCTTTGCATATTTGACAGCAATATCGTTATTTTTTGGTATGGAAAATAATTCAGTAAAAAGTAAACTGTCAATTTAAATTACTGTAAAGTAATTAAAAATTCAGTTCTTTATTTCTTTTGTTTTTGTAAATATTTTTTAACTGGTCACTTTAATTAAGAAATATATAAAGTTGTTTGATGATTAATATTTATGAATAATTTATTGATATTTTACCTGAACATTTTATCGGGACAGTTTGCTGACCTTTCCTTTTCACCTAAATAAATCACTACTCTTTTCTGAGGTGGATTAAATGAGCTGAAATAAGCCTCTTTCTGAATATTTCTAGTTCCCTAAATCTTAATAAATAATTATCTCGCAAACATATCCTAGCTTGAGCTACTATCAGTTTCGTTTCTCTGTTCATTTCTTTTCTCTCTTATACCATCAATTTCACTTTTCTCTCGGCTGTAGTTCACAAAATCGTAATGAACAATTTTCACGCATACAGCCACTAGAAGGAGTTTCAGTCATTTTCATTGCTTTACTTCTGGAATGAATTTGTCCACACTCTCAACACAGCTAAATTTTACAGGAACTTGCTTAAAACTTGCTAAAAATTTTTATAAAAGCGACGAAAAACATTTTGCATACAGTTTAACTACAGTCAAACCCCGTTATAACGAGCTTCAAGGGACCAAATGTTTTGTTCGCTATATCCGAACCATTAAAAAAAATGTTAGAGTTCACAAAATGTATAACTCATTAGTTGCTATGTATATTCAGTAATGATGAATTGAAAGAATGATAAAATCTAAATTGATTTTATCTTTAATACATGCTCACTGTTTTGATACAGAAATAATCGGTAATCTTCTGCTGACGTGATGCCGATTTCAAAAACATTTTATGAATTTCTTTGTCCAATACATCAAATGACCCACCAGGCTTTCTTCCACTGTTGGTGTTGACAAAAACTTATTAATTCTACTCATCGCTGCTGTAGTATATGAGATGGTGGAGATTTTGTCATTCATGTGCTCCTCTTCATCAGAAGCAGAATCTTCCATTTCAGAATGATTCATTTTAATTTCTTCCAAAATATCTTCATCAGTCAGATTTTCACATGTAATGACTTCATCATCACATGTTTCGAACAATTGCACGCCACAATCTGAGAATGATGAAATTTTGTACTTTTCTATCCACATCACGATAGGTAAATCTTCATCATCTTCTTCTTCAACATTCTTTACTTCTTCAACATTCGTTGTATCTTCAACATTCTTAAAAAGTTTAAAAATTAAAAAAAAATCTAGTTGTCGACTGAAAAAAATGTTCGTTATAGCCGATTCTTAAGATTTCGGAGGTTCGCTATAAAAGGATAATTTAGCATTAAATTCAATAGGAAAACGGCGGGACCAAAATTTTCGTTCGTTATATCCGGGAGTTCGTTATATACCAGGTTCGCTATAACGGGGTTCGACTGTATTTAATTCTTTGGAAAACTGTTCTGAAAAACAGAAATTAAAGCAATATCTTAATGGGAATCTCGTCTGAGGTTAAATATTTTTATTATTACTCACATGGATTTGTTTTATTTCATGGCACACATGAAAATTGTGGTTTCTTTTTGATCAGGGATAAAATGCAATAAAAAGTAAAAGCTTTCAACAATAAATTATTCTCGAAAACGTCTCTATACACATGTGCAACAATATTGATCAAAATATCGGCTAAAGTGTTTGTTTTTAAACCTATCCTCGAAGCCTTACAAAGCATTTCATACATAGGACTTCAATTTCTTTTATATTTTCCGGTTCTGGTTAAGGGCTGCAACTACATATACACTGTATATACTTTATTAGCAAAAGGAAATAAATTTAAAATAGGGGAAGGGAGGGGGGTCAGTATGTGTTAGTAGTTATTAAACTAGAATATTTTCTGTAAACTATACTTTGTGAACTATTTTAGCTTCGGTTTTTATAATTTAGTTAACAGTTAAGGAAGAGTTAAAAGCCATATATCAATAGAATAAATTGATATCTATTACATAAAAATGTTATTTTTTTCCGATAGCTCTGTTAGCTAATTATTTCAAAATATATAACTAACTGCTTTTTATTTTAAATTACCCCTTTTTAGGATGACCATTTCTCCTTCAAATACATCAGATCACTCAAATTTACCCTAAAGTTTTATACGCTAGTAGTTTTGAAACGTCTAACTTGAGATCAGAATTATTTATTTCATACAAAGCTAAATATTTTTAAGCACATACGTGTGCTCAGAGCTTTACAGAGCTAAACGGGGGTGCTACTGTTGCATCAGCCACCCATTTTACCGTATCAATTTTCAAAAGTAACTTTAAAATAAGGATGTTTATTTAATCTCGTTAAAACATTAGATAATATTGACGCTCAGCTTAAAAAAATTAGACGTTGTTTGTAGGTTCTCGTACTTTAAAATGTATAAAATAGGAAGTACGCTTAAAAATTTATTTTGGAAATATCTTAAGAGACTTTCTTTTTGCCAATTCTTTAAATATTGCTGAGAAGTCAACTCTCCATGCAATATCAAAATTTATAGGCAGTTCCACCAAACTTCTCAGGCTTTTTTCTAAAACATTTTAGAGTGATTTAAGTTTCTGTTTTTCTTTAAGATACTAAAACTCTTTCACCGCTGACGTTAAGAAGAAGGTAAACCTAAAAATAATCTGAGCAGTATAAAAGAATTTTCAAAAGTTTCTACTAAATTTGATTCTACAATGATGTGAAGCAAATTTGTTGGAGTTAATTTTGGTTAAAAATTAAAAAAATTTGGTTAAAAATTAAAAAAATTTGGTTCAAAATTAACAAGTTTTGTTTACGGTAAAATTCATTATCATGGGCTAAATAAGAAATTCCCTTATACTTTTTTAATTTCATCTTTGTTCTATATTTCATGTATATATATAGAGAGAGAGGGGGGAGGAGGGAGAAATTTAAATTTTCTTTGGAAAAAAATTTTGAAAATCTTACCCTATGCACCTTCCATTTACATGATAAGGGCCTGTTCACATAGAATCCGTCAGCGTTCGCGTAAAAAATTTTAACCAATCATATACCATCATATATCATTGACCTACTTCACCAATCAGCGCCAACGGAATCTTTAACACTGACACTAACGGATTCTATGTGACCAGGCCCTAAGACTGACAGGATATTTCAGTATTTTGTAAGTAGGATTACAGTGACTCGATGGGCAAATTATACTAGTTTTCATATTTATTTCACTATGTATTTTCTATATTCATTTTAAATTCAAGAAAATATAACTCATAATTTTATTTTACAAGTTTATCCTTTATTTTCCTTAGGATGTCTGAAGTTTTCCAAAATAAAATGGTGGTTTTTTTTTATAGATATTCTTATGTTATCCTGAATAAATCTGATTTCAGTGCTTTAGGACATTGAATGAAATTATTTTTTGTTTCTTCCACGGTGAATTGGATGGCATGTTGACGAGGTGCTGATCGAAGAGGTGACTCCATTACGCAACAGTCTGATACAACTTCACTCGTTTCAAACAATAAAACGTGCGAGGTCACATGTTGCCGAGTCAATTACGACTTCCTCGAATGATAATATCCACTTACATCCTTACTTCATGCAACGCTCTGCTACATTAAGCCAGCCTGACGTCACCACGACATAAAAAGTGTCTGCCTTTGGATTCCTAACTGAGGAAACGATTAAAATAATGCACCAAGTTTCGGACTGTACGACCATTATGTTCGCAGACACAAACAAACGGTTGCCATGAAAAGACATTAAGTGTCCGAATAGACATTTGGTCCCGGCTAACTGCGTACGTGCTAATCAACTTCATTAGACTGCTGCGGTCTGCCAAAAAATGTCTCCTAATCGCACCGGACCGAATGTTTTTCCGGGCGGAATCGATAAGAACTTTTTTCGTTCCGCTGACTCATCGATGGGATAATCGATGCACGAAATGTTTGTTTTTCGTACGTGCATAGGAAATCAAGTAAAAGCAGCACGGAAAGTGAATGAGGTTTCAAAACTTAAGTCCCGTTTAAAATTTTTCATAGGCTTCCAACACGTTATTTAAGCATATATTATTCATAAATATTTAAGGCTAAGGAATATGTAATTAGGTCATCTTCATATGTGGCTCATTTATAAGTATGTATAATTTGAAAAGTGGACTTTACAGTATGATTCTAAGTAGTAACACACAAGATGACTACCTCTCATTCTGTTAAAAAATACTTACCAAAGTACTTGACTTGGAAATTCAGATTAGATGTATGCTGAGTTTACGATGAGCTCATTGCGTTCGCTTAGTCTAGTGGTGTTGTAGATTTATTTTAAACACTTTTTGGTCTACTGGGTCTTTTGTTCAGTAACTAATGATTTTGGTTACTCAACTGAGTTATTACTCAAAATTGCCCGAACTGTTGCCGAGAAGCAACCAATTTTTTCTTTGTCAGTACATCGTGATGTACACTAGTCTCTGATCTCTATTTTCCATTATTTATACAGTATTTATAGCTTAACTGATTATTTGTTTAGTAAGGGCACGACTATGGATACGAGTCCTTTCTTTTTAACACAATTTAATGCGAATTACTTTCGTACTTTGTCGTACAGTCACTCAAATAAATAAACAAGCAATAGTACTTTATCAGAACCAAATTATTTCGTTTTATTCTTACAAACTAGTTAGTTTTTCTTTTTAAAAAAGAGAGAAAATTCGTATTAGAGGAGTAAAGTAATTTTGAAAATAAAATTATTTCAAAAACTTAATAGTTTGTAGAAATAAAACAATATAACTTGGTTCTGAGAAGGTCCAATTGTTTGATTATTTACTTGATTGTCTGTACTATTTAAATGCGTTAAACGTCTATCTGAAACACACAACTTCTGAAAATTTACAATGATAATAATTTGATTTTTTTTTAGTGGATTCTAAGAAGCTATGTTTTCCTGTTGTACATATTAACAAGTTTCATCGAAGTAATATTTTTAACGTCTTCAGTGTCATATGATTCGATTGTAATCAATCTACACGTCTCAGTTAATGTCGCCCTATATTTCTACTGTGTCACTTATTATATTCCATTGTTTCATGTAATTTAACAAATTTAAGTACGCTCTGAAAATAATCAGAAACATAAAAATATTTTTCTCATTAATAAACGTGGTTTGAATTCTCTTATGAATTTCCTGTTAGACAGAAATGTTTCATAACAGGTTTAATTTTTTAGTATTCTTATTTTTTATTAAATATTATATAGCCAAGTCAAGATTTATATATATATACATATATATATATATATATATATATATATATATATATATATATATATATATATATAGAGAGAGAGAGAGAGAGAGAGAGAGAGAGAGATATTTCTGGTTATATATAATTTTCTGCATATGTTCAACACCAATTCTCGTACACGTATTTCCTTGTGTTTAACAACACATGTGAGAATCCATATCATTTGCTTACAGACCCTGTATTTTGCTATCGAATGCTTTAAATAATGGTAATGTTCGCTATTTCCATCAAATTCTCGCTCTATATGAGCTTTATAACTTATCTTTAACCAGCTAGATGAAATATATTGAACGTCTCAAATGTTAAAAATACTTTTATATTTCACCTCCAAAGTTAATCTTCGCTTAACTGTATGGTTGTTAAAATGGAAACTCTAATTAACTCGAGGATGATACTAACAGTATATTTTCCCGCTAATAAAAATTTTTCAGCTAATATTATTCTAGATAATGACACCTATTTTAAAATTTAGTAACATTAATCCAGTTACTGATTTTTACGGGACTAAAGCTATGCATTAAATGAATTTATTTTCGATCTCTGGTTTCTTTGGCTTCATGTTACAAATTTCTAAATATCTGTAAAAGTTTATATTACTGTTGCTTGTTGGGTCATATTTAAATAAAATATGCAGGAATACAGTCTAATATGAAATAGCATGGATTGAGTAACCACCAGTAAGGGAGGTGAATTGTACACTCCAAATGTAAAAGCATTTACTATGTTACTAAAAATTTTTTTTAATATAAACTGAATAAGATCTTCACTATTTATTGAAATCTAAAAATAAAGAAAAAACTGAATTCCATCTTAATTTTCAATATCTTGATAACTATGTTTTATAAGAAGTTTTCTTTTGTTAAAAGTGGTAAAATTTATCTTTAACAGAAGTATAGTACTAAAAATTATTATTAAGACCTCCATTCATAATTCAGACTATATGAATACGTTAGCAAGTCAATTAAGTCATCCGTAATTCAAATAAGCATTTATAAAATCTATACTGTTAAATGCATTCGGAAAAACAGGATAAAGTTTATTATCTTCTATAACATTTGCTCACAGTAGAAAAATATTGTCAATAATAATACAACCAATGATTGTAATATTTTTTTTAATTTATGCTTTTATACACGATGTAAATATGATTTAATTTAATGATGTAATGTTATATAAGTTAATGTAGTTGATAAAAATCGTATTTAATAAAATTAGCTCTCATATTAATTGTCTAATTTAAGGGTTGTTTTTATTTTCTAGTATGAAAGCAACTAAAATAAAGCCCATCACTCATAACATGGGTATTACTTTTATAACTGCTATTTCATTCTTATATTTAATTGACGTTCCACATCAAAATGAATTTAAAGTGTGATTTGTTGCAAAATTTCTTCTATTATTTCTTGTTGTTATATTATTTTTATCATTTCCTTTCCTTGCACTGACATAATTAGGTCAGCAAACGTTTAAAAGACAAAGTATAAAATCGCAGTAATATTGTTTAAAACAAAAGTGGGGCATAAATCCATTTTTAGATCATTCATGGAGAATGAGGCGCATTAAGAGCTGTAAAGTACGTCCGGTAGACTCACGTCTATACTGCATGACGTAGACAAGATGGTTAATCTTGTCAGTCATACTTTTCGTAATCTCGTTGAATTTTCAAAGGTTGTTAAAGGATTAGTGACAGAGCAATGGGTAATGTAGTCAGTCGTAAGTTGCGACCACTGATTGAAGCAAATTTTACTAACTTAGCATTTATACGCGCTAGACAAAGATGTTGAAGCATGGAAAGAGCACAAATCTTTATCTATCTGATATTACTTTTAGATTAAATCGCAATGAAGTTAATTTGAAGTGGAAAAGTGTAATATTTTTTTCATATTACCCTCATATATTTGCTTACTATATACTTTTTTGAACTGGAGCAAAAGAAAATAACTAAATGGATAATATCATTTACTGATTAGAGTAAAACAAAGTTTAACAATAACGGTTTCATTTACCATTTTAGAGTTGTTGCCGTTGTGGACTATTTTTTTAAATGACTTGTTCTTTTACCCTTTGTCGAAACAAACTGAATAACCTCTATTATGTATGTTCTACAAAATCTCTAACTTTAGAATCAGCCATTATACTTCTTTCTTCAGACCAAACGTTTCTCATGGTGGAACCTTTTTGATGGGTTCCGTTTCGACAGTTGGGGAAGTATGTGGTCGATAGAAAATGTAATTTCTGATTCAGCTTTTTGTACTGTTCGGTATTTAAATATTTTCATTACATCTATCAATTTCCCAAAGAAACAAAGTGGTAGATATGTACTAGCTTACAAACTGGGCAAACCAGCAAACAAATCGGGATCCGAAACATTTCATGAAACTGGGGTAAATCCGGTCAAATCGGGACTACTCCCATTGGACCATTAGACTACCCAATCGGAACTAATGGTTTGTAAAACTGTTGCTGTATTTGTGTCTTTGTTGTAATTGACTATATTTTTTCAGTTAATAACAATTCATTAGAATAATTTCTATAATCTCTATCTCTAAGCAATGCGTTCTTTGCAGTTTTGTTAACTACCGTAAAAGAACAAGTCGTGCGTATGAAGCTATACCAATAGCTATCGCATATGTCTTTCTTCATCTGAATATTTTAAAATTGAACCCAAGACCTATCTGATTTTATAACTAGCATTGTTCATCTCTTACATGATTTCGGTATGAAGTTTCAGTTCTTTAATTTCAATTCTTTTTCATGATGATTATTTACATAAATATTTTCATTAGTGTATTTGGGTCACATTGATATTGTTTGTGTAATTTTGTACATGAAATGTAACATCCGCACACACATTCAGCGTTTGTCGTGGATTTTCTCTAGCCGCTTCGCTACGAATTTTCTTGGAAACTATTCAACTGTAGCTTTCAAACCAATCATTCTGAAAGTGTTATCTAGAGCAAAATGCTTTCATAAATGTTTGTTCCAGGATATGATTACTTTGACCGGGAAAATCGTTCAGTTAAAGTAGAATGCATCTAGAAAAATTTGTATGAGTATAACGATACATTTTTGGCAGGGTAAATATTTTATTTCCTATGCTTTATCCTGGTTTTTAGAAAATTACCTGTAGAGCACGTAAGGCAAGTCGTTATTTGGCTGCAAATTTTCACTACTCCTTATTAGCCGATTAAAAAGATTGCATTCGTATTACAGCTCTTATCAGGCATTTAAAAGGCTAACTTTGAGAATGTTTCCCGAAACTTGATATGACCCTTCCTCCTGAATGCTGCTGGTCTGGATTTAATATGTAAACACGTACTTGCCTGATACGTGAACTGCCTTTAATTCGTGACCAGTCTTTTCACGCTGCGATAATATTTCTTTATTTTCCTTGCAAAACAAATATTTAAGATCAGCAGGCGTGAATCTTGGTATAATGTAAATGACTTAAGACTTGCTCAAACGTGCGTGAACGAGCAGATAAAGAGAAGTAATGGTCAAGAATCAATGCTAATTTTTGATATCCCTCTTCAAGCTGTATTCGTGCTGGTAAAACATTTACTTTAGAGTCATTAATTTATATCAGAAGTAGAAGATATAATTGACGAGAAAAATTAATGAGCTAGAGCTTCGATTTGAATAGAAAATGTAACAAGCTTCTGCAATCACGTTTAAAAAAATAATGAGAAACTGGAAATATTTTTCAAATTATTTTATTTTTAATTCCCCTTTTCAACGATGACTAAGATCTGAATTTAATTTCTTATGTACCCAAATGAAATATTATGATTAAAATGGCTAAGTCCTTTATAAGAGAAACAAAGTAAAATACTGATTTAACACTAAGAGTACATAATTAAAGTTTCCTTTCGAATTAAAAAAGTTCATCCCTTTAAAGTAATTTGTGTCACACATAAAAAAAGACATCCATATAAATACACCAGCTGTTTTTGTTACTTGTCAAATGCTTAAAGTGTTACTTTAAGAACAGCGAGCATATTTTTGCGTTGCGTGTATAGCCCAACCAGAGACTAGCTTAATCTCCTGCCGTTGTAAAAACAACTCCGAAGGATTCATTTGCATTTTCACCAGTTTGAATAAAGCATAGAATAAAGAAAGAAGGTCAAATTAGCATTATTCATTTTATTCCGAAGATTTTAGGTTTTGTAGAGAAGACAAACTGATGTTACTGAAATATTTTAGCCGCGAGCCGTAATCAGGAGAGGCTCTTTAAAGAACTAAAGATGTTAAATATTAATTTCCCTTTCTCTCACCGTGTTTGTACTCGTTTGCTGTATTTTTAGCCAAGACCAGTGATCAGTTTTTATTTTAATCTCGTTTACAAGAATGTTTATTCAGTGCTTTTATCAAAATTTAGAAAATTTGTTTGGGGGGGGGGGGGGAGATTACTTTCATCACTTTTCATTCAGTTTAGGCCTTGAATTTTTACTTAAAGAATAAATCCAATTTATAAATGCTGATTAAAGATTATAACCATACTCTTCTCTTTCTTCATATCAGTGATGAAAACATGAATTTACGCAGTATAATCACCAGCAATTTCTTTTTTCTTTCGTTTAACATTGAAAGCGATAAAAGCGGGAGATTTGTCTGTATAATCCTTATCTTTAGCGTTCAGATTTGTTAAATAAATGTTAGCGCATTTTAATTCGCGATTTATATTGTATAATTGGGGAATCATGTTCCGCAAAAAAAACCTTAGTTTCGACCTTTTTATTGTACTTATTGCTAATTTACTTTTCACGTGAAATTTTCGCATGCTTAAGCATTTGCTAAGAAATAAAAACAGTCTGACCTTCACATTTTTCTGACTGAGGAATTTTTTATTTGAAATTTTTTTACATAGTATTCCTCATTTATGGATTCAACTTTGTTCATAAAAGGAAATTATACCTAGAATGATAAGATAAATATCATAACAGTAATTTTTTATTATACTTGCCGACAGTCAAAAGATGACAACAACCAAATGATGTCATAATGTTTACAACCCAATACACTATAACTAGGGATACGTAAATTTCGTAACAAAAAACTACATTACACAAAATTTCGCATTTATTCGCAAAAAAATATATATAAATTCAAAAATTTCACATTTATTAAAAAAAAATCGTAATTTTACTTACTTGGATAGTTAAGTATCAAAATTCTTAGTTAAAAACTAACATTGTAGTAGTCTCCACATTATGTTCCTTAAGTCTTTGCCTTCTGTCGTTAATTACTATGTTGTACATACTAAAATATCTCAGCAACTACTCTGTTTACGGGGCTATAGAGGCTTTGTATAACTTCCTTTGCAAAATTAGGTAGCAGCATTTCGTTGCAATTAAAATCTGCATAACATCAACAGGAGTCTCTGCTGTCTTCTGTAAGTTGCTGAAACACCCTTGACTTTGGAACTCAAGAGACGTTCTTAAGTCTACAAAATTGTTCCACAAAACTTGATGGTTGATTTCTACAGTTAGATTTTTAGGTTAGACTCCGGTACGGACAAACTGCCCTGGTGAAATTCGGAACAAATCCGAAGGAGAGTGGGATTTCTCAGTTAAAAACCGCGGATGGCCTTGGTTAAGCAATTATGTTAATAAATTATTACTATTATTACCTAATTTTGCTTAAAAACCCGTTTATCAGAGTTTTTACCGAAAAGTAGTAAAAAAGTAATTTTCACATTTATTCGCTCATATCGGCAAATTTCGCATTTATTCGCATCTATTTCGTAAATACGAAAATTACGTATCCTTAATTTATAATACTCTCTATATTTATCGGTAACGTCTCACAATTATGGGCTCATAACGAGTACTGATATACATTGAATTCATACCATTGATTTCAAATTTTCCCTATTTCTAATATAATATGGGAAAGCAAAAGGCGGGAAGCTACTTCTAAGCCATATTTTTATCTTTAACCATATTACTTTAAATGCTGGGAATTACGACTCTTCTGTGCGTTTTAATACGCCGAATATCTCTAAAGGACTCTAAAATGTAACTTTCACTAATAGACTTATAGAAATTTTCTTAAGTGTATTATGAATGATAGATCGGATGCAAGGAAACTCTGGAAGTTATCTATATGGAGAGGGAAAGAACCGAGAAAACCTTTTTACGGTCGTCCCACTCCATTTCTGTACCTAATGGTGCATTCAGGGTACTGCATCATTATTGCTCGATCCCACGAAGAAATATTACTGCGGAAAACTTATGCCATTCACAGATATTGCATCTGCATCCCTGCTGCATCCAAGAAACAGCGCACGCCAAACAGGTTCTTCATTTGTTGGAAAATGTCCTGCGCTTTTACTTTAATTCGGGATTCAGAAACGCCGTTTTACGCCGCACTGAGGATAAGAGAATGAAAAAGAAAAACATCTCTCTTGAATACAAATATCGCTATGACCTCATAGATATTGACTCTGCGTATTGTTTTTGAGTAATTTTATTTTTGTTTCTTTTGGAAGTTGTTAATGAAATCGCCTATTTACGTCGATGTTAAAAGAATAGTATCTATTACATATTTAAAAAAATTTTTCATAAACCGTAAAATCTTGAGTATAATACGCCCTTTTTTTCACATTTTAGTCCGCAAAAATGGAGGTGCGTATTATACTCGCGTAAAAAAAAAAGTAGTTTTAAACATTGAACAAACAACAAACAATAGATGAGATGTTCTAGGGAATGTGATTAAGACTGATAATATGACATTATGGTTTGTATTGAAATAAAAATTTAAGTTTTTTTCTACCGAATTTGACGTTTTCGTTTATTTTTATTAGAAATTTTACTTAAGTTAATAAGTATTTGTGCAGTTTTCAAATAAAATATTGACAAGTTATGGGTGCGTATTATAGTCGAATTTTAATTTTTTCCGAAAATTTCGCGCAAAATCAAGCATGCCTATTATACACGTGTGCGTATTATAATCAAGATTTTACGGTATATGAAAGAGACATTTTTTAAGAGAGATTTCTACAGTAATTGTGATTCTATGGGAAATGATTTTTGCATCGTAATATTAAATAATAATACATATAGAATAACCCACATGCTCTTACACATTGTCTTTAATACTTTCATAGTATAAAAGAAAAGCATTTTTAGTGTGGTATACATGATTTATTAAAGGATATAAACAGGGGTTATTTTGTCTCTTTTGGTAAAAATTTGACAAAAATATATTCTTTTGCATGTAATTTTAAAATTAAATATAAACAAAATAAAAAATATAAAAATAAACGTTTGTTGGACATACATTTGTTTGATGAAAAACGGTTTTCACTACGCTATAAATTACGCAACACAAAAGTCCTTTCTATCAAATAACTCCGAATCAGAAAGTTAGTATTTAGGCTGAGAAATCAGCAAACTAGAAATTGGATAGTCGGTAATATAGTGAGATAATAACCAGCATGTAACACACTAGGAATCTTTTGAACTATTTTTTATATTTACGTTATAAACATTAATTATTTCCATTAGTTAATAGTTTACTAATTATTACTCGTCAAAAGATGACGGCTGGATAATAAATAAATGTATTAATACACAAGTTATACTCAACACATCATTGCCATATGTTGAAAATCATAATATTGAGAATAGAGAATTACAATTTAAAAAATTACTATTGATCCCAATAAAAAGAAATATGGTTAATCAATGACAAACTAAAAACTTGGTATGTGTACTTAGTAACTCTGTAACTCAGTAAAATGTTGAAAATCATAATACTGAGAATAGAGAGATGCACATTAAAATTTACTATTGTACACAATAAAAAGAAATATGGCTCTTCAATGACATTTTATCATAACTAAAAATTGAAGAATAGCTATATGAAGATTCATCCTATACAACACGAAATAAACAATTTCCGTCAGGTTTAATTCTATATCTCACAAACATAATTAAAAATAAAAATGGCAGAGAGAGATCGGGAGAGATTCCTCGGAATAAACAAATTAACATGTTTATGCGGCCTCGTGCTTGGTATCTATCTAAATCCAGATTTAAACATGTCAATGAACATGCACAGAAAGCAATTTTAGTTTAAATTATCGGTAATTAATAGAAACAGTGATTACTATTAAACCACAGTTAAATTTGACACATTTATAGATTAAAATCTTTCGTTTAAGACCAAAATGAAGCACATTCATGCGGTAGTTTTCACTCCCGGATTGCCCATAGAATCGGCTTAGGAACTTATATATATAATTAGAAAAAATTAGTCAACAAATCTTTGAACCCTCTAAAATTTTCTGGAAAAAAATTTATCGGTTTAATAAAGCACAGTGTTTTCCCGATATTATTTTGTTTAAACGATATTATCGTTGGGTCTTAGTTATTATTAAATAGTTATAAAAACGAATAAATCCATTTGAAATGCAAGTTTGAAAAGAAAATAAGAAAAATTCTATGTGTTTACCATGTTACATTTTAACTATACCCGACTGTATAAGGAATACAATCCAATTTTATCAACGGATTTATAATTATTCAGTTATTTTTTATATTGTTCATATGAAAAATATTTTAAAGAACTCATATTATATCACCTGCTGGTTACCATATCGTGTTGCCTATTATCTGATTTCTGCTCTGTTTTCTTGAGTCTCAAACATCAGTTTGTTAATATGCAATTATAATAATAAAAAAGTTTCTGTTAAATAATTTACCGCGTAATCAAAACTATTTCCCCTAAAATAAATGTAAAGTTTAAGAGATGATTTTTTTGTTAAAGAAAAACTTCAATATATAATTTTAATCACCCGATAAATAGGAAACTCTTTTGAAATTATTTCCAAATAAGCCAAAGTCATGTTTAATGATGTTCTCTAAGTCATGTATTCCACATGGAAAAGGCCTTTTCAAAATTTATATGTAAAACTAGCTGAAAACCCGCACTTCGCTACGGAGTACATTCAAATTAAATACAACGGTCAATGTATGCAATTAATGCCAAATATATATATATATATATATATATATATATATATATATATATATATATATAATAAATATGACGATCAATATATACAATTGATGTAGAAAAAAATATATATATTTATAAAACAATCGTAAGGGATATTTTTTATAGACAAAATAATGTCCAATCGTCTACAGCATTAGCAAGAAAAAATATTTTTGTCTATTTAGTTGTTATGCACGTGACAATAAATTTATTTAAAGTAACAGAAAAAGAAATCACGTGATCAGCATTTAATAAATTAAATTCTAAAAATTAATCTTTAAAAATTCACCAAAAATCAGAAAATAGAGGTAAAGATTCGAAAAAGATTTCATTTTAAAGGAATTTTTATAATCTTTCTTGTGATGTAAATTTTATAACCCTCAAATTATTATTTTAAATGAAAACTTAAAAAAGTTACTAAAACAGCTTAAAAATTTAAATTTAAAAAATCTAAGAAGAATTTTTCAAAAATCTCTCTTAGTGCACCCCTATACTATAAGAAGAATCGTCATGCAAAATTTCAGCCCTTTAGGTCCAGCGGTTTGGTCTGTGCGTTGTATGTCAGTCAGTCAGTTACGGAACTGTTTTATATATATAGAGATTAACGTGTATGTCTCTGTGTGTGTGTTAGAGAGAGAGAGCGTGCATCATCGTCATAAGTTTGATTATTTGGGTATATATATATATATTACTAAATAACTAACATTTTTTATAGAATGACAGTTATTAGCGAAATTACTTACCTACCCCTTTCGAAGTTTGGTTATTTTTTAACACTTGTTACTAGAAAAGAAGCGTGTTTTAGTTCAAAAGACTGAGTCAGAACTTATCTAAATATGAACAGAAGAAAACTTAGTGCAGAGGTTTCCTTTGCAGTCTCATTATTCTTTTTTAAACAGAATTTACGTTAAATGAAAAACTTAATACTGGCAGAATTGAGAAACAATCCGTAACTACGCTGAAATATTTTTACTGAATTGGCTTAATTTTAGTCATAAAAATGCATACTTAATGTTCTGCAACTTTATTTTAAACAGTTCATATCTTAACTGAAAGCATAATTCTTCTTGCAGGAGTAGAAGATTTAAAAACTCACTTGTACTAATTTTTCCTGTGTTACTAGGTTACGGCTTTTTTATCTTAAAAAATTATTATTAGTTTTATAATGGTTAAGACAAGAAAGGATTTTATGATTAATGAATCATAGTATCCATTCGCGTTATTAAAATGAAGTTACCTCTGCTCTCTGAAAAATAGAAAACTAAATTACATGAAATTTAGTATCTGTTTTATACAGCTTCTGTCTGATTTATTTATGGAGCAATTTCTTACACACACACACACATACACAATGTGTGTGTGTGAGAGAGAGAGAGAGAGAGATTATTTAACTTTCAAGGTATTTTATTAAGCAAGGGGCATTAGTTATACATGATAATAAATTGCTGATTTTGCTTGTGTTTATGGTCGCATCTTGCTTCTGTATAGTTCATTGAAACCATAGGAGAAAAATGAGATTTGTTATCTTTTAAAAAACATTATGTTCAGTGGAGCTGAAAGATATAGTAGGAAACTATCCAGAAAGAAAAGTTTTGACTTCTATAAATAGATGAGAGAGAGGAGATCTTATTTCTCTTCCATTTAAATTGAAGTAAACAATTTTATTTTATTTAAATATGTATACAAAACTTTCAAGAACGTAAAAATTCGTATTGAGGACAATTTTTTAACTAATTTTTTCGCAATTTTTAAATATTTATATCTGATATCATTTTAACTCTAAAATTTGTACCTTTATCCTATGTTTATTGTGCATAATAATAATACATACATATACGATAACCAAAAATAGTGAATATTTGACAAGAGGTTTTATTGAAGTTTTTTTGTGAAAAAAAAATCAAGTTAAATATACAGCTTGCTGAATTTTCAAAAAGACGCGTGACTAGCGATCTCGTTCGTAAAATTAATTCAAATTGTGTCGTTTCGGAAATACATTTTTCGATGGAAATAATGTAATACTTATAAATTCACCAGAATTCCTTAAAGAAGTCTAAAAGTTTATCATTATCAAAGTTAAACATTGTGTGATTTGGAAAAAAATTATCTTTATAAAAGTTATGTTTATATTATAGAAATATTGTTAAGAAATAACAATCTGTGTAAAGATAGGAATGTCGTGCTTTTTTTCAAAATTACACTCAACACAAATTTTTAACAAGACACAGTGTTATCCTTTTGTTCTATCTCTAATGAAATTTCACAATTTAAGTTCGTTTTTTAGTTAATTCATTGGTAATCCACTTATTTTAACTTTTTTTTAATTATTTATCTGAATTAAATTTAGTGTATAGTAGGCTGCTTTTAAAGAACGTGTTTTGTAAGTGCAGAGTGTGCTTTGTATACGATGTAAAAGATCTCAACAAACAGCTTGTATGTGAAAAAGAAGGGGACTTGTTTTCGTGTACAATTCATTGATACTCTTTTTTAATCTTTTGCTATCTGTCTTTTACCATTCTATTGTAATAACATTATTTTTTATTTTCTTTTTAGGTAAGATTTGCTGTGTAACAAGTGTATACAATTCTTGCTGTAAGGTTCTTACTTTGGTAAGAAAAAATTAATTCCGTTCTGATTATGCATGTCTTTCTTATATTACTAATAATAACAAGGTTATATTTTTATGTAATCATATTCTTATAAAAACAAAGAATCATATAATTTTGCTTTACTCTCTAAATATATCTTGAGGATTGTATTTAGCCTTTACTGTTGTTATGTGATAGATTTTCTCAATCTTAAAATCTGCTTTTAAAAATGTTCCCGATCTCTAGTTGCAAATAAAAAAATTCTGATAATTTTCAGCAGTGGCTTGTGCGACATGTCTATGAAAACATTATTATTAACATAATGAAGCAATATATAACTTACTGATTTTTATTAAAGGTTTCTCTTTTGTTAATTGAAGATTCGTGATGATGTAATGATCTAAGATTCTTAAGGGAACAAGGAACCTTCAACCTCGATTTTTTAAAATTTTTAACTCTATATACAGAATGAGAATAATTAGTAATTTTTTTTGCTACTCTGAAGACCCTCATAATTCAAAATAAGGCTTTTTGGCAAAAAATAATGTCTGTTTTTTAAAAAAATTTCAAAAGTTCCAGCATGTTTCAAATTGCTCCATGCGCATTCCATATTCTCTAAAAACCTTAATTATTTTAATATAAGTTTACCATATGTTTAGAAACATAATTGTGTACTGATTTTTTTCTTGTGTGAATTTAAAGTCTTAATTATTTTTTTTAACCTGCCAGTTATTTTTGTATGTTTTTGCATCTTTTTACTTTATTTCAGAGTCAATAAATTTGAAAAATATTTGAGGTTTCAAAGAACTTTGCGCAGTTTAATGGCAAACACTTAAATTAACAATCTTGAGAAATTTGGAAGAAATCAGAAAAAAAAATGACTGCACATGGAGAATTTTGAAAAATTCTGGCATTTTTGAAAAAAAATTTGAGAGACAAGTCTTTTTTTCCTCAAAATTCATATTTATGAATTCTAAGTGCAATAGAAAAGAATATTAATTATAGTCATGTAGTATATAGAGTAAAATATTGAAAATTTAAAAATCAAGGTTGAAGGTCCCTTATCCCCTTAAGAACCTGTAAACATTTACGTATGGGCAACAGAATAAAAGCATAAACAGTATAAACACACGCGGTCGGATCGTAATATCACCCTTAGAGTAAAGATTCAAAATTGGGAAGTAATGATTCTTTGTTCAGATGATTCAAGATTTTTGTTATCCTGTCGGTTCCTGTTGTAGCTTTTTTTAGCAGTAAAATTCTCTAAAAAAGTCTATTGCAAAATTATAGTTTAAGAAGAATTTTCTAGCTGTATTTCAATACTTTTTAGTGCGGGATTCTTTTAGTCCGCAAGTTATTGATAGTTCTCGCGGAAAGTGTTTCCAAATTGTATTCTTATATTAATTATAATCTTAATGCATATACAGAATCCCCGCACTTCCAAGTTTAGCGCCTCGGGAATTTCGTCAATTTCACGGGCCATTGTTTGAGTGCAAATGCGAACATGATTGCCAGATTCTATCCAATGCATGAGTAAGGAACCGTAACTTTAAGAGTAATAAATAATCGTTACTGGAGGTCTAAATGTATAAATATCTAGCTGGAGCACTATTTTAATGAGATAAATAATAGCGCACGGTTTGACTTTAGACATCAACTACAGCTCAATGTACTTTTGAAATTCTAAGTGTAAGGAAAAGCACGTGTAGTCCTCACATAAATTGTAAATTGTGTACTTAAATACATAAACACGCTTGCCTTCTGTAATCCTCCTTTGCTATTACGATACATGTAAATATTTATATTTTCTACTTATGTTTTATTTTAAAGTAAAACTATTTGCTGTTTAAATTTTAAATGAAATCTTAAAAACTAAGCTAAATAAGATTACTAGAGATTTTAAGAAGCTTTCATTTTCAGTCTAATTTTTCGCAGCAAGTTCCTTCTGGGTACTATTTGCTTTATGTTCTGAAATGAGAAAAATGGCGAAAAGTTGAAAGTATATATGTAAAAACCTGTGATAAAACTGCAACACTGCTGAATAATAACCGGTACTATACTTTCCTTTTTCCAGTCATACTTTATATACAATATTAATGCCTACCACATTAATCCGATTTACAGAAATAAACATCCATCTTTGTATAAAATGGATACTGCTTATGACATGCATAGGTTTTAACTCCGGGCTAAATTTTCCTAGCTAAATTTTGGTCTGAAGAAAAGACTCCAAAAATAGGAAAAATTCGGAAAATTCGTCATAAATGTGACTCATACTTAATACAAAAATCTATATATTTAAGTTACTAAGCCGATATTTTGGGCAGTCCGTGAGAGAAAACTACTGCATCAATTTACTCCATCTTGGTCTTAAATGAAAGATTGTAATCTGTAGATTTGTCAAATTTGGTTTTTGTAACTACAATTTCTATTAATTAGCGATAATTTACAATTAAAAATTGATTTCTGCGCATGCTCAGTGACATGCTTTAATGATAAACACGTTTATCCCGAGGAATCGCTCTAGATCTCTCTCTGCCATTTTTATTTTTATGATAATTATGTTTGTGAAATATAAGATTAAATCTAATGGATATTGTTTATTTCGCGCTGTTTAATTAGCGATAATTTACAATTAAAAATTGCTTTCTTCGCATGCTCATTGACATATTTAAATCTGGCTTTAGATACTCCCAAAGCACGAGGCCTCTTAAACGCAGTAATTTGTTTCTGAGCATTATTATGATTTTCAACATTTGGCAATGATGTGTTGAGTATAATTTGTGTATTAGTACATTTATTTACTATCTAGCCGTCATGTTTTGACGGATACCAACTAGTTTAATTAAAAGTGATAACGAGACGTTTCGTATACGTGTAAAAAATGATTTAACGGGCTACTGTAGTACTACAGCTAATATCAATGTGCGTATATTTTCTTTCATTATTACCTAATATGTCTAAAATTATATTTTTTGCAGATGATGAAGTAAAACATTGAACATTTCCAAAGAACCCTAAAATCAAACATTTTAAACAAAAACACCTACATTTCAGCCTCACAAAATATATTAGTCTCAAAGTAAATCAAGCATTTCCTTGTGGTTAAAAACTTCTTTTTAAAAATGAGGTTCGCTACATAAAACGACCGACGTAAAAAAAATCGAATGATTGAACAAATTTAATATTATTCGCATACGTGTAAAAAAAATGCTTTAATGGGCTACTGCGGTACTACAGCTAATATCAATGTGCGTACATTTTCTTTCATTATTATCTAATATGTCTAAAATTATATTTTTTGCAACTGATGAAGTAAAACATTGAGCATTTCCAAAGAACCCTAAAATCAAACATTTTAAACAAAAACACCTACATTTCAGCCTCACAAAATATACTAGTCTCAAAGTAAATCAAGCATTTCCTTGTGGTTAAAAACTTCTTTTTAAAAATGAGGTTCGCTACATAAAACGACCTACGTAAAAAAAAATCGAATGATTGAACAAATTTAATTTTAATGATTTATTTTCTGCGCCGTGTCTCCATTATTGACACAAAAAGCAACTTATTTACATGTGGTAAACCTCGAGCGCACTTTCTTCCACTCTCGGTTTTTATCTCGCCCAGATCCGCAGCAAGGTAAACAAACGGCGTCGGCATATTAATAGCTGTGCCGAAACGGTATTAACACAGCTTGTACGCGAGTCACCTTCTCCCTCCGTTCAATTTACACTTGACTCTGGAATTGCGCTCGTTTCCACACCCGGTGATTTCCACGCGCACAAATATAATATCTTTAATGTCCTCGGCGGGCCGACTTTTACTTGAAAGAATTTTTCCATTAAACTTAGTCTCGTATTTGAGTAAGACAAGCGGCCGCAGACCCACCCCCTCCGCCATTTCGATCCCCTGCAGTGTCTGAATCCCTACGATCTTTCTGGGGATCTCGGGTGCATTACCAGTCGAAGCATTAGGGAGAGGAGGGATTTATCTGAAGGGGGATTTGGCAGGAGAAAGCATCGCTCCACGAAATTGATTTCAAGACTAAGTTTTTTAAGCTTTTTTTTTTTTGTATTTTATTTATTGGATCGCGTTACTTCGGGTCATTTCGATTGAGTTCGGGCCGGGTGATCTGAGAGCACGAGAGCTCCCGACAAATTCCGAGTAATGGGCTTAACTATACGCGGAAGGGGGACTTTTTAGGTGAGTGGTCGGAAAACAAGACGATTGAGTTTTCAAACAAATTAATTACTTTGTTAAAGACGTTGAACAACGCATTAAGCGTTGGAACACGAGAACCCCGATAAATCCTCGGTGTAAATGGACTTAATAATTTTTGGAAGACGGACATTTTGAAGCCATAGTAAACACAAAAATGTTGTAAAAGGTGCTCCATCAGATAATGGAGAAGGTTTCTTATCTTTTGATCATTTGAACTGAGAGAATTCTTTTCTTACAGTCATTTTTTGAGAACAGAATAATTTTTAACCAATGAATAAATATTGTTCGTTACTGTACTGTTATTGTTATTATAGAGTGATAGTATGAGTAAATGTCTTTTCACTTTTTTTATTGAATATTGAATTTATCAAAATTCTAAGGCTGTTTGTCCAAAGAAATATATCTCTGCCATCTATAATCTATTTTTCTTATAAACTTGTAAAGAGAATTCTTCCGATATTACTACAGTCTCGAGTTATATTCCTTCTTTTACCAATTATTTGAGCCTTATAACGGAAATATAACATTTCGGCCCAGTTGTGTTTAGGATCTTAATTTTTTTAATTGGAGCTTGCTATTTAAGACTTTTACTGTGTTTGTGATTAACCTCTATCACAACGACTAGACTTCGACTGGATAAATATATTGCAATAACCCCTACCCCTTTTAGATACATAATATAAAAGACCATAATATTTTGTCGTAATACTTCATCGATATCAGGATACGAATAACGGTGAGTGTGTATAATTTAATTCCTTTATATGAATAAGAGTACTAATTTGAAATTATGAAAATTTTAAAAAATCTCAGGTAGTCTCTTCTAACGAAACTACCGCGGGTTATTAACGTAGGATTACTTATCGTTGCTTATCTCTTTTTTTTCTTTCCTTTTTATTACGCATTTTGGTACTTTTCTGTTTAACTGTTTACTGCTTGCCCAAGCGATACAGACTGGGTTTGGCGCACTGCCAAAATTATAACTCGCGACGACGGGTGTCTGAAATTTTGCTTTGCCGCGGACCGTTATGGTGGAACGTATTCCTACGTTAAAATAAGTTTCTACTACGAGGAAAATAAATCGTATTCCAGATTCCTGCATTTAAACTTTTCGAAGAACTTAACCCAAATTTAAATTTAGCTTATAACACGGGGTGTTTTATCCTTCGAAGAGCATCTTTGCTGGACTAAAATTTTGGGAAAGCAGCCAACTTTTAGAGACTGTTGCCCCACGTGGCAAGACTTCAATACACAGTTCTTATTCATATCTGAGAACTATTCTTTATTAACAATGAAGTCTCGATGTTAAAGAAACCGGAGGAATGTGTAAGAATATAAACAGTATCTTGTAGGGAATCTTGTTTAAAATGTATTTGGTATAAACATAAACTATTTTAACCTCTGTAATTTCCATATATATATAATATCTAGTATCTCATTAAAATCTTATTAAAAAATGCACCATAATTTTATTTAACTCATAAAGATAACGTTCGTATCAGATCTTTACGAACTGTAATAGTAGAAAATGTTCTAAAACCTTAGAGATTAGTCTTTAGATTGTCCTTTTATTACAATGTAAAAGAATAACCTACTTGAAATATATACTGAGAAATTGCGTATGAAACATTGGCTGTGATATGTATTAGACTATGTCTGTTAGAAAAATAGTAAGAATAACCTTAGTAACATGAAAACTCCTATTCTCACCAACTTTTTTCCCATTTTAAATTTTATTAAAATTATTTTAACTTAACCTTTGTGTAGTATAAAACAGTCAAAACAAAGGATTCTCGTTTTGATAAGTTTTCGATTTTCGAATTTGAAGCTATTCGCGAATATTAAAATCACTTTTGCTGTTATTCAGGCAATAGGTTTTGGAAACTCTCCTTATAAACGTTATTCAGACTCGTAAGAGATGACTTCTATTACACAAAACAAGTACAATTCTTAACCGAATTGGTGTTAGGCAGCTTAGAACGTTATCCCGTCATTATTATATTTTCAATATAAAACCTAACATAGTAGTTTCTGTTCCCCATCAGAACCATCAGGGCATCTATTTGTTGCAATAAAATGAGAAATCCCCACAATTCATACTTTCAGTATCTGATCCTATATCTGCAGTATTTTATATAGCCATTTCTTTTGATAGTTATAGGCATCTGTTGTTCTGTGAAACATTTAAGTTTAACTGCAAAAATGTCATCCTGTGATATTCCCGCTGAACCTATAAATTTTATCTTGAAGTGTGTCATTTCTTTGGCAGGTATTGTTGGGAATGGTTATTGCATTTGATTCTTTGTTTTGAGACAAAGTGCATGTCATTGCAGCCTCTAATTTATAACATTCTGTGCAGATATATTTTGAATTTGATATTTAAATAGCTTGTGTAATGCAGAATAATGAAACATGACCACTCAATATTCTATGAGAATATGCCGAACTGTGTATGCGATAACATAGTGCTAATGACCTCTCTACCACACTACCACAATATTTTCAATTTTTCTTGCCTTTTTCTTTTTTATTCTCTGGATTTACACGAAAAACTAAATATTTTATATATCCGAAATTAAGCTCCATTGACTTGAAATATAATTAGGAAAATTTTTCCGAAAGAGTGTAAAGTTTTATCTTATAAAGTGCATGTTCAGTTTACAATAGCGAAAGAACGAGTTGTCCAGAAAGAACATGCAATGCAGTGAAAATAAAATCCAGATTTTTCAACCCAAACTTTCATAAATTAGCGATCAACCTCCTGACTTAATAAAAATGAAAAAGATATTTTTTTCACACCTGCGCATGTTTATTTGATTAAAAATATAAATATTGAAAATTTATTAAGAGAGGAAACCACCAATGTGGTCGCCGTCTTAAAAGAAGACTTAACTATCGTATACTTAGTTTAAAACTAGTCCGTAAAACCTTGTTTTGTATCGAAAAAAATATTCTTAGTTGAAAAATATTCTATGTGTAATATAATAACATTCTTTTTTTTTTTGAAAAAAAGTCCGTTAAAAAGTGTGTACTGTAATCGATATATATTTTTATAGGCCTCAAAAACTCTAGAGAGGTGTTTATTTTATTTTTATTTTAGAAGAGGTGGAAATCCCTATTTATATTACGTGCTATCGTTAAAAATTCAATTACCTCTCCAGGGAATAAGTATTTCCTAGTGGTTATGAAAACATTCATAAACTTGTCTTAGATACGTACACTGAAAAAAAATTGTTGATTCATCAAAATGTTATTTCTGTGCAGCAAAATGTGATGCTTAAAATAACGTCTACAGCATCATTTATGCCTGAAAAAATTACTCTTCCAGGGTTTTTTTTTACTTTTCAATAGACTAATTTTTCTTCCTTTACGTAACATCATTTATATACTAAAGTAGTGATTTTTTATGTTATATTACGAAATAATTTGTAATTATTAAACAGATATCTGTAGATTTCAAATTAAAAAAATTAACAAAATTATATTTCTCACTTATCGCGCATTTAAGCTTTTTACGCTCAGTAAAACGTAAGTTTTAAAGCAAAATTACATACTCTGGCACACAATTTTCTCCAAACTAATATGACATTTTTACATACGCAGAATATGCATTCACTTTTGAAGTGTTTCACAATTCTGTACGTTTTTTACCTAAACTCTGTGGATTCTCATTCAATACATATTAATTTATGTCATCACTGTTTCGGAAACAGTTAGACGAGAATGCAACATTCATTTGTGACAATTGTTACAATCATATCTCATCTACGTGTAAATCCGTGACTTTCTGTTTCTCACGATTTATCGTTCCAGCGTTTAAATGATCGTTGAACCTATCGCTTATAATAATCGTCAGCATTATATGGCTTTTAGTGCCATTTAAGGAGATTAGACTAGGTTCGAAGCGAGCAGTGTGAGTACATACTATAACCACTTGTTTTGTTGCCAATCTTAGCCAAAAAACATTGGTCATGACCAAACAAACCAGTAGCTGCATAGGGCTTTATATTATTTCCTTTTCTAATCTTGTTTAATTTATTAGCTTTATGAATATTTTTTATCCGATTTTCCGTAGTATATTTAGCACGGTTTAGCCTGCTTTCGTGCATCTAATATTTTTTTATTTTATTAAAACAAACTTTTCAGTATCATTCACGGGCTATTCGCAGAGCAATGTTCATGTTATGCTGATCTGCGGAATTTTTCAGCTACAATAATTCCTTGAAACTCGTAATGGCCGTTTGATAGGGGCGTTCATTAATTTCAAGTTTCTGAACCTAGAAGCCGGTATTTAACTAACTGAACGACCCCAGCATTGTGAGGAAGGGTTATATCCAATTCTTTTCCCTGATTTATTTCCCGTTTTATGAGGCCAACGTAATGGTGTGTTGGTCTAGATGCACTTTTATATCTTTATTCTTCGTAGATGCCGAATATTTTTTGGGGTGACTTTTGCCATGCTTTTAATTAATCCTTCATAATCGTTCTTTCCCTTCTTGGGCCCAATGCAATCAGGCTGTGGTTGAAGGTGTCGAACTTGTATATGATGCTGAATGATACTGAAGTGATAGTGAATCGATAGTGAACGGTACTGAAAAGGTCTGTTTAAATAAAATTTAAAAAAAACAATAAATGCAAAAAAGCATGCTCGACCGTAGTAAATGTACTACAGTAAACCTGATCTCGAGCTTAGTTTTTTACTAACGTAATAATTCCATCTTTCTGTTGAAGAGTTTCTTCCAGTGACTTTCCTTAACAAACTAACTTAACAAACTAACTTGTATGGTTTTAATGGATTTATATAATTGTTAAAAGGTTTAAAAAAATCACTATCATTCAAATACCATTCAAAGATAAATACTTTTAGCACCGATATTTGTGGAATTTCTTTTTTATGCAAATTCGTAACAAATTGTAGTGCAACTGAAATTTTAAAATGCTCTTGCTTCTAATATTTTCTATTAATAGCGTTCTCAGTATCATTGAAAAGCCATTCGAGGAGAAATATTTATAGTACAGAGATTTCTAGTACCACATCATTATTCATACTAGCTCCTGATTTTTATCAAATATGCTCTGTAGCTGTAACATATTCTGTCACTGAACAATTTTTAGATTCGAAACCAAACGGATCAAGTCAACTTTTAAACCACAAGTAAATGTGATATAATCTATGAATTTATAATAATCTTTAACTTGTAACATCGTAGTTTACATATTTATTTTTCATAATTTGTACCAGTGGTGTGTACATATTTTTGAAAGAAAAGTACAACACGGGTTTGTTACAACGTTGTTAAGATAGATATGTCATAAAATCAACTGCAAGTAATCATTTCTAAATGTTAAATCTCAAAATATATTCTTGAAATAATAAATCTCAAATTCTATTTAACAAAATATTGTATCATAATGATTTAGTTTATAATAAATTTGTATAAATGTTTTCCTGGATAATGAAATTCAAATTTTAATAATACCGATAATAGAGCAATATTATTTTATTAAAAAATGTATCTATATAGTTAAATATAATATATATGTTGTTATCATGCAAGGAATGAATGGATATACATACTGTATAGTTTAGGGAAAAGTTGTGCTCTTTATGAATTGAGGCAATATTTAATTAATTTTTTAGCACAATATTGGGAAAAACGAAGTATTAACAAGCAAGTGAAGCAGACTTATGGATGTAATTCATATATGTCTATACATGCTCCTCTTATTATTAAATTATATATTGCCGGAATAACACTTAGAATTTTAACTGATAAAAATATTAAAATAGGAGTCTTCAACTTTCCAGACTGCAGCACTAGCCCGTAAAAAAAGAAGACATTTTCGGTGCACTCGTTGCATATCTTTTAAAATTACGACAGTTTTAGAATGAGCTGTTTCTATTCTTTCCGTAAATATTAAAGAAGTATCATACTGTCAAAAATGATACCGTCAAAAAGGAAAAATTGCTTCTTGTCAAAGTTGGTTATTTTAGTGTCCCCATTACAGTAAAAACTGTCAGCAGCTAGTCAGATAATTATAAAGCATTTAATCATGTTTGAAGCAAAAATTAATCAAGCAAAAATATAAGTACATTATATTTTTTATTGTCTTGCCGTTGATCTAATACTCTTACTTTATACTGAAATTAACTAAAGGCTGCATTTCTGCATCATATCTACTTGGCTACTGCCATGTCACTTAGCGTGTCATGGCTCTAAGGCCTTAACAGTGAGCCATGAAGTTCGAGGTTGCCCCCTTCTGTTTATTTTAATATCATACCTCTAGTATTTCAGAATGAAAAACCTCTATTATTTTGAAATGAAAAAAGCGAAAAAAATAACTGTAAGAAGACGACACGTGAAGAAATAGCTCAAAAATACAGTAAAATAAAAGTAAATAAATAAGGCAGATGTTTCTCACGTGCTTGCGAATTCCGCTTGTCTATTTCTTGCTTAATCACCCATGACATATTTCGAAAAAGCATACAGAGTCCTCAGACATATTGATATCGTTTCAATCAAACTGAACCCCACGCTTTGGTTCCATAATGGATCGTGTTAATAGAAAAAGTATGAAACAGATGTCACTTTATTGAAGACATAAAGTTCAGATCATTTAAACCTCACATTAAATTATTTATTCTCTGTAAAAGATTATGTAAATTTGAAGACGCTTTTTGGACTTTTATGTTTCAACAAGATAAAACACAGTAGAAAATAAAATTACATGCGAAAATATTTAAGGACAATAATATTTTGCAACAAGAGAGCAGAAATCGTTAAATGTTTAGAGAGGTGTGTGAGAGCTAACAATAAATAACGCCGGTAGGTCTGGTGAAAAGTGACTTCAGATATTAACACCATTAATTCTTACTGCATTATCAATTGATCTTTCGGCATTTTCGGTTTGTATTTACGAATGTATACGCTTTAAAACTGCCGAATTTTGGTAGATGACTCTGTTTATTTTCATTGTATAAGTAGAAATATCCTCTAAATTTCTGACATCCGTTTTTTAACGTAAAGAATGAATTTTGCTATTACTAAACTAACATTTTATCCTCTGAGTTACTGACTGCATGTCTATGTGTTTATAAGCAGTATAATTTCACAAGAAATTGTATAATAATATATATTTACTGTACTGTATGAAGTGTCATACCTTTCTGTGAACCTTAATTTTCTACAATGATTGATGGTTTTTGTCAGTTACAATACTAGATTATTATGAGGTATTAGGAAAAAAAAATTATTGAGATTTTCGTATTTGTCTTAATTTTTCAAATATTTCTATGTGTTAAAATTATTTTATTTTTAATGAAATGTCCTGTGTAGGCTCTTTCTTTATTGACTAAAAGAAAAGTCTTTCACATATCTGCAAAATATAACTAATTTGTTTCAGTCACACAATTCACTGCTACGTAACCTAAATCCTGGCCTTTGGCTCAATATGTATAAATGGCATGCAGTATGTACGTATATTGTGCATATCTGAAAGTAAATTGAAAATGTAAATTTCAAAATGATGTTTTACATAAAAATCTATTCAATCGATCATTAGATTTCCTTATGAATCGTCTTAGTATTTTTCGTAAAAAATATATGGGTCAGTTTGTGTCAGAGAAGATATAAATATATGATTATTATACTCCGATTCTTAATTTTTTTAAAATATAATTTGCAATGCGTAAGAAAGGTTTTCGCATATGAGTAATTGTTATCAATGTATTATAGAAACTGTTTTTTAACGTATGTGAACTTTGATTTTTTTATTTCTTTTTGCATCGTTCAGGGGTAACAGAATATAGGGTTAAAAATGTCTTTATTTTTCTGTCTCATGTATAACGAGGAAAGCTGATTGTCATTTACTCTAATAGAGGGCGCTACTACGTCAAAACAACATGGTACTTTTAACACCGCAACTAAGTGACAAAACATCGGTCAATTTTTATGGGAAAAAAATATGGCGTGTGTTTTATACTTTTTAATTAAACTTTTCCTGTTAGTCTTTTTAGGAATATCATGTATATGAATGAAGAAGTTCTAAAGAAAAATTTTTAATTTGTTTTTTCTATAAAGTCAGTACTGTTCAATAATAGTTTTAACTAAACATTCAAAACAATATGGATCTTGCACAAATTTTCTTATAAAGGAATTGTTTGAGAAAAATTCACAGTATACTCTTTTTCGTTTTTCATTATATATCAGTTCTTTCTGAACATAAATAACGAATGAGGAAATACAGAGTTGATGTATGAAATGAAATTATGAAAAATGTTTATCTGTTGTTTCGATAAGTAAGTTACGTTTGTAAAAGTGGGCTTTAAAACACGATGTATTTATTCTTAGAACGATATGCAACTTGAATCGAGTAATTGTGTAAGTTTATGAAATACTTTATTTACGCCTCAAGAGGATCCTTTCGTTGCTAATACTTTCAGTATGAATAGCTTTCTTTCTTTACTGATGCGCTTTATTGCAATATTGTTTCTATGAAGGACGAATAAATAAATATTAATGATTAGTATATATTGTTATATGTTCACACTGCTTTCCTATAAAAACGTATAAATTGTTAGTATCATTTGACGCAAGCTTTGACGTGTAATTTTTAAATAGTTAATATATATATATATATATATATATATATATATATATATATATATATATATATATATATATATATATATATATATATATATATATATATATATATATATATATATATATATATATCGTAAAAAAATTTTTTACATTGCTTGGTCCTGTTCAACTTTTTATTTAACCATTCTTATGAGAGTTTATATGATATTATAAATATTGCCCTATTATTTTAAAATACATTAACGTTCAAGGAAGGAAGAAAATCAAAATTTACCGCTTTATAGTCTAAATTTATTCTCCACATTTTGTGGGAGAGAACACAGAGAAAAGATAAATATTACACAGTCGTAATAAATCCTTTTTCTTCTACCATCTTTGTCTTATACGTTACGTTTATTTGCAAAGAACTGAAGTAAATTTTAGGAAATACGACGTTAAATTTTGCCTAAATAAATTGTGTGGAATTTTCCTCACTGCCGTTGTATATCTACATCAAGGTTTAGAAAAAATGTTGGTTTTTTTCTGGGGGGGGGGGGGGGGGGCAGCAGAAAAAGTTTTCTATTAATTAAACTTATTGCATTGTGTTAATTTTTGGGTTTCAACATCTAACGTAATTTTTTATAAACTATACTTAGTTCAATTAAAATTAGCTCTCCAAAAATAAAATAAGCTCGTTTTTCTTCAGCAAAATATGTTTTCGTTGTTTAATTTTGAAACATATATCCATTTAAAATTTATATTCTTAAAATCCTACTTATCTTTTTTTAAAAAAAAATTCTTATAATAGTGCTTGCTTTACTAGTTGTGTTTTTTTTTTTCACTTTAAAAGGTGATGGATGTAGTAGCAGACGATTCAAATTTAGGTTAATACCCAATTCCTGCTACACAATTTCAATTCAACCTTTTCATTCTATAGAAGAGTTCTTTTAAAATATATAAATATTTATTTTTTAATTCCACTTGTTATCAACATTTGTTATCGGAAGTTATTTTGCATTTCACGCACCCCATGCTCTCAAAATGTAAGCACAAAGTACGTAGTAATGTTTTAAAGTTTATGATAGGTGTTCTCCTCGCATTAGCTATGTATTTATTATTATTATTATTATTCTATTCATTTTATCATTACCTCGAAAAATTAGCATTCTATTGTACAATGACTTTTTCAAAACTCAGTTTCACATTAAAGTATCCCAGTATGATGTTTATCATTTCTTGCTGATGTTACTGATTATATCTGTGGCTTGGTACAAGTGGTGCCTAAGTCAGTTTTCTCCAAGATGACTTTGTTTGCTTATGTCTCTTTAAAAATTATTAATTTCAATGTAAGAAGTACCCAAGTCTGTCCGATGCTTTCTAAACCATCATACAGACTTGGGTACTTCTTACATTGAAAATAATAATTTTTAAAGAGACATAAGCAAACAAAGTCATCTTGGAGAAAACTGACTTAGGCACTTCTTGTACCAAGCCACAGATATTACATACGCGCAAAGATTTAAAGACTTATTCAAAGAATTTAATGAATACTAATTTCTCGTATACCTAAATCATCCATCAAAGAAGTAAAAAAAACTAGTTCAATATGTGATTATAATCTTAAATTTTAGCACAACCATCCAACTGTATCCACCGCCCTAGGGCAACCATATCTAAATATTGCCCGAGGTTCCGGTGAATGGCTTAATTAAAGAACTGATATTGAGCCCTAGTAGGAATCTAAATAAGTTAGCTCTGTGGACCATTGAATACGTACCTCCTCCCCGTTGGTACACCGAGACTCAGGTTTGACACACACAAATATACACACAAAAAAAAAAGGGAGAAAAAAAGAAAGGCCAAGGCCGCTACGAGTTAGTTGCAAGCATGACGTCATGCTTCGCTTGGCCCACTCTCACCTTCTTCACCCTTCAGTTTCTGCTGACAGGCAGATCCCCCCACACATGCACTCACAACATAACGTAAAAAAATATATATATATAAAGAGCGTAAGAGAGAGAGAGAGAGAGAGAGAGAGAGAGAGAGAGAGGAACGAACGAAATTGTTCTGTCAATTTCCTCTTGCTGCTGTGCTGAAAAACATGTCTGGCGTAGACACCCATTTCTTTTCTTTTGAGGGATGTTGGTGGAAGGAGATGCCACTGACCCCCAGGGCTCGGCTCCCCCACACACAATATACACAAAAAAATCGAGAGCATGGTGACAGGAATATTAAAAGTTTTGCGCCAGCAATTCGCCAGTTTCATCGTGTAAATGTACTTAGCACGATCGGGAGATCCTCTTTCGGAAATAGAGACTAAAATATTGAGAGAGGAAGGAAAAGTTGGCACTGTTTATTTATTTTTGCCTCGGAATAAAATGCAGTTTTCTTTAATGCCTCGATATTTATTGAATTTAATGCTTGCTAAATTTATAACATTCTGTGCAGATATTTTTCGAATTTCATATTTAAATAGCTTGTGTAATACAGAATAATGAAACATTACCACTTAATATTCTATGAGAATATGCTGATAAGATGTATGCGATAACATAGTTCTAATGACCTCTCTATCACACTATCACAGTATTTTAAATTTTTCCTTCTCTTAAAACACTATAGGCGAGCACCGTAATCGAACCCGGAACTTTTTATTTTCCGAACTGGTGTGCAGACTCTAAAGCAAGGGTCGGCAAGTAATTTTAAGTGGGGTCCGGATACTATTAATAATTTTTATCGAGGTCCAGAAAAAAAATTCATTATAATTACTAGTTTTAAATTTTTATTTTGATTCATTTAAGTAATTATATGAAACACAATAGGTAGGTATTCTTAAAATTTAATGAGAGAAATTACACCTGCGGTCTTGAGCCAGTTTTCTATACTTTGGTTTACGCGGGGAAAAGCTAATGCGAAGAGTGTCTTCAAGGTGGGCGTCCGTTAATCTTGAACGATATTTGCTCTTCAAAAAGTTCATTTTTGAAAAAGATGATTCACATACATATGTGGAGCCAAACATAGTAACCATGTTGATAGCTAGTTTTTTGCAATTTTCAAACTTTTCAGAAACATGTTTACCCAAATATTCTTCGGTGGATGCAGTTTTATACATTTGCAAAGAAATATCTTCTTGCAAGTCAATTATCTCCATTTGATGTAAACGCTTTGAAAGACTGAACAACTTCGCAGCCACGTTAGTCCATTCTGCCGCTGCAGCAATTTCATACGGCGATTTAAGGAATTGAGACAGCTTCCTTATCTCTGCAAAGTCTTGGAAACTTCCAGCAAGTTCCTTCCCAAGATCTGATATAAACCTTAAAAATACTGCAATGTCTTCTTCAGAGTTCTTCTTTTTATATTTAAGAATTGTTGGAAAATTAATAAATTCTTGACTCGCAATATCTTTTTCAAAGATATCCAGCTTGCGACGGAAAGCAGACACACTTTGTATCAGATCCTATATTAATTTTCCATTTCCTTGTAACTCGGTGTTGAGCACATTTAAATATTTCAGAATGTCTTTCAGGAAAGCCACAGCTAGCATATTGCGCTCGTTTGTTATGAACTCCAAGTGATTCCTTGCTTCCTGCGTATCCAAGTTTTGCAAGAAGAAGGTTACTCGTTCTTTGCCAGAAACGTTCAAAAACTTGACCTTTACTTAATTAACGAACATTGTTGTGTTGCAGTAAGTCCGAATACGCCGAATCACATTCAGAAAGAAACTCCTTGAACTGTCGGTGCTGAAGAGCGACCTCACAAAATTGATCAACTTGACCAAGCTGTCCATTATTTCTTTCAGAGTAGCACTAAATTTTCCACAAAGGAATGTCTGGTGAATTATGCACTGATAAGATATTAGGCCTGCATTCTTATCCCTGATTCTCTTGACTAATCCTTTTTCTTTGCCAATCATCGCTGGGGCCCCGTCACTTGAAAAGGGCACCATTTTATCATAACTAATATTTGATTTTGTTATGAATTCATCAAAAGTAGGCCTATCAGGCAGAGTAAAACAATATTCTTCAGTACACTCAGTCAAAAACTTCCTATTTTCACTGTCAACTTTTCGCTTTTTAGGATCCATATTGATGTAGGTACGAAAAGTTTTAGTACACGACAAATTATAACATAAATGAATGAATGCTCCTCGCAAGATCGCAACGCCACTACCTAATAACTGACGACGTGTCGAAACATGCCGGCCAGTACGCTCCCTACCGCCCGCACCCTCGCACTCCAACGCACTCTCTTGTGCTACACAGCATAGCATATCTACCTACTAAAACTAGTTATATAAAAATATTAATTAAATTGAATAGGTAGGTAAGTTATTTAACAATATTTGGCGGTCCAGGTTTCGACCTTCCGCGGTCCGCCTGTTGTCGGCCGCTGCTCTCAGGGCTTCTTCAAATAGAACCTGTTTGCGTCAGCGTTACTCGTATTGACATATTTTAAACCAATCACAGGCCTTAACAATTTCGTGGCTAATCGTTTGGAGGTTTGTAATAGGTTAAATATGTTTCAATTCGAGTGACGCTGACGGATTCTATGTGAACATCCCCAATCAGCACTAACCACACCAGGAACTTCAGTAATAAGCCCCACAAAGTTCTGAAATGAAAAACATTCCTCCTCAAAGAGCATTTTAGTGTGATTCCGAGGTGCAACTATACACTTCAGAATAGTATAAAAAGCGATCTCAGTCTACATAAAAAATTACAAAAACAATTGAACTACAATGGAGTTAAAACCGGCTCTTTTTACTGTAGACAAAAGTAATAATGCCACCATCAGCCAGTACTTCATTGGTTGCCAATTGTTTTGTAAATTGATAAGGATCGTCGTTACGTAGTTTTTCTTGAATTTATTTTAGCTGTTTCTTACTCGAATACTTGAAATTTGAAATAATTATAATAATAGTGTTTGAGAAAAAATATAATTATAAGAATTCAAATGATGAGTTTTATTTGAATAATTTAATAATTTTAAAGTATAATTTAAGTTGATTGGAAGTAAAACTTACTTTAAATTATTTTTGATTTGCTAGTTTTGATATATATATATATATATATATATATATATATATATATATATATATATATATATATATATATATATATATATATATATATATATACATATATTTATATATATATATATATATATATATATATATATATATACACATATATATATATATATATATATATATATATATATATATATATATATATACACATATATATATATATATATATATATATATATATATATATATATATATACATATATATATATATATTAGATATTTATTTTATTTATTTATTTATTTATTTTATCAGAGATAGCTAAACCCCCGCCCTCTCCTTGAATCATGTTTAGGTTCGAAAAAGTAATTTAATATTTTTGGCATTAAAAATGAAGATTACTTTCCCTGAAACAACAGATTAATATTCCTTTTGAAATTTTCTTTAGAGACATTGGTGTATGCGGCTTTCCTTTGAAATTCTGCAAATATATTTAGAAACAAATAAGATGGAAAATTTTTCTCTTTTTATGAAAAATTGATAACAATTGCGATGTTTAACAACTAGCACATTATCTGCAAAATTCCATTTCGTAATTGTCATTCTTTTATGAGGTTTTAATAAGCATTGCTCGTAAATAATGCCTCTCGGCAGATGCAGCCATTTGAAACATTTTATAAATTGGATAAACCGCAAAAAAAAAGACTAGCTGTAAACAGCGGTCCCTTTTATTTTATTTTTTCATTATTCTTTTGCATTAAGCAGAATTATTCGCGCTCCCTTCGCATGATTAGAAAGTGTAAATGCTAAATATCTCGCCAAACACCGAGTCACATATGAGCCGCTTGAAATGACTTCAATAACGTAACAACGGAAACAGTGAATCCGAGTTTTGTGGTGAAGAGAATGCCGCATTTAAATCTTCTTCTGAAGCTGCTCATAAAATACAGTGTCATAAGTCACCTTCACGAAAGGCGGGAATGTTGACTTTAGTATTTTACGAGCTCTTCATGAGGGAAGCCCATTCCGAGAGTAAATATAACCTTTAAAGTCTGGGTGACTCTGCATTTTGAGAGAGTGTGATAGCATAAGATGTATTTACTTCCACTCGCAGTTTAAATTACAAGGTATCTTTTACATCGCTGAAATAGCTTGAAAGAAAAGCCGTCTTTATATGCGAGATATTTCTGAGTGTTGGATTAGTATATTTATATATTCTCCCTGTATACCTCTTCAAAAGAGAAAATATTTATGTGAAATTATCCGACATAAACGTTATTAGCTTATTATTTTTAACTTTATTTCTAAACACGAGGTTAGGATTTTGTCTAACAAATATGCAAATTTAGAGTGAGACTATCTGAAAACCCGTACTTCGCTACGGAGTTATTAAATACAACGGTCAATGTATGCAATTAATGCCCCCCCCCAAAAAAAAAAAATTATATATATATATATAAAGAAATCGTACCGGATATTTTTATAGACAAAATAATGTAGAAGAAAAAATTCAAATTAAATCTAATAGAACATACAAAAGAATATAGTACAGTTAATATAGTACAGTTTGTGGAACATTTCTTTTACTGTATTTTAAAATTTTTTTGGTTAATGTCCAAACGTCTGCCGCATTAGAAAGGAAAAAAAATATTCTTTTTTGTCAATTTATTTCGTTGTTATAACCGTTACGATAAGTAAATTTAAAGTATCACAAAAAGAAAAGAAACCACGTGATCAGCATTTAATAAATTAAATTCTAAAAATCAATATTTAAAAATTCACCAAAAATCAGATAATGGAGGCAAAGTTTCGAAAAGGATTTTATTTTAAAGGAAATTCTATGATCTTTCTTGTGATATAAATTTTATAACCCTCCAACTATTATTTTAAATTCAAACTTTAAAGAATGTTTCAAAAAACAGCTTAAAAATTTAATTTAAAAAAATCTAAGAATAATTTTTCAAAAATCTCTCGTATTGCACCCCTACACTATAAGAAGAATCGCCATGCAAAATTTCAGCCCTTTAGGTCCAGCGGTTTGGTCTGTGCTTTATATGTCAGTCAGTTATGGAACTGTTTTATATACAGTGGCTCCCAAAAGTGTTCGTAAACTTATGATTTTCAATGAAATAGGGGTCTATCCATTGATTAAAATAAATATTTCAGAATGGGTATTTAATAATAAGATCTATAATCTATTCTTAACAAAACTACATGAAATATTTTGAAAACATAGTAAAACTTTATTTTTAAGGAACCAATAATCCAAAAGTAACAAAAACTTTATCTCACAAAAGGCATCGTACACTTGTAAAACATCTCTACATATTAGTAAATATTCTATTTTTTCGTTAAATTAATATTTAGTAGGGTATCTTTTAGCATCCACAACAGCTTTTAAACGTCTGGGAATAGATTGTTTTAGTTCTTTTGTAATTTTTGCATCAATGTTCATCCATTCTTCCATCATAATTGTTTTTAGTTCGCTTTTCGTGTGAATGTCGTGTTTTCGTACTCGAACATCCAGTGCTCTCCAAATATGTTCTATTGGGTTTAAATCTGGCGATTGAGGTGGTGTTTTCAAAACTTGTGGCCAATTATAGAGACACCAGAGGTGAACGTTGAGAGCCGTGTGCTTAGGATTGTTATCTTGATAAAAAAAGAAACAAAGTTGTTTCCAATACCCAAATTTTGAGCTGATAATTTTAAATTGTCTCTTAAAATATTTATAAAAACAACATGATTCGTTTTGCCATCAATAAATACCAAATTTCATAGTCCTGATGCTGACATGCACCCCCACACAAGAATACCTCCACCGGCATGCTTAACTGTTCCTACTAAGTTCTTGGGATTAAGTTCCTCTTTTTTTCTCCTCCATACAATTATACGCCCATCAGCACCAAAAATGTTCATCTGCAAATAAGACATTATTCCAATAGGTTTGGGGCTTATTTATCACTGATAGTGCGAAGAGAAGCCTAAACTTACTGTTTTTCTCACAAAAAATTTTCTATGGGCAGAACGCCCATGTAATCCAGCTGTTCTCAGAACTCGTCAAAAAATTTCAGGTGAAATTGAAGTAGAAAATGTTTCATTGAATTCTGCAGAAACTTTTACAGCACTCAAACATGAATTTTTCACAAATTTTCTAATTATACATCTCTGATCACGTTTTGTTAACTTTGCTGGACGGCCTTTTCTTACATTGTTTTCGATCCAATTTTCTTCTTTAAAACGTTTTTTTCACATACTGCACAGTAGAATGGGATAAATTAAGTAATTTAGCAATATTCTGAACTGATTTACCACTGCTATGATGAAAAATAATCAATTTTCGAATACTGTTTGTTGTTTCTTTACGACCACGAGCCATTTTTAAATAATTAATAGAATGTTACGGAGTAGGCAAACAAAAATTAAAGCCAAACGATATTTTAAATGCCATCACAATTCAAAAATAAAAATAAAGTGCCAGACGATAATTTTTATTATGAATTTATCCGAAAATATTTCAGTGTACGATGACTTTTGTGAGATAAAGTTTTTGTTACTTTTTGATTACTGGTTCCTTAAAAATAAACTTTTACTATGTTTTCAAAATATTTCATGTAGTTTTGTTAAGAATAGATTATAGAACTTATTATTAAATACCCATTCTGAAATATTCATTTTAATTAATGGATATACCCCTATTTCATTGAAATTCGCAAGTGTACGAACACTTTTGGGAGCCACTGTATATAGATTGTCAACTTCATTAATAGGATGAGTTAAGTTACTTACTTAGGAATATATTAAAAACAATATTTTTTGAAAACAGTATTTAGAAATCTTGAAAATCAACGACAGTAATAGTGGCGATACTTCAGTTAAAATATTGATCCTAGTCTTTCAGTCCCATAATGTTTAACTTTCAATTAATTTAAGTAATTAATTCAGTGAAGTTGTTAATTTTAAGACTGTATTTTGTATAAAAAACGAAGCTGAAAAGGCAGGGCAAATTTGAATATTTCAGATATATGTGGGGGAAAAAATAGAGTATTGTGAAAAAGGAAAGAGCTGAAATTAATTCTATAAAGTGTATATCTGCATTTTCAAATTTTGTTTATAACAATTATTTTCCATTTGATTGTATTTTACAGTAAATTTTCATCACAATTCTTCCCGTTTATAATTTTAAAACTGTCCGTTTTTCTCCATCAAGATTTTTATTTTTTTTTATATTGTGTTTGTATATTTTCAATGTAGTTTCTGCGAGAGATCTAATCACAACTATCACATCAGTTGTTAATATTTATTTTATACTTTAGATCATACATTTTATTTGAGTGGCACAGAAGGAAATTAAAGAAATCGTATGGTTCAGATAAACATGCGTGGCGTAAAGTTGTAAAGAATGTTTAAACGTGTTCCTCAAAATGATTGCATTTATAATTAATACCCCGTGGGCCTTGGACGGATCACCATTGTAAATGGGAAATAAATGAAGGCGATAGAAATGCTTTTTCGTGATAAAATAAAAAATATATATCGGTAATGTAGTGCGATTCTTTTGGGAAGCTACGGTCATTTTTTGCTGAACGATTGCTGGGTAGAGAGAGACCCACAGTTAAAACCCGATACCACATGTTGCAATTACCCCCGCTGAAACAGCCTTACTCGAACCCGCAGACACTGGTACCGTTGGCCATTTGACCATTGCGCGGCATATCGTAAATGGGATCACGTTCTTTAATCGCTTGTTATTAAATCATACTACGAAATGCAACACAATGTATAAGGTCAAAAATTAAAAGCAGTGAGAATCTGAATATGAAGAACTGTTAAAATTTAGCTCCAGAATTGTTCGGTAAATCTATTTTTCCTTTTACTTATAAGCTAATTATAAGGATGAATTTCTCTACTATAAAAATAATATAGTAACACCGTGAGAAAGAAAGAATCCGCTCTTTGTTTTACTTTTTATTTAAGTTTTTATCTATAGTTAGGTCAGTGCGAAGGCATTTTCTGTTTATCACAAAAAAATTTAACTGGCAATAGAGTAATCGAAATTTCTTAGTAAATAGAAACATGGCATATTTTTTGAAAATATTGATAAAATTACTAGAGTAGTGTGAGAAAAATGAAGAACCTTAAAAATTTTTCTTAAGTTCTTTCTGTAGTTTATTATGATAGTAAAGCAGTGTGGTTAAAAGGAACAAATTATAAAAGCTATGTGTACTTTTCGACTGCATCCCTCTCTTACTGGTTATAATTAGTTCATAAAATTAGATTGTAAATGACAGAAATGAAGAACCTTAAAAGTTTTTCCTCAATTCTTTCTGTAGCTTATTATGGCACTAAAACAATTTGATTAAAAAGGAACAAATCATAAAAGCCCTGTATACTTTTTGACTGCATCCCTCTCTTACTGATTATAATTAGTTCATAAAATTAGATTGTAATTAACCTAGAAGGGCAGTGGTTATAACCAATTGTCCTCAAAGATGCCTGCTACCCTATAATATTGAGTAATTTTCCTTGTTAGATACATTGTGCGTTTTTTTCCTGCGATTTTTCACGATTCATTTGACTTCCTTCTATTATCTCCTGTTTCGAATTATGAATGGGCAAGCGTTAGATGCCTTCTTAAAAGCATTTCTCAGATTTCGTTTATAATTTGAGTCCTTTATCGAGATTGATGAGGGTGGCGGAAAAATTATGAAAAACGCCACTGGTAATTTCAATAGGCCATTCGAGTGACTGAATCTATGCAAATGCGGGCGACCGGATGCATAAATCGCGCGGTAGCGCCCTTGGCCCAATTGACACCGGGGGCCCTCCCACGGTGGCCCGTCCAAGGCCCACGGACGATGACGTCACAATTTTAGCCTTGCATTCACTTTTTTTTTATTTGTCTTCGCATATATTGGAACGTTTCGGTTTCTGCGCAGTATTTTTAAAGTAAACAGAGCTCTCGGTCTAATCGCTGAAGTCCTTTAGAATCGTAAGTGGTCTCGGCTCTTTAAAACTGTTAAAATTTTGGTGGAACATCGCAAATGCATCCCAAGGTTATTTCAGATGCTGTATGAAAAGAACTTGTTTTGATGCTGCATTCAATCTTGTGTTTTGAGGTCATGTACAGTCATCATCTCATTACACGGTAATTTATTGACAATAGGGTGAACTCCGGACTGTTTGCCAGGATGTGGCGACGGCCGTGGAATATCCTATTCACTAACTTCATCCTGCTCTAAATGATTGTTTCATTCGTACACGCTACACAAATTTTCAAAATTCCTGTGCCCTCATTTGTTTAGATCTAGGGAGCTAATGTTATAAATCGTGCCAACCAAAATCGAGTCCTTAACGGTGCGTGTATTTTTATTTTCTGTCATCATTATTTCATTTACTAGATAGAATTAAATACTTATAACAAAATTTTGTAGCTAATAGTCTCAGGTGAGTAAATATTCAATACAGTTAAATGTTAGTCTCTTGTAGGTTGTACAACAGGTACATTTTTGCTTAATTATGAATCAGTGTTATTCAGTTTATCACAAAGGATGCAACCCGTGTTGGGGCAATCATTTGTAAACTATACGGGATCCAAAACGTGGAGTTTCTACGGGAATTTTTGCCTGAATCTTCACAGTACTATTCTAGAGGCTATAAGGTTGTGTACTTGTCTTTAGTCGTTACCTTCTATAACAAATTAGAAATTCTTGACCTCATATTCAAAACAAATTTTTCCTGTCAAAAAATCTGCACCTTCAAAGAAACTTCATAAAACATTTGTCTTGCACTTTCGAGAGAGGGATTTCGAGAGAGTTCAAAGGTCACATTGTTTGCATACCATCCGAATTGAATTTCTGAAAGAAATACGACGTCATTTAGGAGTTTTAATATAGTTTTGTACGGGTCTTAGGGGTACAAGTGGTCAAATATGCATATTTTATGCCCCCTTCAGGCAACAAAATCCTAAATATTCTAACCTTTAACTGATAATCGGGATTTTGGATTATCACTCTTAGAAAAATGCTCTAAGTCAAGGGATCTGAAATCCTGAACTAGGTGTGATATAAAGCTAATTAATGAGGTATAATTACTGCAAAACAATTAGGCAATATTAAAAAAACGGTTTGCTCATGAATTTCATTCCAGCAAAAATTTGATCTTCCAAATACGTTAAGACATCTTTAAATTAGATGGACCGCTTTTCAGAATTTTTAATGAAGAAGAGAAGTACTGATGTTAGAAATAAAATCATTTAGAATACACTCTGTATCCAGATACTTTTTTAATATTATAAATAAAGTTCTTTCATAAAATTTCGCCTTGTTGTTAAGAATGATAGTTTGAGAGCTATTATTCGATTCTCCTTTATGTTTTTTAATATCTACACAGTGTAGTAGAATACACTCTGGATATAAGACTTTATTCTTTCGCCGTATCTTTCTCCAAGTATAACGCTTATGAACAGTAGCTTCCTCTGCCATAGGATTATTTGGAAAACCGAAAAGAAATCGAATATTCTCTCCTATTTCCGATTTCGTCTCCGTGTGATTTATGCTTAGGTTAATAACCTTGTGAATCATCAATTCAGCTGCGCAGAGGCTTCCTTATTTTTTTTATCTGACATATAACTCATTGTTTTGGACATATGTATGAAACCAACTATTTGAAAGATCTATAAAAAGACTTTGTTGTATTACTGTTATGAAAGTTGGAAAAAAACGTTTTGCTTTTTACAAAGTAGGGCTTCAGATGAATTGAATTTTTAGAGTTTAACGGGCTATGTTCTGTTCTATTAGGTCATTTTTATAAATGTGTCATACATTTAAGAAACTTTCTTTTGCAATTTAATGCTGTTCTGAATTTCTTAATACTTTTAATATAAGAGAGTACTCTTTCCTTTAGTACTATTTTGACATCAATTTCCTTCAAGGATAAATCTGGAGACTAAGTTCCTTCGAATTAATACGTGTAATAACTTGCTAATAAAACTTAATTTCATTATGTATTGTTTATAATGTTTATTCACAAATAACTTCAAGTTTTTCCCCAAGAACAACCTAAGTTACTACCCCGATATCTTCCTTTGTTGCTGAAGATAAATTTTAATTTAAAATATTAATTATTTATTTAAAAGATAAATTTAAAAGATTTTAATTTTTTTTTCAAATTTAGAAATTCTTTAACCACAATGTTTTTATTGTATCTTGAAAGAAATACTTGAACAGGATGTAATTTTATTCAATGCAAGATAGAAGACTTCATCGCGTACCTATGCTATGAAAATTTGCTTTAAATTATTCAGCAAAATACAGAGAAAATTCCCTTTTTAAGTAATGCATTACTTTTCATAAAAAGATGTGATCGGTCTTTAAAAATTCCTTTAGCCATCATTTGCAAGAGTTTTATAATCGCTTCTATTAATAAAGTGCGTCTTGTTAGCAAGAAAAATAATATTAACCATGGATTAAATACCAGTATACGTCTTGTCAACAATCTATATTTTATTGTTATTATTATAATAATTTTAGCGATACTTTAAGTACATGTAAAACTTGCGATTAATATTAAAAACTTAATGCTGATATAAATCCAAATTAAATGCTGTGAGAAATACTAAATGTTTTACTGTTGTATCTCGTTTTCAGCAGTGTCACCTTCAATAATGACCAGGAGACTGTTTAATCATCTAATTTTTTAAAGAACTCATCTGTTAGGTTAATAACTACGTCTACTACTTATTCATCTGCTTTTAGCGGATGTTTTTCCACCTACAACTCGTTCAATAAACTTTGTTTGTTGAAGTTGCATCATAGATCATCCACGTGCTCAAGACATTACTAGCATTCAGTACGTCCTTTGTCAGTTTGTTTAATTTTAGTTTTGATTTTATTTGTTGTTTTTTTCTTTTGAGGAAGCGCCAAGTGCCAGTGTATTTTTCTTCTAGTTTGGATGTTTGAGAATCAATTTATCATTTCATGATGTGACTGTTAGACAGGACTAGACATTGTCATTCAAGTTTGCTGATTCCAGCTTGCATCCTCTCTTTGGATTTCAGTATCAACTTGTTATTTATCTTGTATCGGAGATACCACATTTTTTAATAGCTACCATGTGACTTTGCTACGGAGGATTTTTTATATTGATATTTATAAATGCCTGCTTTTTTACTACTGTTGAAGGGCCATGGCGGCCTTGTGGTACGGCGCGCTGGTTTTCGGTGCTGAGGGTGCTCGGATCGAATCCTGGCGAAGCGCCACTAAAATGCCTACGTTTGTGTCGTCCCTTCATAGGGGGTAATGTTGGTCCACTTATATGGCGCCCCTATAATAAAGTGGCCAGCAAAACTGCGGGGAATTATAGGCGAATGTCTTCGCGACAAGTGCCTCCGCATTTAAAAAAAAACCTACTGCTGTTGAAATTATACTTTATTACTTTTTTAGTGGTTAAATGTATAATATACTGCAGTGCCCAAAATTGTAGACATTTTTTGAAATTGTTATGTTTCACAGATAGTAAATATTTTTATGTTAAATGAAAGATAATTTAACAATCAGTTAAATACAAAAAACTCAATTTGTAACATTTTCTAAATTTTAAAAAAATGCAATTTTCAGTATGGGCACATAGTTTTGGCTATCACTGAATATACCTATAAGAAAAATTATCCTTTCACATAAATCAAGGGGAAAACATCCCACCACATTTTAGTTCTCTTGTCCTTTTGCAAATTTTTCCTTGAGAGTTGTATCTGCAGTTTTGAGAACAAGCGCATTTAGATCAATAAAAACGCGACTTCCCGAAAGAAAAAGAAAAAATATTAAACATGGATTAAGAGCTCATATATTTATTTTTTATCAAAAATGTTGTTGTCTTTGTTTCTCTTTGGTTCCTGGAAGCTTGTACCGGAGCTTATATTAGTAAATGCTCTAAATTAGAAAGTGTTAAGAATATACAGTAATCCTTACTATTAAAAAAATATGGTATTTTGAAAAAGAAAAGCTAATTCTACTTTGTAAAGAAAATTCCACCATGTTTATAGATATGATACATCCGTAATGATTTAATCAGCGCATAGCAATAATAATGCAGCCAAACAATTCATGGGCCTAAAAACCCCGAAATGCATATAAAACTTAACTCGGAATAATGTCATTCCTTTCTTGCCCTTGTAAGCCATAAAATGTAAATTGCAACCATTTTCGCGAGTGACGAGAAAGGGACTGAATTTATTCTTCGGCTGCTTCAACGGAATTTTAAATTTGTAGACCTTCAAGATATGCCATCCTGCAAATCCCAACTGTGATGTTAGGCATATTTGAGGAATAGTCTTGACTACTAAAGGCTGGTACAGAAAGATTATCCGAGCTATGTTACTATAAAATAAAGTAATGTCTATAAAGTGAAGTCTGCTGCGGGATATTCCACTAAATAATCTCTTCTATCGCGCGGGTCATAAATATGTGGATCCCCGTGATATTTTATGTATCGCCTTGCACATATGTCGTTTTCCTAAACAGCTCGTGACTCATTTAGCACAGAAGGGCTTAGGCGAAAAAGGATGAAGAAAAATGAAAGTAAAATAACGGTTATTTTCTTTTTTAAGAAAGGAATGAAAGCGAGACATCACGCAGAAGCAAGAAAAGACCAGTCTACGTGATAAAACTGCCGTAACAGGTTTTTCTTACTTTTCGCGCATAATTAATTGAGAGAATGTCCTATAGCGAAAAAAAAAAAGAAAAGGAGCATTAAAATTGAGAAAAAAAAGTCACCTCCCCCTCCGAAAATAAAAATATCTCACCCCATTATATGGCTTCCACCCACCCCCCGTTTTTACTCATTTTCCAGGGCATTGGGTTGGCCCGCCATTTCATCTAATAATTCTTCAGCTCCCTCCTAGAAATTTATGAGGATGTGAGATCGGGCGAATATTAGTGCCATAAAAGAATAGAATGGAAGGTGAGGGGGGGGGGAGAATGGAGGCGAGGAAATCGTCTGCCGAGAGAAAATGGGACGGGATTGGTGAGAAGTCTTCACCGGTGATGAATTGGGTGACGAACGAGAATCGGGGACATTAAAACACGACAAAAAAATCCACAGCACATCAATAGGGCTGTGCGTAGAACTTTCTTTCAGCCTGTGAACTCATACATTGGTAAATATGCGTTTCTGCACAATCATAATATATCTTTCGACAAGTCTTTCCAACAAAACACCTGATTTCACCCACATAAATTTTGCATCAGATTTTTGTTTTGATACCCCCAACTTTCTCTATCGTTATTAATGGCCCTGTCTGATCCTTTATGCAAAAGACTGGAATTTAGCTTTAATATAGTCTCTCTCTCTTTCAACGCTTCATTTCTTTTATCTGCAGCGAATATCAAAGCTTCAAACCTTTATGAAACTTTCACTTTCTAACTTTAATTTTATTTTAACGTTCTATACAATAAATACAACTACTTAATTATATAATATATCATAAGTCCCTATAATACAAGATTTAGCTTTGTGGAGGAATCTGGATTTGGTTAAAATATAAAGTTTGGTGGCCAAAAAAACATATCTTTGTAAAATAAGCGATATTTATTTCTAGTAATTTATTCTGTAAATATTTTCATTCTATATACTGTAGATCAGGTTTTTAAGATAGGAGGAAAAGAATTACATTGCTTTAAAATGAGATACACTTATGTCAAATAAGATTTTGAATTAAGATAGAGTTTTAAGTACCGTTATTATTTTTTTTCTGATCTCAAGGTAATTTAAAAACCCTTTAAGCATTTTAGCTGGATTTTTAATGTAAGATTCAGTTACTTGTATGTAGCAAGGGCAGTAGTTAATAAACATTTGAGTTACCTGAAGATTACGAGCAGGAACATATGCTCTTTACAGTGAATTTATTCGGCCCTTGTCACCTTCCCTTTCGACCAATTGTCGAATTAGTACCTAGAGATAAGACACTCGATCCCAATCAAAATTTTCAACCATAAGAGATGCCTCATTAAGCCCCAACTAAATCGGGGGACTAAATATACCATTTAAGGGATCCTAGATCCAATTTGTTGACGCTTGATCCAAATGGCTAACGCCGGGCGATGGTCAAATGGCTAGGGCGTGGCAAACGGTGCCAGAGTCTGTGGGTTCGAGTCCCACTATAGACATTAATGTTGGTAGCCGTTCAGAATAGGCTTTAAGCAGTAAGCCCTGGTCTAATTCGCCCTCCTATAACAAAACATAACCGTAGCGCTCTCAACCAACCAACCAAGTGGCTAACAAGAGATTCTCTAAGATGTTCTTGCACAACCACTCCATCTTTCCCTGTTTAATTCTCTAGTCTTGGTTACAAGCAGAACTTACATTAAAGGGAAACACTCATATGAAGTAGAAGCTTGGCGTATTCACTTACTTCAATGCTATAAAATACTCGTATGAGGAGTTATCTCTTAATGAATGTGTAGAGCATATGAATACATAGTTTTGGGGAGTAGATGGGCACGTATGTGCCTGCGGAAAGAAATTTAAAACAAATATAATTGCAAATACAGCTAATACCTGGGTTTAAATCACTATAGATGGAGTGAAAATCCGTTTTGTGACTAATCTATAAAGATTTAACTCTGTACATTTTACATTGAGAGGGAAATTTAATACTAAACACCAGACAAGTAATATCCTCGACAGACTCAAAAATTAAACCTGACTGAAATTTTGATACGATTAGTGATAATATCTTAAACAAAGCAGTTGCAACTCTTTCTTGAGGTTTGATTCTTACACTGAACAAACGACTGACCTAGGGAGTTGACATTTGCCGCCTATCTCTGTTCATTAGCTAAAATGCAGTAAATGATTAAAATATTGAACGAAACAGTTTCTTTCTATTCATTATTTTCGAAGAAGAAAATGAGATTCCACCGCTCCGGATAAATAGATTTAAACATTCATGTTAACATTCTTTTTAATTGCATTGTGTTAAAATGTGTCAAATCAAACTAATTAAGGGAGTAATTAAGTCATGTGGGGAAACCTGAGTACCACTGACAATAAATTCTTTAACCATCCCCTAGAAGCAAGCATTGTGACCTTGAGGCTTATTGTATCCTCCTATCTTACCCCTGGCACGTGTAATAGCAGGTGGCAGGTGGAATTTGCGGTAAAGTAAAAACAATAATAGAATTATTATGTGAGTAGGAAATCCGCAGCTTACTAGTAAAGCAACCGTACCAGCAGTTTACGATAATAATTTCAGCCTGTCAACATTTGAAAGGAAGACTTTGTTTCAGATTTATTCCTATTTCAATTATAATTATTATATATCAACCAGTGTTTATTAATTATATATCAGCATGTGTGCTGAACTTTGAGATGTTTTCATTGAATTTCACAGATGTTTCAAAATTCCTATTGTGCCCCATTTCTTAGAATTCGGTTTATTTGCAAACTAATTGTATAGCTCATACAGGATCAATTGTCTGCATATGTTTAAAAACAGCTTTCACCGATACATTACTACCCGTACTTAATAAAGATATATTCAGATGCTTATGGACATATGTCTTCTTTCTTTTATGTTGATTAATCCAGACGTACGGAAAAATTTCTTTTCCGTGTGTCACTAATTCAAATATCTATTTTTATTGTATTCTTGTTGAATTTTGAGGTCTTTTTATCGCATCAATAAACCTGTCAGCGACGAGTTATCCACTGATTCTCATTCGCATCACGTCTTGATGAACAAGTATGGATTTTTTTTTCGCTCTGTCTCTTATGTACGCTTTATCCTCTGAGCAAATGTAATTGAGGATGTAGAGGATCAACTCACAGTATTGCAGTATTTTGAAGCCAGATATCATGAATTTCAAGAAGTCTATCAATATGTCCCAAATATATATATATATATATATATATTACGCTAGTATTAATTAAGTCTACACACACAGTTCAAACTTTTGTGTCTACAAGAAGCTTCAAACGTTTTATGAGACTTTGAAGGTATTTAAAATAATTACTTATTCTATTATTTTGCAATTAGAAAACATAACACAGACTCATGATGATTTTATTTTGATCACAGTTTTCAGAGAAGTTTTCTTGAAATAAGTAAATTAAAAAATGGTATGTTATAAACAAAAGTTTGGTCACTGCTCGTTAATGTAAAAATATTTTCGACTTTGAAGTTTATGATTTAAAATAACTCCTTATTATCTTACATTAAAACGTTGTTATAGATAAATTTAACCAAAAAATATTCTGAAATATCAATATTTAACAACAGACTTCTCAGTAAAAACTTAGTTGTTTCACATATCAAACTTCTATTGGTTTTATGCTAATAGTTCAATGTGGTACATGATTCCAATTGTGTAATTGTTGCTTTTATATTTAAATTAACTACTAGCTGAGTGGCAACCCGATGTGTTGCTTTTACGATTTAAAATGAAATGGTTTCATTTCTTAAAGATTAAAAACTGTTTAATCACTTTTAAAAATATATTAGAATTTTTAAAAAACGAAATAATAATTTAAAATTTTCTTTCTCAAATTTCGGTTTTTGGCTTTTGAAATAATTCTTTCAAATCTCCGTAGACAAAAAAAATTGATTCAATTAGAAAAAATTCAAAAGGTTTTAACTTCTCATTTCCTAAGACTAAAATTATTTCTGGTACTTTAAAATTATTTCTGGATTTCAATTATTAAATGACTCGTTCTCAACTAATAATTTTCCTTTTGGCAACTGAGCAGAATTTCTTTTGAAGAGTAGAGTTCCTGGGTCTATTGACTTTAACACCTGTCGCAAGATGCTTATTATCAATGTATATGTGCTCAATAGAAACAATTAAGTTAAATTAAATTTAAAGTTACCAGTTACATTAATATAAAAATTAAGTTTAAAACCTAGGACCGAACCCGTAATGTAGGGTTTACCAGGTCAGCGCGATAGCACTGCGCTACTACAGCACACAGGCATTTGAAAAAGATGGCAAGTGTATCGCGGTAAGGCCGAATGTAAATATTAATCTCGGGTGGAAAAAGTGCTTAAAAAATAGAAAGACAGTTCTGACGAATTCAAAATTAGTGGTGGAAGAATCCTATCAGTTGCTCATTAATTAGAAACAAATTTCACGAACTTGCTGGAATTATTAGTGAGTAAAAGAATAAGTCGGAAAATTATGAACTCGGCATTCACTTAATCGTAAAAGTGAGATTTGAAAGTACGCTCTTTTAGAATGAAAACTTTTTTTTATTGAATGTATTTGGTATAGTTTGGAAGCTGAACATTTGGCAAATGCCGATAAATCGTAAAATTGACATTAATAGGTGCAGAAAACCGAAATATTTGTCCATCAAAATTGTCGATTTCGGGAAATTCGGAAAACTGCTTTGGGGAAAAAGCTTCGTTTGCAAAGAAAAACATTTTTAAATTTATAAAAATGTGTATATCCTTAAAGATGAAGAGTTGTAAAACACATGGAAATAAAAAATTTGTTGATTGGAGGACGGAAAAGTTGAATTTTGCATGCAAGAAAATAGTGGAAATTTGCGAAACGGAAAGGAACTGGCCCACCCGGAATGTCAGCTGTTTCTGCCCTCCTCTTCTATTGAGTTCGGCGGTTTTAATTGAATAATTAAAAAAGTTTAAAGTTTTGAAAGTTGAGGATAGCATCAGTGCACGAATCTCGGCCGTCCGCGTATATCGGTACCAGTCGCGATATCCTGCTATGCTCGGTTCGCGAGATTAGCCCGTCCCCGTGTCTGCTGACTGACAAACTAACATTTGCTTACCTTCAGCTGTTAATAGTAAGATACTTTTAATTTTATTTTCACTTTGCTCTAAATATTGAATACAAAATGTGAGATCATGTACACTTCAAAGTTGCAAGATGAAAATTATAACAAGACGTATTTTGTACAAAAATCGTGTAAGTCTAAAATAAGATCCTTAAATAAACAACTTTAGAGAAATCCTTAAACAAGAAAATGTCAGCTTTTCTCATGAAGCAAAAATTTGGTAGACAACAAATTTCAATGGACACTAATGTTAATGATTTATTAACTACTCTCTGAAACACGTATGTATCTCTTAAATTCTTTTTATACCATGAAGCACATGGTAATTGGTATTCATTGCTAAGAAGACCTGTGTTTACTCTTGCAAGATAGATCAGAAACACCCGATCAATAACGGCGCGTTTATGAAGAATTCTATGGTGTAGCTAATATTTTCAGTTAAATAGCTTTTATTGCTGTCCGTCAACTATAATTTTTTATGCTAAAGAAAATCAAAAGTAACGATCAAAATTATCTGTCCTTTGAAATATTCAAAGGAAAATGTCTCTACTTTACGTGCTGTCTTTGAATTATAATAATAGTTTAATGTATAAATTAAGTCAATAATATGACATTTTATAAAGTTTTAATCCATGTAACGACTACTCTGTAAAACAACCTTTATTACTATCCTTCAACAAAAATATTTTGGTGCATGGAAATAACTACTATACACCGAAAACATTGACGTCATCGAAGTAAAAAATAATTCAAAACTTTATCTGCTTCACTAGCAGTTTTCGTACTTAAATAATTGTTTAATCTATAAATTAAATTAACAATAGGGCATGTATGAAGGAATATAACCTGTAACAATTATCATTTTTTCCTTTTAAACATGTTTTACTATTATACGTCAGTGGGAGGTTTTTGGTACTTAGATAATAACTAAAAAAAACTCGTATTTACTTCCGATTTATGTACCAAAATAATAGATGAAGGAGTAAAACAAATCGATAGCGGGGCATTGTGAGATATTCTAACGTTTAAATATATATTTTTTTTACGATAAACATCCTTTACTATTATCCGTCAACAGGAAATTTGGTGTCATGCAGCGTAAGTTATCTACCGTATCTTATCTCTCCCTCCCCAATTTCCTGGGTGTATCGTCTCCAGCTAGTTACGACTAGAAAATATCGACGAATTAAAGAAAATCGTTCATAATCTTTTTCATTTTGAAATCAGAAGGGAAATACATAATTGTCCCTATCCTCAAAACTTTTTAATTGCCCGAGAGAAAGAAATATTTGACATTTATATAAAGCAAAAATCAACAAGCACATTTTTTTATTCTGCTTGCTCAAGCATAAACTTTCCAGGGAGCTTGAAAAAATATTCAATTTATTAATAAGATTTAATGTATTCATACATTGTTATTTCTAATAAGCGAAAAAAAATTTTCCAAAAAGATAAAGTTTAAGTGCTTTTGTTTTATAAAAAGCTAGTTTTCAACGCAAGTGATGTTTTTAAACTGTTCAATTAAATGCTTAGATAATCCACATTGGTAAAAAGGAGAGAATTTTCCTTCATATTTTTTCTGGTCTTGAAAATTTTTCATTAAAGGGAAATAATATTACAAACAACAAAAAAAATGTATTAGACGACATTTTATTTAAATATCTCATAGAATTAAGACTGAACATCGTCTATCAATTCACCATTCATGTAAAATTTTCATCAAAAAATTTAATTAAATTTGATCAAAGAGATTTTTTTACTTTTTCAGTCCTATTTTAAAATTAATTAAAAGTATTCGTATAAAATCTTGGAAACTTTCACTGCACTTATTTTGTATTCATAGTTTGTTGTTGTTCTAGCGTTTAAATATATTCGTACAGTATAAAATATTTTAAATTTAATGGTTATCATTTTATTCGGAAAAACTACGGTACAATTTCTTGCTTTATTACGTTTTGATAATCTACTATGACATGAAGAAAATTGATTTCTTTTATGTTTGCTGGCATTTTTTGTAAAAGAAAAAAAAACGTTCTTAATAGTTCATAACATAAATTTTGCGTCATTAGAAAAACAGCTGCAGTATTATCCATGTCTCTAAACAAATATTATTAAACGGGAAACAAATATCATTAAATTGAAAGACAAAAGATATATTTCTGTAGTATTTTACTTATGATATTCACAAATGAAAACCTTGGCGAATAAAACATTTCTTCCACTTTTCTTTGTATAATAAGGTTAGAGATAATTTCAACCATTATGTTTATATAGTATGCATATCAATAAATGAAAAAGAAAACCTGTTCTTTCATATCGGTGGATATGAAAAATATCATTATGAAAATAAAATGCAGGTGAAATAAAATTAAACTAAATGAAAATGTGTTAAAGCAGAATTATTTTTATGCATATTACATTAAACCATTAATTACAAAATATGACACTTCTTCCTTTTGAAAAAGATGCCTCTTTTGAAAATTTAAACTACAGAAAGTGACAATGATTGACAATCTCATTGCTGAAAATCTTTTCTGGAAGTATGTTAAACCATTGTTGTCATCGCTTAATTCTTCGTGCTCAATCATAAGCTTTCGAAAATATTCAATTTATTAATAAGGTTTAGTGTATTCTTACGTTGTTTATCCATTATGATCGGAAAAAAAATACTACGCTTTTTAAAAAAAATTAAGTTAGAAATTATGATTTTTACAGTATCAACAGCAAGCGATGGAACTTTAAAGCTAGAAGCAAGTCTTACAATTTAGAAATCAATTTATTATAAATCAAAAATTTTTGCATCTGTAAAGTTTCTAAGAATACTTGTTTTACCCCCATTACATGGAAATAGAGTAAGTTAGAGTAATAAAGTAGGTTCTTTAAGGAAATTTTATTGCTCAATTATGCACCCTAGTTTGGCACCTATCATTCCTTTTCATTGAATTTTTTAAAATTTTAGTTTATAGTAATATTTTTTCCTTTTATGTTGTAAATATGGAGCTGCAATTTTCAATATTATTTACATGAATTTACGTCTTGAAATATTCACAAAATAAAATCTATTTTTCTTATTATTCACTGGCACCATTACATTTAAAATTCATTTGTAACTTTGAAAAACACATTGAAATATTTTGCAGTACGTCAATGAAAAATGCGAGCGTAAAAGTTTGTAAAAAAACAACGTGTCTCTGAGCGATCTAACATTGGGAATAACAACTGTATTTCGAAAAGTTTGCCGATCGGAATTTATGCATGATTTTGATACTTTTGTTTCGGTATCATTCTGTGTTAAATTGAATTGCCAACAAAGCGCAGGCTGCAAAAATACGTTACGGGGCAAAAACTAAGGCTGTGTAGAAGCTCAAATCGAGACAGTAAAAACACTGCAGGAAGAGAGAGAGACAAAGGAATTGAAAATCTGTGAGTCGAAAACATGTAGTGAAATGGAATCAAATATTTGAATTTGGAATGCAGGATATCTTTACCAAGGGGTTTTAAACAGAAGATTTTGAGGGTATAGTTGTTTGTGCATGTAGAAGGAAAGGCGACCCCCATCTGCAAACTTGAAAACATAAAGAAAATGAATCCTTATATATCAGGAATAAAAAAGGGTTCGTTGCAATAATTTTAATTAATTTATTACTGGAAAAAGTAATAAAAAAATTATACTTCTGCTAATCATTTAAATTTATTTTGCCGCTGACAGACCTTAGTTTTTTTTATAAAACTTTTATCATGGCAAAAAGCTGCGTGACATATGTAATGTTCCTTAAACAAATGGGTATAGGATATTTATGCGTATACATTTTGAAACTTATGTTTAGAAAGAATAACAACAAACGAGTTAATTTAATGATACTTTTTTACCCAAGAATGTTAGCGAAGTTCCTGTACTAAAAAGGAAATTTACTGAAGCAAGTGAGGCTATTCTCTACTCTAATATTTGGAATAACCTCTATATATTTAAAAGTCCATACGACAGAATTTATGCACAATTTTTATACCCAGTTTCTTTTTCATTTTATGTTAAATTGAATTCCCTGCAAGGAGCAGGTCGCAAAAATACGTTTCGGCAGAAATGCTCAGTGTTTGGCAGCACAAATCGGGAATGAAAAAACAGTGCACGAATGCACAGTATCTATGATCCAAAAACATTCAGTGAAATGGAATCATATATTTGAATTCTGAATGCGGAATAACTTGACGCATTGACGGTTGAAAGGTGCTTTGCACTATTGAAAAAGTGGAGTCCAGCTAATTCATTATTTACAAGAAAATACTTTTTAATATTTCGGTTTATAAAAGCTACAAGATTATTACGTAAAGTATTTGGAATAGCGTGGACTGTTTTTTACCCCATTAAATCAAATTTAACATCTCTTCTTTGAATATATTTTGCCCCATTTTACATCATAAAGGCTTTGACTTAAGGAGGAAACTATCAATACTTTTAAATGAACTTTCTTTCTTTCATTTTCCTCTTTCATTGTTTCGTGTTTTATGAAAATTTTGATTTTATATAATGTAGTTTTTAATTATTAAAAAGATACTAAGTGCTACGTATTTAGAGTTGTTCATACATATATAATAAATTTAAAAACATAACAGCATTATTAGATTATTAAAGACAAAAGTAACTCAAAAGAAATGGGAAATGCTCCTTTAAAAAATTACTTGTAAATGTATGCGTGCGAAGCTTTAAAAATGAAATAATTTACAAGTAAATTACATAAAAGAAACAGAAATTTGCGATGATGAAGGCAGGTTCCGAAATTTTAAACATGATAAGCAGCAGATTCCGATGTTTTGAGCTCCTTACATATTCTTCAACAGTTTAAGAAATTATGATTTATAGATATTTCTTCATAAAAATGTTCTCATATTTGAAAAGTTTCAATTACTTTATCTGTAACACTTTATCTTGTAATCCTTATCGAATTATGTCGAAGCCTCGTTATCAAGCTTCTTCGTTAATTAATTTTTTTTTCGCAATACGGAGGCTTATTGGCTTATAAACGCTATTCAAAGTCAAGGTTTGGCCAAAAATATTGTTTAATGGAAGCTCGTTATATGAGGAATTTATTGTTTTATCTCTCGAACAGCCTCGCAATATGCCATTTGAATGTAATCACTGTTGCTGATATTTTATAACTGGTTATATTTTTATCATCTTGTGAATTTCATAAAGACTAGTTAGGATTTTACTAACATAGCAAAATACCGCCTATAAGGTAAAAAAAAAACTTATGTACGCTGAAACAGAGGTTGTCAGTATCTGTTTCCTTGTAAGTTTTTTTTTTTTACTATTCTCTCACTTAAAGAAAGCACATTTCATTTTTTGGATAGAATACTTTAAATCAGGCCATTTTATACTGCAAAATCGATATTAAATATCTGTAGGAAGAATAACAGTTATCATTACCCTTCACTTTTAGATATTTTATTGAAATTAAGAGTGTATTTTCATGGGCCTAACCTTAAGGGGATGGGACCTCGCACATGTACGAACCGAGTATCTGAAATTCAAAATGTTATAATCTAAAAGCGTTACTTACGTATTTGCTCACCGCAATGGTGAACTCTAAATTGGTGTGTAACTTTGTTAGATGTGGGATTAAAAAATATATTGAATAATTGCATTTTTGCTTTGAAACAACTTTCGAATTTAATACAAAAAATTAATAATAACGTTCTTTTTTTTTCTTTTTTTTTTTGAAAAAATTAGAATATCGCAGAAAGATCTCATGCGTTTCAAAAGAAATTTGAAACAATTTATTTTCTCGGGAAAAATACTTCACTGTTTATGACTGAATTTCCTGTTAATTTAAAGTTTAAATTATCCATCTTGACTGTTATTGACCCAGTATGAAAGTTTTTTAAATTATGATTTCATTCTGTTTTGGTTGATAGTAATTATCTCTTAAAGCGTAAAAACAGGTCGCAGCAATAGACTAACTAGTTGGCTGACCACTCCTTCATTGAAAAGAAAAATTAATCGTTCAAAAGTTAAGTTCAAGCCTTTATCTTTAAGAGGGGAGTCATGTATTCGATCTTCATCCCATTGGACTTTGTGCTTGAATATATTCCTGCAGTTTATATACTTACTGTCTGTTAATTCTATAGAGGATAACGAACTGAACATTTACTACCATTAATGGTTTATTCCATGGTATATACTGGCGACCGGATAAATCGCGAACTGATCTGCTCTCTTAAGCAGGTTTTGTATAAAGGAGTTGTGTTAATTTACTAAGGATTGCAAGAAAAGCAACTTGAAATTATACGTGCCAGATTAGCGTGGGATGGGCAAAATTTAAGCAATGTCTATTGGTTTAATTTATTTGAGATTATTTTAACAACCGAGAACTTTTGTCCCCTAAAATCATTTGTCAAAATGTGCCTCTCGAGCCGTCTAACCTCTAAATCGACATGGTGACCAATTCCGTCTCGAAATTGGAGCTGCAGCGTGTGCAGATATCTGCATTTGAATTGTGGAAGGGGAAGGGAGCGGTGTCTCTGCACCATTTGTGAGCGTCCCCTTTTTTTCTCGTTTCCCAAATGATGAATATGAGTTTAAAGGTTCCCGCTTCCGAAATTTTCCTTCTTCAGGAAACGCAGACGACGTAATCTCGGTAATGGGCCAACAACGATCACGCTTACAGTCACGTATATATCCACCCCCCTCCCTCCGTTGTAACCGTCAACCGACGACTATAACAGCGTTAACGTTCTTTTTCCCATAGGCAGCCTCCATGGGGGGTGTTTTTTAAACTTCGATTACTTATTTACGTGTTCCCCAGTTAAAGGCGTTTCGCACGTAGCTTTGCGCGCCACGTACGCTAATTTTATAAGACTTTTCTGTTTTCAGAATTTTAGATCGACTGGTTTTCATTGCCACCCGTAAGAGAGGGACATAAATGACCGTGGGCGGATTTTTTTTCTTTCTTATAAGTATTAGAGTGCGTTTTAACAATTTTTATTTCAGAATTCTGTTACAGTTTATCCGCCATTTATCGATGTAAAATTTAAGGTTCGGAACAAAGTTTGAAGGGTCCTGCTTCTCAAAAGTAATTTGAAAGTTTTTTTTGTTTTTGTTTTTTTTACCCTTTAATCTATTTATAACCCAAAGACAAATGGATCACGATCGGCGCATTTTTCTTTCGTCATCAGAAAACTTCTTTAAAAGTTGCCGATAGGTTTACGGATATGGTACTTCTCTCTCACTTTTCAGGAGTGATCATCTGGTGACTGTTCTATCACCTAAATAATTATCTGACGATAGAGGTGTCAAAATAACAGTGCGTTCGTTCTCTGTGAAATAGAAAATTGGAAGGGTTACATGAAACATCAAACTTACATGTACTCTGTTCGAGCTAAATTAATCATGCATAAAATATATTGCAAGAAGGTGTAAAAAATTGTTTTCACCTTTACAGCTTGTTATTTGGTACTTCACCAGTTCTTGTAAGAGCAAAAAGTTAGCAGACCTTATTAACTCCAGACCTAGGTATATACGGGGCAAAATGACTGGTTTAAACTTTATTAGAAGTAGGTGTATCTTAATTGTTGATAGTGCTAGTGTTAGTGTCACCATAGGCGTAGCGTGCTCCTAACTTTTGAGGGGACATGAATTCAATTCAGTTAGGGTCCTCCTCAGCGCATTGACTGCCGGACGGTCCTTAAAATATGAAATATTATGATTTTTTTTTAAATTGAATAACAATAGAATTGATGTTTGAGTAGTATTCAAAAGTTATACAATGAGAAAAATAAATATATTATAAATAAAATGAGAGAAAAAAATATAGCATCGAATTTTTGTTATGGATCCTATCATAGTTAAAAACTATGTTAAGGCTAAAGACATAATCGGAATCTTCAGTTTCACAGTTTGAAAAGGCAGAAAAAACAACTTTCTTAAAAGTTTTCTACAATTTTCCGAATTTAACTGAACTTCTATTAACGTTTTAATTTATTTTAAGTTAAGTTGGGCCACTACGCCTATGAGTGCCACACGCTGACGGTCAAACTTGAGGTTTCTGTGTACTAACCCTATTAGGTTCCCTCACTTCAATGTTAACCTATGGAGAAAATTTGTCCAGGAATTGCCGACTTGGATTTAACGATATTTTTAAATTGTACTCCGTAATAGAAAAAGAATTTTACACCTTGGGGCATTTTACGGTTTTTTTTATTGCAAATAATATTTTAAAATTTAAATTATTCGGGTAAAAGTCTGGTATAGTGTGTTTTAAATGCTCATAAATTCCTTTGGTGGACGAAATTTATAAAATGAATCCTGTGCAGGAAAGTTCAGGCTATATGAAAATACCATTTTTATTTGATTATCAGCATTTATGTAGCTATAAGTAGTACACAAATTTTCTCCATAGGTTTACATTGAGGTGAGCGAATCCAGTAGGGTGTATACAGCAGCCTTTATTCTCAGTTCAATGTAAATAAACAAAATTTCATTACGTAACTCGTTGAGACCGGTATTTTATTTATCTAATGAAAAGGAGAACCATGAGGGAAAAAGCAAGTGAAAAGGTTCGTCATTAATTCCTAACACATTTCGCTAAAATATCTGGGGTCAAGATAGCTTTATTGAATGTCATCTATACACGTGTTCATTTATTCATGCTTCGTGACCAAACATTACACGCGAAAGTGAATGAATATTTCATACTGCTTTTAGCCGCGACATTTTTCCCGGGCTATTTTTAGTAATTGCGCAAGAGAACAAAAGTGTTGCCCGATGTCAGTTTGTTGAATGTTTACCATCGGTCTCGGAACCTACGGATACGGTATAGCGTGCTAACTCTTGTCAGCATCAGTCTAGGTTGTTGGCTCTCATTTCACATCGTGCGTGTCCATGAGGTAGAATGAATGGTTCTAATGGAGGCTGCATGTCAGTCGTGTTATTTAATTGCTCCGACTGCTGATGTCAGCATCTCTGGAGTGATTATGTGTAATAACATTGACCAATGTCAAACATAGACTGGGTAAGAGGATGAGAAACTCTTCCTGGAAGATTGTCTCCCTCATGAAACGCGTGCCAGCTCGTAATATCTACCCCTTTGATTTCTGGTGGTTGATACATGCATATGAATATATGCTATGGGAATTATGTTTAAAACCATTTATTTAATTTCTTACTAGTACACAAATTATAATTAATAGTTGTTTTTTCTGACATTTCATTCTTCAGAAATCACATTTGGAAGGCAATTTGTGTTTTTAATGAAATACGAGATAAAAATTGATGATACTATCCATATATCTATCGATATTTAAACCACAAAAAGACAAGTTTTAATATATTTCAGTAAAATTTGCATGCATACTCTGTTCATAAATTAAGAATATATTAAGATATAATTCCGAATAAATATGCATTCTTTCATAAGAGATAAGTTTGATACATTTTATGACTATTTCATCCCAATGATCGTCATTTGTCAACGCAACAGCAGGTCGATCTGCCATTATACTACAATTTGAAGTTTTTCTTATACTTGTTACAGCGCTCCAAAATTTATTCATATTCTGTCCTTTGATAAAAAAGCACGATATTTTTTACGATGCGTACTTATGAATGTCTCTGTTTATCATGATTGGCTCATCTTATGTAAGAAAACTGATAGCCCTTGGTAATATGTATGTATGTGTATGCGAAGAGAAACATAGATGTACACATACGAAGAGTATCATCTAACTACATAATCGTAATATAGATACAGGTAGATGAATTCTGGGTATCTTCTAATCACAGCTGATATTTTTCTATTTAGCAGTTACGTGATACCCATCGCATATCCTTTTCCTACATAGCTTAACAAATCGGGTTTATAACACTCACGTTTTGCGGGTTTTGAGAAATTTAAAAAAATACAAGCGATTTCTGTCTGATTTCTGTCAGGCTGCAGAGCACTTTAGATTTTTAGCAATAAGTTTTTCCACCAAATTAAAAGAGATGTAATCGGGTTTTTTTTTCCTCACAGAAAGGAAATTTAATCTACCGGGTATGTAATCGAATATGACTAGAATATTTGTTATCTGTGCTCACGATTAGACATAAAAATTCATGATATACTAAGTAAAGTACTTCAAATTTTACTCCACACATCTTAATTTAATCATTTTGGACGCTAAAAAATGTGTACTTTTATAAAAATATCGTAATCTTTACTTGATAATTTGGACTTATTTGGAATATTTTACAGTAGATTTCATATCCATAGCTTATTTGATTTTAGCATTCATAAAGCATCATTGACTTATTGAAAAATCCACTCATTTTCAAATATAATCCGTCCAAAACGGGACAAGAGTTCTTTGCCAGCTGCTAATTAGCTGTCATTGTTAATTGGTAGCTAAATATCATTTTAAAATTGAAATTCTTTTCAGGTTATTAACTTTCTTAATATCTACTCATGTTGAATAAAGTAGGACACTGTTTAGAGGGAACATGAAAATTGGCGAAAGAACTATTTGGGCGTGAAATATGAAGTTTTCTTTATCGGTGGAAGGGAAATTTTCCTCGTTATTTTCCACCTTTTTACATACACGTCACTGAAACTTGTAAATGAAATGAAATTGTTTTCTGATTGAAAATAAATATAATTTTCTTTTCCTTTACTGATTGGTACTTCTGAAAAGACTTTAAGTGTTTATATTTTATAACTCAATTTATATTTTTATACTTATTTAAGCAGATATTTTGAAGTATGCTTTTTCTGAAATGTAGCCCACTTTTGTTCACATGACTAAAAAAATTTCAAAATTTTGATAATTTTCTGCTTCCATTCGGTGATCTTCCTATTTTCTATTTTATATCTTCAAGTGACCATGTTTACACAACAAAAGAACTTGCAAAATTTTTAAACTAGAGTATTTTCATTTGCTGATTGTAAAAATGATTAAGCTAATAATATTATTAAAAAATAAAAGGTTTTCTCTCAGTCATCATTTAATGTATAATATTTTATTCATTACTAATCTGTCAGTCGGTATTATATGCAAACTTAACAAAAGTAGTACAGCTTTTATAACACGCTTTAGGCGGTTCAAACGAAAGGATACCCGGCACGGCATGGTGACGAAGTGATAAAACGCATTCGTCTGGAAACGGAAGTATTCCAGATTCGATTCGTGGTCCAGCTAAGTTATTTTAAGGAGACAAGTGAAATAGGGCTTTAAGGGCCTGTTCACATAGAATCCGTCAGCGTCAGCGTTACTCTTATTGGCCTATTTTAAACCAATCACAGACCTTAACAATTTCGTGGTTAATCGTTTGGAGGTTTGTAGTTGGTTTAATATATTTCAATACGAGATACGCTAGCGGATTCAATGTGAACAGGCCCTAAGTGTGGACAAATAACGCATGGTTATAACCAACTTCTATAAAATTGGTTTTCGCAAAAAAAATAAGAAAAATATAATACAGAATTATTCATATAAACTGCTCTCCATTTACTGTAAGCGCACTGGGAATATTTTTAACTGTCTGTGTTTTTTGCTAAGTATCCTATTATTTTTTCTCAATTCTATTCAAACTCTTTCAAAAGTTAGAAAATTGCTCCGATGCTGGTCTCGCCCTTTTTAAATTTCAAAATAGCTCAGTTCTGTAACATTGAAAGAAAGTAATAATGATTATAAATCGAAATTTCGCCCCCAGGCAATCAAACCAGTTACATGGTTTGCTTTATCCCTATCCCCCAAAGAGTGTTTACTGAATCTGTTGTCATGATATTCACTGCATAAGTGATTAATATGATTATATTTAATAATTCAAATTTCTATGGAAGTCGCACATTGTGTGAAAATCCTCTTTTGCGTCTAATGAACTATTTCTGCTGAAAATATCCCTAGAACAGTCTTTCTTAAACTGTGGTTCGCGACCCCATAATGGGTCGCGTAACAGAATTTTGGGGTCAACAAGAATTGGAAACTGTTCGCGAAGGTTGTCCCTTTAACCTTACATGTCCCTACAGAATCGTCGATACTGTTTATCAAAAATAATTACGAAAACCATTTTGATTTAAAATATTCAATTAAAATCAGGAATTACATCATGGATACATAAAAGAGAGATAAACCGATCTTTCTTCGCTTTAATCTCTTTGATTTATTCTCGCGTAAATCTCTATGATTTATCATCAGTTAATGTTTTATATGTATATTTATTTTATGTATCTACGTTATATTTATTATATTTATTTTTATGTATATTCCTGGGGTTGCGCAAAATTTTCTCGGGCTAAAAGAGGTCGTGGATGGAAAAAGTTTAAGAAACCGTGCCCTAGAAACAAGTATTGATGCCTTTTTGTCTATAAATGTACCATCCTGTATAATTTAGAAATATCTTCCGGTGTAAATGTAATGGGTGGTAATGCTAGTCGTTTAGGGTGTACTACATGACAATTACATGCGCTATGTATCATTTTTATTTCAAATCAATTATTGTTTCTCTGTTCATGTACTTTTAGTATTAATAATGATTTCCATATCTAAAGGACAGCATACGTTTGTTATCCCGTATTCGAGGCATCGGAAATGTAGCCAGTTTCTGACTAATACTCACACGGCTATTCGCACTGAGTGCGAAAGAGGTGAATGGGATAGACTTAATGGAAGCTATAAATCACTAATGCCGTTTAATTGCCTCCACTGTTCATGTCAACATTACCAAAGTGATTACACATAATGACGTTTACCTATGTCAAACAGAGATAGAGAAGGTATGAAGGAGCCCCATGCGGAGAAAGGGATTTGACAATTAAAGTACGCGTCATCAAATATAATAAAGCCCAGGCTGAGTATCTACTCCGATTGATAGGACTCTCAAAAGATAACTGCGCGTTTTCGTATCGCTATCCACATCAAACTGAGGTGAAGCTAATGATAAATTCAGTGCAATTTTTACACATGTAAATTAAGGATACGTATTTAGAGGTACACGTATGCAGCATTTTTCTTGAAAATTGCTGTAAGAGATTTTTAACGTTCATTCTAATATGTTTATCAGGTGAAGACAGTACATGCGTCAGTTCTTAAACCATGCCACACTGTTATACATAAATATTTCTAAAAAAGAGAGATAATAGAGACAGTGTATTAGATATATTATCGTGATATGAAAGAGAACAGTCATATTTCATCTTCTTATTTCTTTATATATATATATATATATATATATATATATATATATATATATATATATATATATATATATATATATATATATCCCTAGAAACAAATCTTTTATGCTTTTTTGTGTCTAAATGTACCATTTTGTATAATTTAGAAATATTTTTCAGAGAAACAAAAAATTATATATATATTGTGTGCGTGTGTGTGTGTGTGTATATATATATATATATATATATATATATATATATATATATATATATATATATATATATTATAATAATAATAATAATTTCTAATTTCCGACCGGAAACTTAATTCAGTAAATTGTAATGAGAAGCAAGATATATATTTTTTCTCTAATCTTAGGGTGTTCTTTCAAAAATGTAACAAGTGAATAAAACTAATTGCATTTTACATATTTTCATTCTGGAGAGATATTTCTCCATGTATTAGAAAATGGAAAGGAAGACTTCACCCCATATACGAAGCCTTCAGTATAATAAATAGCTAGATGTGAGAAGCCAAATGGGAGGAGGGAGGTTTCCCTCGATTGCTCCCTCCTACATTTACATCAGTACTGACAACGTCAGAATGCAAAATAAATGAAGCTGGTCATTTTCCTGACCTTTTTGTGCGGAAGGGAAGTAAGATCAAATTCCTTTTTTAAATCCTGCTGGATTTTGATTCCTTAATTATTAGCCCAACCTTGGCGGAAGAAATCTCATGGGAGAACAGTTTAGACATTGAAGAATGTATTGCTCTTTATTTAAAGGCTTGTAGACATTTGGCGAATGTTATTTTTTTTCTTCACTTAGAGGAGTCAGATTTCAATTGTAATCTGTCATCCTGTAATTTCTCCGAGTTTTGTTTTTTGTTGCCATGTACTCTTTGTATCAGTACATGATGTCGTGTAACTGGTTAGTTATTGTCTCGCATTGGGAATAAAAAGAGTATACGTATTTTATACGTCTTTTAAAATTTAAATATACTGTATATATACTTCGGTAGAAAATGTAGAATACGGTTTTGAAATGTAGGTAGATTGTGCCTTGATTTTTTTTTTTGTAGAGACAGCATCTATAGAATTTACCGCAATAGGATGCCTTCATCAATGTTAATTTTAGATGGATTATATTATAAATAACAACTACTAGGGAATAGTTAGAGTACAGCATCAGAGAGAGAGGTTTTGTTTAATCCTAATGAACTATATATATGTTTGTACTGTGATGCTGATCTATATCTAGAGTCTTATTTCGCTTTTTAGGAGTATCTTAATTTGTATTTAAGTTTAATTTTTAACTTAATTTGCATTTAATACTATAATGAGGAATTTTAATTTTCGTTAACTGCCTAAAATTAGCTATTGAGTATATTGGAATTATCGCCTAAAGTATCAAATATTACAGTCTATAGAATAGTCTTTTGAAATAGCTCAAATCCCAAGCAAGCGCAATTTTAATTCATTTCATTAAAAAACTTACCGTCTCGGAAATTAAGACACTCCTCTATTCAGTAAAGGTTACTTTACCAATTACATCACCAGGGCACAAAATGATTTTTCATAATGAAGTTTGCATTTTTTTAATGTCACATACATTAAAATGCTGAAAAACATTTTCTTAGCTTTCAGTTTCCATCTGATACGAAAAAATAGCCTGCGATTTTAAAGTAGACTTAATTATTTTTCATTGACTTTGATTTTTAGAGACTATGCCACCGTACCAGACATGGAAACTCCTGACTATACTAAATACTGAACAAAACAACATTTTATTTTAATATTTAGAAGAAAAGATTGGTTGAATTGCAGAGAAGGAGTAGTAAAATCAGTTACTAATCCACTGATAAGTTGTTTAACCTTTTCCTTACGGGATGGGCATAGCATATATCCCAAGAATGACTATATATATATATATATATATATATATATATATATATATATATATATATATATATATATATAACCTCCTTAATGGCCGTTCTTACAAAGGGGTTATGAAATTTCCCGTTCTAAAGAGGGAATCGGAAAAATAGGCCCCTTAAGCTAAAAGTTAAGGCAAACTGATGAAAAACGAAAATGATTATTAATTTATTAACTGATCAAAAGACAGTCAGATTTAATCTCTCAAAATAATTCTGGTGTGAAATGTGCAAAATAAACTGATTAAACCGGAAAACAAATACTCTTGTGTTGTTCTACTGTCAAATTATTTACGAAACCGAAATAGAGCTAACGTCTGTTAGAGATTTGCCAACAATGTATTCCAACAAATTTTGCTGTAACTTGTATGAATTTAGTGCATCAAATCTCGTCATAATGTAAGTTCACATAAAATTAGTAAAACTGGTTTTAAATCTAGTCTAATTTTTGCATATTTTTCTCATCCAGCCTTTAAATTTACGACTCTCTCGGTGAGAGTTAGAGTGGTACTTTATTTTATCACTGATTCCTTTGCTGAGGAAAAGTTATCCCTCCTTAAAAATATCCCTCAAGGATCTAGATTAAAACCTTTTCCGGAAATCATTTGATTTATATATATATATATATATATATATATATATATATATATATATATATATATATATATATTAAGAATCAAGTGAATTTTGTTTAATCATCGCAACACTAGAATTTCTTGTGTCCTGAAATTTTGAAATGAAGAAACTTTAGAGAAAACAAGAAATAGTTGTAAATAACCTTGGAACAATTTTACTGTTTTATTTGATTTATTGGGAAAGCAAACACGTTTGATATTTAAAAAAAAATATCCAAACTCAAAATTACTTTCAATCAGCTTTTATTTCCTTTTAAATATTTTGTCAGTTAGATCGTTCTCGACTTTTAAGAATTTTTACTATGCGAGTAATTAGATGATTATTCTAGTCATTTTAGATCGAGTTTGAATATTTGACTTACAGAAATCTTCATCAGCTTGTCTAACTTTCTAAGTAGCTTTGATTAATTTTCCGTATGTGTCATTAATTTGCCTGAAGATAAATATTCTGACTTAAAGGTTAATGCTCTTGAAATTTAATTGCAGTCAGTTATGATTGAAAATAATTGCACTTGTGGTGAATGATGTGTTTTATATAATTAATGAGTTGATTCATTTAATAAGGCATTGAGTATATGAATATCGAATTAAAAAATTCCTCCCTAGGAAAGAATCCTTTTTGTACAGCAATACTTTGAAAAGCATGGAGTCACTTCGCTTTTTCTACCGTGAATTCTGGGGTTAAAAAAAGTCATTTTAAAATTACGGTTTTGTTCGGTTAATGTAGTATGCATTCTGCTTAGAAACTTTATCTGGGAGATAGTTTTATGAAAAGAAAGATGTATATTATGGCATTAAATTTTCCACCGTTGAATATCTTCTCTCAAATGATTTTTTAACTCCCAGAGAGAGGGGGTTACATTGCCAACTACCCCTTGTCATTTCTGTTTCACTGAGAATACTGCCGAACTCTATAGTCTTTTGTAGGACTTCCAGATTGCATGTTCTGTCAAAATTTTCAGATGAAGCAAATACAATATTTTAACCACATACTACAAATATACGTTGAAATCTGATGATTATAGACGTTGCAAATTCCATAACTTTTTATGGTTTTAACGTAAAATGAACAGTCAAGTATCGGCAATCAAACTAATAGAACTTTATCGGAGATTTTATAAATTTATTAACCCTTTGGTAGTAACTTGAGTAGTTAAAAAATACAAACACGAAAGTTAATTAAACACTCATTTTTATGCAGCCAAATAATAAATTTTTTTCACCACTTTGCCAACTTTTTCTTTATGTGAGAAGTCGGTGAATGACCTAGTGAGTTTAAAGACTCTACAGGCTTAAAAGGATGAGATTTGAAAGGGAAGAAATATATACAAGGTATGGTATATACCAGTATATGGAATATAGCTATGTGAAATATTATTGCATCGTTCAGCCTCGCTTCTCTTTATTCATAAAGAAACACGCTTGTACTGCTTACTGTCAGTTAACTGAATAGAACTTTCAGGAAATGGATTGTATATTTTTATTCTGAAACTATCTTTTTAGTAGTAAACTAAAATTATTATGCTCCGAATGTTACTTTTAAGCCAGTAAAACTTTGAAAATAACAATAAAAGTAATTATTTCTATTTCTACTCGCTTTCTTAAAATGTTTTTAACTTCATTATTATTATGTTGTGTATTTGTATAAAGAATATTATACCCTCAAAGGAAATTTATCCCAGTACTGCATGGACTTATGCTATATGATAAAACGCTTATACTTAAATTTTTCAGTTAAATACTAGAAAATACTGTCATAGTACTTGTACTTTCACATGTAAGGCATCTTCTGCATTCATTTATAGAGAAATTTTCAACAATTATTTATGTTAAAACTGTTTTTAATCACAAAATCATTTTAAATTTATATACAGTGCATCTTGATATAATAGACACAAAATTCATTTATAAAGAAAGTTTAATATTACATGTATATCGAAGCATAGTTGATCCTGATAAAATAAACCTTAATTGAAACTTCATTTTCTTATTGTAGAGGTTGTAGTAAATGATCAGACAACATTATTATCCCTAGAAAATAAACAGTTATAGCATCTAAAAGAGAAATTCCAACCGATAGTTGTAATTCAAGCCTTTTGAAAGTATTTTATGTACCTTGTCATCTAATATCGCATAGAGTGTTCCAATTGTTAACACTGTCTCAGTAATAAACATATAAATATACAGTGTTCCCTTAGAAATGGACGTGAAAATATTTATAGCAACAGCTATTCCAACACACTCTAAAGTGTGTCCATTTTAAAGTCCCCCGGCAGTCGGAGTTGGGGGGCTTTCAAAGCGAAGGGGGCGGGAATTCGATTTCTCTGTACCCCCGATCGATATTACGATAGATTACTCAATCTATCAAGCCAGTGAGCAGATTAAATGTGTTTTGATTGGTTTGAATTCGTTGCGATGCAGGTCGGTTTGGATGTGTTTGTTGTGTGAGCTAAAAATTTATTTCGAGTGGGTTGTTTGAGAAATGAGAACAAATATTTACGTACACTTGAAACTTGATCAAAAATAATTCGTCTGTTTTTAGATTTCATTGATACATATTTGCATTTTGCGCAAAAACGTATAGGAACAGAAAGAACTTTCCTGTTGTGGGATACCGTTAGAATGCACAGTATTTATCGGGGAAAACTTGTTTCAGCGATTTTTTTAATTTAAATAACACAACGTACCTGCCTTTCTGTAATGCCAAGTATATTATTAAATGCATCTATGTGTGTGTATATATTAATGTAAATATTGACGCAGCACCTCAGCATATTAGTGCGTTTTTAAGTGATGTTTCTATGGTCCTGAAGTTGTATATGATATGATAATGGTATCGCAATTAGGGATGCGACATCGACAAAAAAACATCGATGTTTTGAAACATCGATATTCAATATTAAAACATCGATGCTAATAAAACATCGCCCCAAAACCGTCGATGTTTTTAAACATCGATGTTTATGAACTTTCATTTTTTTTAAACTGGTTTAGTAACCTCTAAGATTAATGTTACTTCGGTTAGTCATGGAGGAGGGGGGGGGGGGGAATTTTACTCTCAGGTTGGGCTGACACAAATAACAAAAACTTGGTTGCTAGAGTCAGCACATAAAGCAGAATTTCCATTACACATTTTATTACTTTTACCAGAAAATTGAGGAAGAAATTATTGCAATTTATTAGCAAATCTTTCATTTTCAAATTAAATAATACAAAAGAAAATTACATATATTTACACCAATTTGAAGTACTGATGCAAAACCAACGTATGGGGGGGAAACTGAACAAGCTTATTTTTTCTTTACTGTAAATAACAATCATTGGGGCTATTGGGGCATATAATTATTATTCATTGGTTCTTCATTGCCATTTGTCTCTAATCGTTCCCCCTTTTGTATTCGTCCTACTCAGAATTCAGACTTAGATTTACTGAGTGGGAAAATTATGCTGCGAGGTTAATTTTTTTTTTTATTATGGTACATTTTCATTTAAAAAAAAACATCGAGACAACGTAAAACATCGAGCACAAAACGTCGATGTTAAAAAAAATCGGCTTCAATAAATCGATGTTTAAAGCATCGATGTTTTTATCAAAACATCGATCTTTTGAAAACATCGACATCGATGTCGCATCCCTAATCGCAATCCTCAGCTGCGAATAATATCGTATCCATGGAGCATCTGGTGATCTCTACATAAAACATTTGTAAAAAATACTTGAATACAACTATTTAAAGCACTGGAAAAGAAATGTTTTTGCCATGAAATAGCAATAGAAAGAAATGTTTTTGCCATGAAATTATGCTAAAGATGAGATTAAAAATTTATATGGCCAAAATTCTGAAATATTAGTTTGTATTCTATAAATAGTTGTATAACATATATTAAAAACGACATTTTAATATAAAAGCAAGAGGATTTATTAAAACTCTGTTACAATACCCACGTTTTGAAAATTTAAAAATATGTATATTACATGAAAGACTTAGAACAAAAGCTTACCCTGAAGGAATTGTAAAGGAGTTTGAACGATATATACTAGTAAAACTTTATACAGTTAAATATTAATATCATTTGCAACGCGAGAGAAAATGCATTTCATCTGGGATGTATATTATTGAATGGGGTATCTAAGTACTGCACACATTATTAATTTTAACTAAATCATCCAACGATACTTTATAATATTGGACTCTATATTACCTGCTGTGCTTAACCATTTTGTATGATGATCTCCTTGTTCATAGGTTTTAATATTCAGTTTAAAACATCCTGCCATTGTTTTTATCATATATGTAGTTTTAATTCAGTTCTTTCTGCCCCATTTAATGTGTGATTTAATTTGGAGCGCTACGGTCAACTTTTTGCAACACTAGGGATAATTAGACCGGGACCTAGAGTTTAAAGCCTATTCCGAATGGCTACAAACATCCATGCCAACAGTGGGACTCGAACCCACAGGATCTGAACCGAATGCCAGCGCCCTAGCCATTTGACCATCACCTGGCACATTTAATGTGTGACAAAAAATATTTGCTAGTAAAATGATCATTATCCTGTCTGCACCATCCTGTATTTAAAAAAAGCCACCTACTTTTCAAAAAAAAATTTTTAAAAAGAATATTTTTATAAATAGTACTTAAACTGTGAGTCAAAGGAAATCATATTTAATGGTAAAAAAGGGAAAACAACTTCACACAAATATATTCACCCAAATATATATTTTATTTGCCGTCCGCCTTCTTTTCGTAAGGCTGCTCCCATTTCTTCATGAAACGAAGTATGGACTGGAATACTAAAAATGTGGCCAGTCATCCCTCGTAGACAGAAACCGGGTGCTAAATTCAGCCTTCTAACAACAGCACGTTCACCCTAATGCAAGTCTAACTGGATAAGATTTCGGTGTGCTGTTGTTTGCAGAAACATTTTTAAAGGACGCGCCCGCTGTACGCGACTGGAGGGGAAAATTGTTTGATGAAGTTATTCTTTTGTGCGTCAAAAACTCTTATTCCTTTGGACAGAGAAATTTTTGGTTGGAGATCAGAAAGGTGGTAAAAATAGTGAGAAAAAGGAATTGTAACGTTTGGCGTATTAATGTATGCGCTTTTAGTCTCATGAAAGCATGTATGTCTTCCCGCGATCACCACATAAACACATAATTATAATATATATATATATATATATAGTATGTATTTACATGCTTTATATTTTGATAGATATAGATAAATGTAGCTATAGTATGTCGCTACTGACATTCTTATAACTCAACGTACATGCGCATTATATGTTAGTAGTTATAGATAAGGACAGCTTATCCGATCAATATTTCACTTATTACTGTGTTATGACATGCAACACTGAACTGGTGGATTTCCTAATTGGAATAGCAGTGACACGCCATTTTCTTGCAATTGCTACTCTTTGGAGACTTTCTAAATCAATTCTGTCTGATATAATTAAAAGATGGAATGCTGATTGTGCTACCATGACCTGGGAGGCTGGAGGCTTGAATCAACCCTGAAAGAGATTCTTTGTGAGGAATCTCTAGAAAAGCCGCATTCGGTTACTGTAGTACTTCACAGGAATAACTGTTAGATCCCGCAAAAGAGTTACAAAATTGACAGATTTGTTTTAAGTCTACATCTACCTCCTTTGTGTCTACCTCCTGAGTTCAATCTACCTCCTTTGGGACAACTTATAACGCCGAACCCCTCTCAGAGAGTGGAAGTCTTCAGCTAAGCTATTTTTGGTAGAGGAATGACGAACTTAATGGAGGAGAGACGACATACACCAGTACAGACATATCGGAACTTGGTGGTTAATCACCTCTGAAAGAATCAATGAAGTTAATGTGACCAATCGTGATCCAACAATATTTTGATTTCGGGAATTAAAAGCGATTTTCCCTTTTCAATTAAAGTAGCAAGATACTTTTGGCAATATGGTGTTATAAACACCATGTTAATCGCATCAACGACAGAGCAGGGTTGCTCAAAGTGCGTTGAAATGATCTTGTTTTGAAGTATGATTATCCGTAGAGTGCTAGAAATTAAAGCAACAGCTAATTAATTTTAACGATAAAAAACTTAGTTTTAAAAGCCTTTAATGGTTTTTGCAAATGTAAATTGTATCTGTCGAATGATGTGATAAATTGGTTGGTAACTGACTTAAAAACTTCCAGTATAGCCTTATTTTTTAACAATCCTAAATTCAAATGTTTTGCTTGATGTTTATCAAACTGTCATTGCTACGGAGACGAAATTTGCAACGCATGGATGATTTACATTTCTTCACGGATCTTACAAGTTATGCTGGGTTCACTTCGATTGTTTTCTGTTTTGGTTCTTTGTTCGCTGTTCAGTTAGGGAAGCCCTAACTCTTTGCATAACTCTTATAAACGTTGTATTTGTATTTTCAGTGTTATAGTACATTAGTCTGATGTATAAAAAAGAAAAAAAATATGTAGTATTATATATTTATAATAAAAATCTTGAGAAATAAATTTGTCATATTCTAAAAGACTTTGCGAGTAAAATTTTTAAATCAGAAGTCATGAAATAAGGCAGTCCCTTTCAATAAGTTGCCAGCAAACCCGTATTTCACTTTTTTGGAATCATTTTCTTGTAATTGTTTTAATATTAGTATTTCACCCGTTTCATTTACAGTAAAACTTTTCTGCTATATGATCATTTTCCATCCTACTCCACATCAGGACAATATTGCTTTAAACCCTTCTGTGGTTTGAACATTTTCCATCAAAATTCCTAGGTTCTTTTTCTTGCAAATCAGCATTTACTAATTTCTTTTTATTAGGGATTATTAAGTTTTATAAATAAAAAAACAGCTTAGAACTCTACTGTGTATTTTCAACCCTTACATACCATACCGTTTTTCACCGTAACAGCACTGCTTGTAATGTGATGAGGATCTAGATCAATTTTTGAATCGTGTTTTATAAGAACGGTCCCTAGCTTTAGACTGCTTTTTAAGTGGGATTATTTATTTAGAAAGGTGCGCACGTTGGAGGAAGCAGAGGATCGGGCACGTGCGCTATTGCAACGCGTAATTCTGAGAAGCACAACTAAAATGTTTCTTCCAACTCATTTCTCATGCAGCATAAACAGATTTTTTCCGCCCCTGCAACTACTCGATTCTAAACTTTTTTTTTTCCCCTTTTACCCTAAATCCTCCCGTTCCCTCCCTATTTTTACTGTTTCCGGTGCGTTAAGCTAAAAAAATTCGTTCAGTTTGTGTAAGCATCCATTTTTGTTATTCCATTATCAAAGAATTTATGAATAACGTAATTCTTCAGTGGCGTTGCATAAATTTCCTAAATTGGGAAATTTCATTCTTCTTTAGAAAGTCACTTGTTTGGTCGATGCATCGTTGGAACTTCCGAAAGGCATCTCTGAACTCTAAAAATATTAAATATAAGATGATTACTGGTGCTCTAGGCTTAAAGAAATCACTTATTCTGTTACTTTTCCCAGCGGCACCGTGCCTCGGAAAATCATTTTTCATTGAATGTTTGTCATGAGCGACATTTTAAGAACTGGATGTAGTTTTGAATAAGAGGAAATCACTCATACATGCACACACAACTTTCAAAAGTCTCTGTATCCCTTGCGAAACATCCAGTGATATCTGTCTGCTTTCTGTTTCGCACAGTTTATTTAAAATATATATTTTCTCTTTCATGCATTGCAGCGGAATCTTTATAGCCATATCTGTCTTTCATTTTTGAAGTATTATATCGTTTATTTTCTTCTTTCCACGAGCGTGTCTTATTGTTAATATTTTGTGAAAGTAGAAAAATCCGTGAAGTACTTTTTTCAGGATGTTATATTTTGAAAATAACTGTTCTATAATCTCGATTTTTCAACAATCTTTTACTAGAAATTTTAGCTTCATGATAAAGAATATAAGACTTGTTCATTTTTAAAACTTGTTCCTGTAACGTGTTACATGAACATGAACTAAAAATTTCAATTTCAGAGAACTAAAAATTACAGTTTCATAGAACTAAAGTTAACCCAGTGACCAAAAGTGTAAAAGACTAGTCTGCTTCTATAACAGCTTCGTAAATTCGAAAGAGGAGATTGTTTTGTTCATTGGTCCATGTTCGGTTCATTAGACAAGTTCATGGCATGGCTTAGAATCATGATAAGGCTTAGTCTTAATAGCTGTCTTAATAATCTGTCATAATAGCTGGAGGTTGTAGGTTCTGTTTATTGCGCTAGCCAGATGCATTCTAAGTGAGGCAAAAATTGATAAACGTAAGAATGAAAGATCATTATAAAAGTTAAAAAAGTAATAAGAGCTAAATAGTAAATAAGAACTTTTTAAATGTACAATGGGGTGTAAAACTGGCAGCTAGCTTTTAAGTAATAGTTATAGTTCTTCTGCAGTTCTCGGAGTATTTAGGGTATTTGCCCTTATGCACCAATCTCAAACTTACAATTTTGTTGTCTTTCACAAGTTTCCTTTAAGTTAAAATGGCGGAATAAGGTAAGTTTTATTTTTGTATCATTCGGTCTTTAATTCTAATTTTATTATATTTTTTTACCTTTATTTGTTCCTGTCTTATGTAATTACGGATTTATTTTAACGTTTTCATTGTATTGTTCAAAATTTAATCGATATCATTAACATTCTAAATACCTAAACCATCGTAACTTGTTTTCAGAACGAAGACTTGATTTCTTAAGTCATCAACTTAAAATGTTAGTTAAGTAATTCTTTTAGAATATCTGAAACTCCCTTCCTTTTTTTAATTTTTGACATCACATTATCATTTATGATTTATCAATCGAATCAATCCCATAAATGAAAGGCAGCCTGTTGAAGACGTATACATTTTAGCAACTGGGCGCAGTAGCCCAGTTGGCAAGGGCAGTGGGCTAGTGATCTGAAAGTCACTGGTTTGGTGCCCGTCGTTGACAAATCCACTGCCGTGTACACTAAAGGTGGTTGGTGCACGTAAAATTTGTCGTGGCTGCAATGTCCCCCAAGTTCTCAAAATTGCCTCTGGAGGTGCAGGGTCAAGTGTTCTGGTCTCGTCACTTGACTCGGTTCAAAATTACGGGACTGGTCCTTTAGCTAAGTTGGACTCCGACCCTTGTAGTGCCAGTCAAAACAGGAGCCGGACCTTCACCGCCCATAGCCTTCGGGACTTGATCTGATACTGCTGTCGGTGAAGTGGCATAAGCAACAACAACACTATTTTAGCATAGTTGCCAATTTTACTTTATATTGTTAATCTAAGAAGATGTTATTTACTATTTAATTGTCCTTCGTAAGTTTCATGGAATTTAACCCTAAACAGGTGAAGGAAAATACTCTTAGGATAAATCTTAGCAACAATAGAAGACTTAATTGCTATTCATTTAGTGTGTACACCACGCTAGTTCATTATCAATTTTCATCGGCTTGTCAAGATAATAGTTGTCTGAATAAGCTTTATCTAAAATTCATTCTTTTCAGATGATTAAAATAATCTGTAAGAAACAGAAAATTTTATTTTTATATTCTTCAAGAATTACAGTCTGCTTTACAAATATTTCGAATATAAGCTCAAAATGAAAAAGACGGTACCGCTCCAAAAACCAAACAGCCATACACAAAAGTGTCATCTAAAATTATGTAAGGTGTTACTATATGGAAATTTATTGGCTGTAGATTAAACCTTATGAATAAGTGACAGTTACTGGACATAAAGTGCATAGTGTAGTTAGGTTAGAGTTAAATTTTATTGTTTCCAAGTTTGCTGCTATGCATCTGTGGGTATAAAAGACTATTCTTACATTTTTTGTGCAAGAACGAAGCTCGGGACATTATCCATTTCTCTCATTGCACTACGTGTCCCAGAATGTGGCACGTTATAAGAATCTATCTGCTGATGTGTCTTTAAAAACATTTATTCTGTTCCTACTGTATCTCTCTAAAAACACATAGATGACCTTTAAAAATTATAAATGCAAAATAAGTGGTTTAAGGAAAAAATTTTCTTTTTCAAGTTATGTTGCAAATATTTATTTTAACCCTTTATGGTGAAAGTACCTTTACTGCTAATTACCTTAAAATATTACAAAATATTAAATACATAAAATTTTACTATGCGTATTACTTTCACAGTGAATGTGAGGTTAGTTTTTTCCCTTCTGAACATTCAGATTTTAAGACCAAGAAGCGTTAACTGCAAATTAACTTTTTCGCTCAGCCATTTCAGTTTGATAGTCTCAATTTACTTTCGGGAACAGAAGCTGATACAAATGCTAAGAATTAATTACGTTCGCTGATGCACGTTATAAATGCCGTGCACTACATATCTTACACCAGTCAATGTTCAATTGATAGCTAGTAATCATTTATTGGGCGGACGCCAGCGAGTTTTGTCACGTAACTGTAGTCTCAGGGGAGAGAACTCTTCGAGAATTTCACATTAATATTGCGGATGGGAGCCGAGAGATTTTATGTAGAGAAAATCTATCATCTACTCCTTATATCTAGAGATTTATGTTGCAAAATAATTAGAGGTGTAACAAAACATGCTACACTGTAGTATTTTGCTCCAGAATGTATACATCTCATTATTCAATAGATGTGTTCATTAAATTATAAAAAATAATTAAATGGTTAGAATTATTAACCCTAGCGTCAATGACCAAACGCTTCCCTTACTTTCAATGACCGGGTACCGCGGTACCCACATCGAATTTCAGAAGCGTAACGCTGACATCAGCTTTGTTTCTACCACCCCTTCTATTTAAATGGACTTGTTCTTTACATCCCCATCCTCACGGAATGTATTATCCTGTTTTTACTGAAAAACGAAGTGGCTCATTATTTTCCTCTCGTTTTATGCGACAGTGATTCTTCCGAAGACACTACTAATGTATTGGTCACGTCATTGAATTCGTTTCAAGCCAAAGATGGAACTATTCGGAATAAAGATCCACCAGTTTATAACCAAACACCAGCTCATAATATTGTTCGTGAAAGAAGTGGGCCACACAAATCAACACAAAACTTATCCATTGATGATACATTCAAGTATATATTTACAGATGATATAGTTGATATGATCGTTAGACATACAAATCAGAAGGCTATTACCATTTACGACAAGTACGTATAATAGAGACAATTCAGAAAAGAAACAATGTGGAAGAAATTTACAGCTAAAGAATTTGATGCTTTTATTGGAATTCTACCAACAGCAGGTTCTAATAATACCAACACTGATGATACCATAGAAATGTGGAAACCAACATATCCACTTTACAGAATAAGTATGAATATAAATAGGTTTTGGAATATCCTTCGATTCATTCGATTTGCTAATCAAAACACACGAACTGCACGACTCGAAAATGATAAAGCTGCTGTAATTCGCGATCTTTGGATCTTAGTAAAGAATAACTTAGCAAAAAAGTATAAACCATCGCAAAATCTGACAATAGAGGAGAAGCTATTTCCATATCGTGGAAGAACTTGATTCCCCCAGTTATTCCAAATAATCCCGGAAAATACGGTATAAAAGTATGGTAGATATGCGATACCATTAATTTTTATCCGTTCTCTGGTCAATTGTATACCGGAAAATTCGGAGGACAACGTGAAGTCAATCAAGGCGAACGGGTCGTAAAAGAGCTGGCTACTCCATACAAACGCTCCGGCAGAAACATTACTATGGATAATTTTTTTACTTCACTCTCCTTGGCTCAACTTTTGTTGTCATGGCGTTTGACAATCGTAGGAACTCTAAAAAGAAACAATAAATATATTCCAACAGATATATTACCATGTCAAATACGAGAATCGCAAAGTTCTTTATTTGGATTCAGTGGCGATGTAACAATATGTTCATATGTTCCTAAGAAGAAAATAGCTGTTATATTGCTTTCTACTTTACATCATGATAAAAGTATCTCTGGGGCCAAGGAAAAGCCAGAAATCATTACATTTTACAACAAAACAAAATCTGATGTTGGCACGATGGATCAGATGTTTCGAAAATATACCTCACAGAGACAAACGAAGAGATGGCCACTTGCGTTTTTCTTTTTCAACATTTTGGACATATCTGCTCTAGCTGCTTATATTATTTATAAGCCGAATGTCGATAAGCGCAGCCATAAAAAGAATGACCGCCGTTTATTTTTGCGTCAGTTAGGTGAAAACTTGTGTCTTCCATTAATTCAGGATCGGTCAAAAAACATTCAAGCCATGAGACATGTTTCAACCAGGTCAGGTGTAGAAAGCATTCTGAATTCCTCAAACAGCGTATCTCTGCCTGCAATACCGTCCAACTCCAGTACTACCATAGATTTTCAAGCATGTGATTCAACTGGAAGAAAGCCAGTTGTTTGAGTTAGCCAAATGTGTGTTTCTGCTCCTAAGAAACTTCTGAGAAAAACGAGAATATCATGCAAAACTTGTGGAAAACCAGTTTGTGATGAGCATTCTATCTCAGTATACGTAATTTAATAATACGCTGAAACGTAATTTTTTCAAGAACTATATTTGTCGTGATAATAGTAATAGTACTAAATAATACTAATAATAATAAATAATGCTACTACTAATAATAAAAAATAATACTAGTAATAATAAATACTACTACTACTACCAATGAATAATTATTATTATGTTTGATTACATTTATTGTAATAATAATCATGTATTCTTTTTTGTAGACGAGAGACAATAATGGGTACCCAGGTACCTGGATATTGAGTAATGGTATAAGAAAGTTTAAAGCAAAAAAACCAACGATATTTTTTTTTCTTAAAAGTTTACAATTATGTGTCTAGTTCAGATTCATGTAAATAACGAGGATTAAAAACGATTTTACCAAGGCTTAATTAGAAATGATAAAAATTACGATAACAATCGCAAAAAGGTACCCGGGTACCTGGTCATTGACGCTAGGGTAAAAAAACCAGTCTTATTAACCCTGTACCCTCTTATCTTTAGATTTATTGTATATTTGTACTATATTAAAGCTGCAAAATTTATTTATAAGCTTTCATTTTCAATTTTAAAAAAAACGTATAGAAAATCTTTTAACTACCAATCTGTCTCACTTCCTGGCATTTTTCAATTTTTCCTTCTCTCAAAAATACGGCTTTTCGAACAGGTGTCATGTGCTCATAAATCAATAACCTATGTCATTGTTTTCTCTAATTACTTTTACAACTATTAGTGTGTATAATTTCTTACGTTTACAATAAAATATAATGAGCCTGAATCTGAATTTAACGCTTTGAAATTGTTAATGAATATTCATTTTATGCCTGTGTGCAGTTTTATAACTATACATTATTTGTAATTCATGGTATTATTTTTAAAAATTAGGTAAACATTTCATAGTATAAGTGATTTTCAAAATATTTTATTAACAACTTAAAAATAATCACACTTATATCTTGCGAAAGAAAACAAAAGAGGAATTTACTTTCGAGCAATCAACCAATGAACATGGAGAGTATTACGTGTTTAATTTGCATCTCTTTCATGTTATGGCCGTTCTTGGATAATTCTAGGTAATTACCTAGAATTTTCAGATCACTCACTAATTAATTCCATTCTTTATTATCATAAAGGAATCTAAGTAGACATCTGAAAACTTACTGCTTTTAAAGGAAAAGACTAATTCAAATAATAACGCCCTTGTGTTTACTCTGTAACCCGTAAAACTAATTTTCAATGTAAAAGGGGAATGAATTAATTAACTAGCAAATATAACTTTTATGTTATTCATCTGTAATGATCAATAACTTAAAAGTAATACTTGTTAGCAATCATTTTTCCGTACATTATTTTACAGTATTCCAGTTCAATTGTTAATTAACATAGTTAGGTAACAAAAAATTGCCCTCTCTTTATACAAACTAACACTGCTTTTCCATTTGAAAAATGCATAAACTGTCTTTACAAAAGGCATTCTGATTTATAACCAGAGTTGTTTGTATATTACATCAAGATATTTTAATATACATTTACTAATCATATAGATAAAAGAATGATAAATTTTCTAAATATCGGTATGTAATATCATATATCTATGGTGCCCTGTATAAAGGACTTAGATCTTAAAAAGTTATTTTTAGATATTTGTTTTTATTGGTTAAAAAAACTTTTGACTTGAGTCTATCAATTTTGTATACAAAAGTACATTTCTTTGTACAAAAGACTCAAGTCGAAATTATATTTCTGCGAATGGTTTAAAAGCCAATAACTTGGTATATTTAAATCACTGTTTTTGACTTAAGCCCTTTATACCGGGCACCATAGATATATTTATACAATACACGTTTAATAAATGTTTTGCTCCTTTTTTTTAAATACCAAAGCTGAATTCTCCGACAAAAATGTCACTGAAAAAGAACCAACTAGTTTTTATGTAAGGGTGTGCAGGTGCAAACATCTGCTATTTAGCAACCCCTATTTTTCCCCTCTCTTTACTATTTTTAAGTGCAACGTAGGATACGGAAAACGTGCATCATGTTTTCTCTTGGAATTTCTCAATATGCAACTCAAACTGTGACGTTTTCGTCGAGGTAATCCTTCAAATATTCAGATAAAAAAGTAGTTTAACTTAATTTATATTCTAACGTAATTAAAGTCTGGTTCGTTTGTATTTTAATACTTTGTTTATCTTAAAGACAATATCTCAGTTCTAACTCTAAAGTACAAATATTCAATTTTTACTGTTTAAAGGGTTTTATTGGCATACTAAATTTTCTGGAATTATATTAAGGTTTCTATTCAAATACCCCTAAAAATTCTTTAACCTCCAAAATTCTATTCCAGCGAGATCGCATGAAAATATCAATTTTTAATGTCTTATTATTGTAAACAAGAGTGACTGTGTATACAAAGCTAATTATGAAGCGATCATAATCAGCGTTTTTTACCGTTTTTAAACTGCTTTAGCCAGAGACCGTAATTAACTTTTGACAATAGCTTATCAGTTAGCACATATATAGGGTTACTGTACAGTGTTTGCTGAGATGATAGTTAGTCAGTCTATGATCAGCTCTTTATTAAAACCTTTTAATAAATTTATCCCTCTAAGGACCAGTAATCCAAACGTTCTGTTTTCGAAAACGAAAGTTTTGGGATCCTAGCTTCGGGCCGCGAGTTGGGCGCCAATTTTAATAAATGTTATCCCTCTAAGGCCCAGGAATCCAAACTGATTCTTAACATTTCTTTTAAATAAATTAAATTCGATCGAGCATAAAATGCATATATCGCAGCGCGCTCCAGTGCATGCACGTTTTATTTGAGCTGAAAACAACACGGGACATATTTCTATGGTTGGGTACATGAAGTGCCTAAGTCAGTTTTTTTTCAAAAATGACTTTTTTTGCTTATGTCTCTTAAAAAAAAAATATTACTTTCAATGTAAGAAGTACCCAAGTCTGTACAATGGTAAACCATCGGACAGACTTGGGTACTTCTTACATTAAAAATAATATTTTTTTAAAGAGACATAAGCAAACAAAGTAATTTTTGAAAAAAATTGACCTAGGCACTTCTTGTACCAAGCCACAGATTTTATAAACAACTCTTTACACCGAGACTGGCTGACGAGTCAACCTGGCGATTGCAAAGTTTTGGGTAACAGAGTTCGCGTATCAGGGCATCTGGCAAAATCTTATTTTTCTGGCCAGAAAATTTTCTTGTAATTTTGCGACAACAAAAAAAAGTTAATACTACCAATGTTTTACACACCATCTGTATTTCAGTCGGCATTAATTTATAGCGACCTTACGATCGTAACTATTTTTTACAAGAGAGGGAAGTTTCTACCTCTGAATTTTTAATATATTTGCTTTATAAACACGTTTAAATAATATGATATTCGATATCTAAAGCAAAGTTAATATTAAAAACATTTTATGTGTTTTACAAAATAATGTCGTCTTTTTATTTGCTATTTCAGTATACGACAAAAAAGAATTATTTTTTTATTTTTTTAACATAGGAAACATAAAAATTTTGCTTGAAATGAAAATAAATATTGCCAGTAGTGATTCAAGTAACTTTTATACCTCGGGCGAAAATAACGGAGTAGACTGGATGTAAAAATTTTATGTCCATAAAGAATCTTCCGCCCCCACGAGATATTAGAAACACAAGTCTTCAAATCTTCCTCGGATCAATGTTCTATTGATAGCAACTTTTCATACATTGGGCGAACGCCAACAAAATTTGTCACGTAACTCTGGTCTCAGGGGTTTAGAACTTCAAGAACGGGTACATTAATATTGTGGATGGAAATCACGAATTTTCATTGCTGAACATCTATCGAAAAATCTCTATGCTTTCAAACTCGTGCTTCTATATAATTAAACGATGGAAGAGACAAAATAGCGATTTATGAATGTGCTTTCGTGTCTTTTATTACGTGATTGACAAGCGTTTCTGTGTTTGATTACAGGATAGAATTTGTAAAGGACTCTGAATTATCCTTACATACACTTTACACACATATTCATACATACATACATACATATATGTATGTATGTTTGTATGTATGTATGTGTGTCTTATGAAAAAAATTAATGTTATTTTAATCCTTTTCCTTTGCATAATGCTTTTTAATTTAATTATTTTTAATTATTACGAAGTTCCTAGTAATTTTCGACAGCATTTCAGTGCAGCTTGCCTTAAATAAATATCCTTTAAAGCGAGCTATAAAAATTAAAATATGCCTCCCAACGAAGTCTAAAGTTCCCACTATAAAGTCTAATATCTGAGCTCAGTCAGTGGAATCATAGTGTCGAATACTTTTATTTTCTTAAAAAGAGCAGATGTGTTCTTGGATATCTGCCGATCTGTTCGTTCATTACTGTATCTAGCTTAGGGAAGGCGTAACATTGCACGGCTCTACGTTTTAATGTTTTTCTAATTCAGTAAAGGAGATTCGGTAAATTTCAGCTTTTGAATAATCTCATTGAATCATGCATTTAAATATTATACAGGGTGGCTAATAAATACTGTAACACTCCAAAAAATAAGAGTTAATTTTAATCGTTTGGAAAAACAATTTATCTATCTATTTGTGTGATTGGCAACTTTTTGTAAACGCATACAATTTTTGTTTAAAGTAAAACATGTAGAATATTTTTAAAGATGGAAGCCAAAAGGTTAATGGTTAAACAGCTTTTTGATCGCGGATTTTCTGCAGGTAAAATATTTAAGCAATTAAAATGCCTTGGTTTTAATAGGACGTTTATATATAGGACTATAAATCGATTATTGGATACCAATAGATGTAAAGATCGACCAAGGTCCGGTCGTCCCAGCACTGTTCGTACAAAAGAACGTATCAAAAGAATTCGTGAAAAGATACGAAGAAATCCACAACGTTCTGCAAATAAAATGGCTGCAGAAGAGAACATCAGTCGCAGAACTATGCAACTTATCATAAATGAAGACCTGGGTTTTCGCCCTTATCGCAAAAGAAAAGTTCAAGGTTTGACTACTGCACAAATAGTAAAAAGGTTACAAAGATGTAAGAAATTGCTGAACCGGCACGGTAGCAAAAGTGTTAAAAAAATAATTTTCTCTGATGAGAAGCTGTTTTGTACAGAACAAAGTTATAATGCTAAAAATGATGTTGTATATTCAGCAACCTTCGAGGATATACCTGAAAATCTTTGAACTGTTAAACGCTTTCAGAACAAGAATTCTGTTATGGTTTGGGCTGCAGTATCACACAATGGAAAACTGCCTCTGAAATTCATCGATAAAGGGGTAAAAATCAATGCTGAATATTACAAACAGGAAGTATTGGCTACACGTTTATTACCACATGCTAACAGATTGTATCCCAAAAAGAATTGGATATTTCAGCAAGATTCTGCACCGTCCCACCGATCCAAAACAACACAGGAATGGCTCCATGCCAATTGCCCGAAGTTTATCAAGCAAGAAGATTGGCCACCTTCTTCACCAGATCTAAATCCTTTAGACTATTGCATTTGGGGGATTTTAGAGTCTAAAGTAAATGCTAAGCAGCACAGAAGTTTGGACTCCCTCAAAGCTTCCATACGGAGTGAATGGTACAAATTACCTCATAAAATGATTCGTGCCGCAATAGGACAGTGGCGTAAGAGATTATCTTTAGTAATCGATAAAGATGGCTGTCGATTCGAGTAAAATTATTTCATGGTAAACTTTCATGTATAATGTTCATAATATTGTTGTATTTTTCATTATCTATTCCATCTGTGTGTAAATAAATGATTCGATATTTGTCACAGTATTTATTAGCCACCCTGTATATATTAGTGTGGAAATATATGCGTATTGTATATGAAAAAATACTCACCCATATATTTTTGTACCTGAGTATTATGTACATAGGTAGATTTACATATTCTGTTGTCTTTTTCAAGGGGGTAAAATAAATAATAGTCATATCCCACAAAATTTAATTATTAAGCATTAATTTAATATTTAAATATTTGTTAACCTTCTCCTTACGGGTTGGGATAGCATGTATCCCAAGAATACGGGCCCAAGAATGAATGAATGAATGAATATATATATATATGTATGTCCTTAATGGTCGTTCTTACAAAGGGGTTATAAAATTTCCCGTTCTAAAGTTGGAATCGGAAAAATAGGCTCCGTAAGCTAAAGGTTAACCATTTTTCTTGAAGCCAAAGAAATAAGGTTGTAAAGAAAGCTGTATTTCAATATAACTGAACAATAGACGTTCACCTGTGAATTTGACTTACAACAAAATCAAATACATCTTGATTATATAATGCACCTACTCAAACCTCGCAAATACCAAAGCAGCCCATGAGATCAGAATTGTTCACTCACCGCACTATCTGACAATTAGCTATTTCCTACACTAATCTAATTTCCTAAAATTGGTTGTCACTCCGATTTGCTTTGCTGGAGCACGGTGGATATGATCGGCAACGTCAGTTTCTTAAACCGGATGGCCAGAGGCAGTATCTCTTTGGTCCACCGCTTTTTCCTATAAATGCCTAGTTCAGTGCCGGTGTTATGCTATCCATTTTCCATATCTTTGATAGCATCCTCTCGTGTAACAAAAGCGAAAAGTGCGAAGTTTCAGAAAGATGGTGCTGAGAAAAGCATAGGAGGAAAGCAAAATTAACGAAAAACGTATTAGGTGAACAAAAAATAATCATGGAATACCTTATAAGGTTCTAAAGGCTGATTTTAGATCTTAAAATAACTTTCATATTCATGACTTCCCCCTAAACCTTATTGAAAATCTGAAATAAACGCACCAAAAGTAGTGATAAACGATAGCTAATAGAAAGTAACATCAAAAATTTACCTTTGGAAGACGTTTAATAGCTTTCTTCCGCAGGAACTTGAAGACCCTTTTTACTCTGCGTCTATTGAGAAGGATATGTTTGAAAAAGCGTCTTTAGAAATTTGAATTACTTCTGCAGTGAATTTTTAAGTGGTATTTGATTTGTCTTTTTAAAAAACTCATTATTACTTACTTAAGAGATCTGCTACTATAGGTTTTGTTCTATTCTTTGTTTCTGATAAACAGTATTTTCAAACTATCATCTGCATAAAACTGAGAAAATACTTTTACTTTAGACAGTTCAATGTATCTTCAATGTTATAATTTCTATATTTCATATGGTATAGTTCAATTTCTTTATTTTATCTTTTGTCTTTCTAGGTAAGATTTCCTTTTGGTACATCAACATGGAATACTCTGTAGTGACTTATACCAGGGTGGGTAGCGCGCTACTCTACCCCCTGCACCCTCTGGTACTATGGGAATACCTATTTGGGTAAGAAATTTAGCCTCTATAGACTAAATTTTGTTACTAACATAATATGAATTTTTTACAGCCTGAATTAACTTTTCATCCGGCGGTTACTGTTGAATATAGCTTTTTTTAAAAACTACACAGAGAGAGAAGTCAAAATTTTGATTAATATGAAAAAAATATATCCCAGACTAATGAAAAATAATTACTTAAATGTAACAGTATTCGATTTTTTTTTTAGTTTTTATGCAATATCTCGTTACTGTTTATCGTCAGGGGTATCTGTTCACATCACCAACAGTTATCATACCTCTTCGGGTAATTTCTCCAATCCTCGGATCGTGGGATAGTTGTTTCAGAATCAGTCTTCTCCGCATTGGTTCTAATCCATTGCCAAGGTAGACAACGTATCAAAGTCTTAAACCTTTTAATATTCATCACAAGGCCAAATTTTTCAATTCCATCACCATTACTCCCTCAAAGTTCTTCGAAACTCTGTCTATCTCCTCTGTAAGCTCCTGCTACATATAAGAATCCAATGAAAACCCTTATTTCTAAAACATCCTCTGTTTTTTATGTTCCTTTTTCTGTTAAATCGATCTTTGATTCTTTCGCGATATACTGATTGGTTTATCCAACTATACTATCCAAGATTTCACCTGTAAATAAATTATTCCAACAATTGATAGCAGTTTTCGCTAACTTAGCGTTTCCTATAACCGCAGGCGAGTGTATATGTTACAAGATCCCCTTCTTACACCTCTCATTGGTGGATTATAGCACCGCTGGATAATTTAATCTTTTCCCAAAAATTAATTGGTATCTACAACTCAATCTTCATTGTCAGTGTCCTCAACCTCCTGCTCCGTTTCAGAATCGCTATCGCGGTCTACTTCTTCATCTTCTGAAGAGATGTCACTTACTTCTCCAAAATCCTCATTGACTTTCAGCCTTCATTATCACCATCCTTTGCCAAATGACTCGTTACATCTGAGCAATCCCCAGGATTGGTCAAATCGTAGACAATCTTTGACATTTTTGTACAAAAACCTAAGGATAGTTAAGAACAGAAACAATAATTTGTCCGATAGGCCTAGGAGACGTGTTATTATAAATACTGACATACTCTTACAGTATTAAGTTATGAAATGAGTTAAAAACTTTATATTAGTGAATATATTTAAAAAATAATTATCTTACGAAATGTTGCGAGATCAGGCGCAATGTGCCTGGAAGATCACTTTGACTGGAGAAGATTTTGAGTAAATTGACTAATACGCAATCAAACATCAATACATAAGCAACTGCTGCACTATGGCGCTAGTGGCTCTGCCGTGTAGGAGGGGATATGGGAGGGGGAGAATGTGAGACCTGTGCCTAGTATATCAGTTGCGCCCGGCCGAAGCCCGATTACAGCCGATTCCCAACAGCTACTAATATCCATTCCAACAGTGAGACTCGAACCCACAGACTCTTATACCGAATGACAGCTTGCGTGATTGACTTCGCGTTGCATAGGACTAATTTCATGGTATCTCTTTTGATATCGTATGAATAATTCATTAACTTGGTGTTAGATACCTTCTAAAAGATTTATGCTCATAACATTATGTGAGATATGATTTTCTTTCATAGAGTTTATTATCTTTATAATTTTGCCTTTGAATAACGATATTTTACTCAATACAAATAATTGTATATAGTTAACTTTTCGTGCATACCATACTTGCTTTGGTCTGAAAAAAACTTCGTTATATTTTTTACTATTCCTTTCATTTGGGATAGGCTCGATTCTAATTCCAGTTTTACTAGTTAGAACTGAAGTGATCATCTTTTATTATCAGTCTCTCAGCTTAGGGAACATTGAATATCCATCCTTCCAGTTATACTAGTTTCAAGCAAAGGAAGATCTTGTTGCTATGCTATTACTTCCTGTTTGGGTGCGACAAAAATACCATTCATTCAGAGTGAAATACGCCCACTGTCAGAAAGTATGTGAATTCAGAATAGAGTAGAAATCGTTTTACAAGAAAATACACTGCACGAAATGCCGCAGTTCGCTATAACCACATGTTTTTAAGTCTGTTTTTATGCTAGGTGTATATCCTACATAATGATAGAGTTTGAGCAGGTTTAGCAGTTTTGTGTTTCATTTTTAGAATTTTGGTTAGAATTTTCCTTGTCTGCATGCTAATTTTGTTTTGTGGTTGTTTGAGAACTCTTAAAATATTCTGCCTCTATCATGTGCCCCAGAACAAATTTTTTTGTTAACCGCATGAACAAGAACTTTTGTTTGATATAATATATTATTTGGTGGTATGCTTCACTGTGTCATCGATTTTTGGTATCACATACTTGGCTACATTTCACTTCCTCCCCTATTTTTATTATTATCTGAATATCTGTAAAGATATTAGCTTTTCTGGGAAGTCTAAAACATGTATCTCTTGTCTACACTTTATAAACGGGACCAAGGGCACCTCTACCCGATATATCAAGAGAAGGGGGGAGGGTTACAACCGGTAAGTTCCTTCAATTACAAGTGGTAGAGGTCGAAGAAAGAAAAATAATTCAGAACGATCTGTAAGAAACGATAAAAATTGAATTTGCGAGCGAGGTTTGAAATTAGAATTATATTCTATGTAACTCTGATTTAAATGAAACTAATATAAAGTTGTACTTAAACACAATTGTATTTATATATTGTCCTATAGTCTAAAATCCTTTCGTATGGAACTGTTTTGAACGATTTCTAATTAATTATTAAGGGATGGTTTTTAATTTGTGTACTGTATTTAAATTTAACCTATATTTTAGCTAAGTTCTTACACCAAAATCGCCAGTATTGTATGTACTCCAAAGGTCTCAGATATTCTTCAGGTCCTTCAAAGGTCCTCAACATATTTCAGATATGATCTCTTCATTTGAATAATTGAAGTAAATGCCTGAAAATTGTGCTCTCTAATAGACAGATTCTAAGATTATTTTGTTTAATAAATTTGGTTGTAGGGAGTATGAAGTGCCAAATTATAAACATAACGTTAATAATTATCGAAATGTGAAATTAATAAATAAAAATAAATCTCCTATGGTCTCTTTTAGCACTAATATACTACTATTGCTGAATATGAAGAGCTATGTAATTTATGTAAGGACTTTTCAACTTAGTGTTAAAACTTAAGTTAAATAATATAATTCCAACAACATTACACCTCTGTTAACATTTTATTAATCGCTGTAGAGTCTTCACGCTGATATAAAATGCATAGTCTTTTTTTTTACTGAATAAACAAGTAATCTTAAACATTAATCTCTGAATTTCCACGCTTGCCAACTTCTGTTCCTGTTATCCTATTCTTTACACTAATAAATCGAGCACATGCTGACATCTGACCATATATAATCATGCCTGCTCTATAAACACCTCTGATCAAAGCATCCATGTTCTTTTAACATACGACGTGTGAAGATGAAACAAGAGTAGTTATTGAGTTACGTTATATTCTTATAAATAATATTTTTTCTTTAGTTCTATCTTCCGCTTTTACCTGTTAAGTAATAACATTTCTCGGAAAACTCATATCAGCAGTTAGCCATTTGGAAGTATAGAGCATCTTATGTAACTGCAGCCCCCACGCTAATTATGTTTACATGTCTCATAAGAAAAGTATAGACACATCCAGAGGAAAGTATTACTAAAAATTAAAATGATCAAATTACTTTCGCCTATATGCATGCAAAATAAACTGAAATTTGAAGCTGCAGTTGTGAGGGAAAACTAATGTAAAAGTTATTAGTTTAAAATTACTTAGTTAAATTTCGGTTTATGATGAATATTATAATTTTATATTTATTTATTAAATAAGTATGTACACTCACATATTAATTTCTAAGTTTCACCAAAGTCAGTATCTGTAACACTATGAGATATTTGTTTATGTATATATGATGTAACGATTATCTACCAGTTCCGGAGGTCTAACCTGAGTCTCTAAACCTCGAGGCTAGTATTCTGCCACCAGAATACCCGCGACTCTCATTGCCTTTCTTCAACCCCCCCCCCTTCTTTTTTTGCCATTGATTCATAATGTTGGCCAGTAAATTGTTTACCATTCATTTATTTATTATATTTCTCTGACAAAACTAAATTTTTTTCCAACATGAGTATTTGACATATGCTTCCTCAAAGTCAATAGTCGTTCTTTACTATTACTGGGCATGACTGTGAGGACAGTCTGTCAGAATCGGGAATCAAACCTAGTCTTCCTTGAATCCATCTGGTGTAGTATAAATTGAATTATTCTGATGATGAGATGGACTATTTTTTAACATCATTCCTCACCATATACAGTCATTTTTTTGACATAGCGTGAAGTATTAAAAGCATAACAGTTATCTTCTTCTAGTGCAGGTTTGGATACCCCGGAGACATATTATCAGTGATAGTACAGTGACGATCACGAATGGGATACATTTGTATTGACTACCTTACATTTCTCCAAAATGACTGAAGACTTTTGGTCTGCCTAATTCCATGTTCTGATATTAGATATTCATGTTTTGCTTCAGCTTCACTGGGGAACGTTAGGAATACCATGCTGTATCCTTGCAATTATATTTTTTATTCAAAATTTTCCGCAGTATTCGGGACTTTGTTGACACCTTTGGAAACTGTTACCTGAATTTTCTATCAGTTTTCAGTATCGTCTGGGTTCGCAGATAAAATCTGACCTGTAATAAATAATGTCTCGTAACTGTTTTCTTCTTTTGACACATCGCGTCTTCCTTTACAAGCATCATGCTATTGTCTAAAAATTGAGCATCGCTAATAAATCATTAAACACATTCCAGGTAAGAAATCTAAGAACCTGTATTGTTTCGCTTGTCATTCTGAAATCTCAATTAGGCAAACTGATTTTAAAATTATCCTTTTTATCGCCAAGAATGTCACACAAAAGCTTCCCAGACAATATAAATTCGAAGCGGATCTTGCTATAATTAGGCATGAATCATATCTTTTTAAAGTCTCTTAAATTATGCAAACGGACGTTCGCAGTTATGGTTTTGAATACTGTTATAGAAATTCATCTGGCGTTGGCCGACCCCCCACGGCCGGCTTAAAATTCTCGGAATCTCAGTGTATCGTCTGGCCTTGACAACTACTCGCGCGGTTGAAAAATTTAAATTATCCACGTGGAGATTTCGTAGAAAGCGACCTCGGAAAAAAAAACTCGACCTTGACGCCTGGCCGATCAAAAATGGCCGACAGGTGGATAGCAGTGAGTCTTGCAGTCTCAGGTGTCTTGCATTCGTAATCTGCCGACGAGAGGGGGAAAAAAAAAAGAAAAAAACCTGTTTAAGATTGCTCCAGACTTGAAGATTGCTTGCTCAATGTGTGCGGTGCAACTGATGCGCAACGTTACGCTGCCCGCTTCAGTCTCGTTAGCGTCCTGCCCGGCATACTGATGAGATTTTGGCCGAGGCGACTCACTGATACGTCTCCCTGAATTGAATCAATTACCCGCAATTTCGAAGAGGGGGGGGGGATTAATGATGAGAACACTTTTCTTATTTCACTTTGCCAGCGGATCCACTGTTTTGTTTGCGGCAACCGTTATCTCTAGATAACACTTTCACCCGTGTATCAGCTTGGATCCGCTGTGGAATATTTCATTAGTTTCTTATCGCTCGACTTTTGTTTTCTGAATTCCAGAAGAATTTCTTTTGAACGGTCTGCCAAAAATAACCGTTAAATTTTGCCTTCGTATTACCATACTCTTCATTGGGCTTTGGATTGCCTTGTACGATGACTCGAAACTAAGTCTAGTTTTATTATTCATGAGATTCCTTTAACTAAGATAAATTGTATCTATAAGGTAGTGATTTAAATTGGCCTTAATGTTTAGAATTTCTCGTATTTTTTCCAACGCTATAATATTACAGTGTAACATATTAAAATTAAAACCCTTCAAAATGTAGTTGAAAATATGATTCAAGCGTTTTAAAATGGATTTTAATTAAGATAAATTATATAATTTTGTTGTGCTGAACAGACTTTTATTACACTAAAAGCAAACAGATCACATGCATACACACACACACACACACACACACACACATATATATATATATATATATATATATATATATATATATATATATATATATATATATATAATACTAGCATTATTGCCCGGCGTTGCCCGGGTAGATATATAGATATAAAATTTTTCATGCATTCCATCAAAAAAATACTGGGCTGCACCCCCGCTCTTCATGTTCATCTGGCCAGTTGTGTTTATTTGGGGAGCCAGGGCCAAAGGTCATTCCCAACCCTCTTCCTCCCGCGCATTGGAATTTGACCCCTCCCCCCGTCACCCCCGAAACCATCTCTCTTAACGCAGCTGGTTGTGGTGAAGGGCCTCCACAGGTGGTCGCGCACCTCTTAGAGGCACAAAAATCATTAAAAAATTAATTTTAAAAAAACTAATTGAGCCCCAAATTTCGTTTTTCCTGATTTAAGTTTCTCGGGTCCTAAACATTAACTGTGCCGAATTTGGTCCCGGTGGGTGAAACAGTCTATGATTCTATAGCGGACAAACAAACAGACGAGCTCTTTTATATATATAGATAATAGCTCAAAACCCGTACTTCGCTACGGAGTACATTCAAATTAAATACAACGGTCAATGTATGCAATTGATGTAAAAAAAAAAAAAAAAAACGAAAAAATATATTTATAAAAAATCGTAACGGATATTTTTATAGACAAAATGATGTAGAAGAAAATATTCAAATTAAATCTAATAGAACATACTAAAGAATATAGTACAGTTAATATAGTACAGTTTGAGGAACATAATTTCCAATCGTCTGCCACATTAGCAAGAAAAATTTTTTTTTTGTCTATTTCGTTGTTATGCACGTGACGATAAATTAATTTAAAGTACCAGAAAAACAAAATCACGTGATCAACATTTAAACAATTAAATTCTAAAAATTAATCTTTAAAAATTCACCAAAAATCAGAAAATGGAGGCAAAGATTCGAAAAGATTTCGTTTTAAAGGAATTTTCATGATCTTTCTCGTGATATAAATTTTATAACCCTCAAATTATTATTTTAAATGAAAACTTAAAAAAAAAGTTACTAAAACAGCTGAAAAATTTAATTTTTAAAAATCTAAGAATTTTTCAAAAATCTTCCTTAGTCCACCCCTACACTATAAGAAGAATCGCCATGCAAAATTTCAGCCCTTTAGGTCCAGCGGTTGGTTTGTGCGTTGTCTGTCTGTCAGTCAGTCAGTCAGTCAGTTACGGAATTTTTATATATATATAGATTTTAAAACCTTATTCACCATTTCTCTTAGATATACGCCATCCTGTGTTCCTTTGAAACAGCATAAATTTATTTTACTCTGTGCATAAACAGTTTGTTGCTTGTTACACAGAAATGCTATGAAGCCCATTCTAATTATTTGTATAGATTATTTATTAATTCTCTTATACTTCTGTAAGGAAACGGACTCCAAAGAGTCGGTTGGGGTCGAAAATTTCTACATCCCACAAAGATATACAAATGAGAGTGTCACATAACTGAGAGGTCATTTGATTTAGGATGAAATTAAAAATTTAATAGGGATTTTGTGAGAATAAATTTTTAAAATATGTGCAACTTCATATTAAATCGATACTATTAAATAAATCTACACACTTCAGAAGTGTAAAAAGCCTTTTTAAAGTTATTTTTAACACTAGAACTACAAAGCCAATAAAAATGACTAGTTTTAAAATTATAAATGAAACACTTTGAACGAAACTTTAACAATTTCTGTTATTCTAATGTTACAAACCTAAATTTTTTAAGATAATGACAGTTTCGCTTATTTACCCCCGCTCTGTTCCGCAAATCCTCTCGATCAGCAAGTGACAGTAAGTGAAGTAAAAATGAACCTCTGTCTGGTCCAAACCGCCAAGGTATGACATCTTCTCCTTAACTGGGTATGAATGCACAAGAGACGCTGCATAGGCCAGTGCCCCTTATCGTGATTTTGGCCTGTGAGATACCAGATATGTTAAGGTATAGGTCATACAGAAAAGAAATCCAGGCACATCGCTATAGAAGTTTTTCAAGACCTATGGAAATCCCCATAGGGAACATGGATGCGAAGAAAAGCCCCCCACTGAAAAGACATTTTCTTGAAAAAAAATTATTCACTAAATAAATTTCAGAAAAAGGCACATAAAACTGTGGTATATGAACGGGAATGCATTGGATTGCTCTCTAATACGCTCAACCGGGACCATGATTTTACGAGAGTTAAAAACTCGAAATGTGTAATAGTTGCTAGAATCTTACATACATGTAATATGTGTGAATGTCGCCGGACAAGGTAACAAAAACAAAATATTGCTCGCATCTATAACCCACTGAGTGTTTGAGACTTTTTTTGTCTCTTTCTTTTGGCTGTAAAAAAATGTTTCTAACGAATTATTCAGTCCTCTAATAGTTTGGTATTCAAAAGTGTCAAAATTGTACCGTCTGAGATAATTTTGAATATCAAATTGAGTATAGAGTAATCTGTCACAAACTCTTTGCTAGTGCCTGAATTCCTGATTGCAAATTTCTTTGAGGATGATGCCCATATTAAACATCGAATTCTAATATTGATATGCGACCTTACTTAACGTAACCTTGCATTATACGCCATTTCAAAACCACTGTGAAAATAAAGTTTGTAAAATCAATTCTGCATAAGCATTGCTACTGCGTTTTTTTTTTCTTTTCAATGTATATCCCCAAAAATTTTATGAGGGATGTGAATATTTTTCCCATGTATCTGTTTAAAAACATCTGACAGCAGAATGCATAGACTTTTTTTCGCATACGAGTTGAATCAAAATCAAATCGACGGTTTGTACCATCTGGGATAAAGTTTAACCTAGTACCTCACTTTAAGAGACCATGAATTGTTTTTATAATAAAATCTCATGTTCCTTTTTCACAGCAAAAATAAAAAATTATCCATGATAAAATATGTTTGTAATTACTGAGTGAATGCAAAGCAGTGGAGAAATATAACTAAATACAAAATGTTTAATTATATTTATTATTCTTGAGTAAGATTTTCGTCTGTTTATTTAAATTATGATATGAAACTTCGAATTAACCTTATCAAAAATAGTGTATATGTGTGGTTTAAAGCTAAAATACAGAGGAAATACCTAGATCAATTCAGAAAGTTACTAAGCAAGACTATTTAAAATACTTTCTTTCTATTTTAAAAACTCCGACCTTTTAATAATCAATAGCATTTTTAGCATGAGTACATTGAACTATTATTTATTTTTAGCATTAAAGCATATTCATTCTTAACGGCTTCGTGATAAACAAACATAAACACATTTTCTTTTCATCTCTGGTATATATGATTTACAATTGTAACAAGCTATAAATTCAAAAGCATAACTTTATCGATCTAGCATCCCACTTCTTGTCGCAAGACATGAAGGAGACAGTAAAAAGAAAGTTGACTGAATATGATTGATTAGATTTAGTCCGGGAGCTGTTGAAAACCTTTAGAAAATAAATATAACCTCCAAACATAATTTTTTCCCCGTAACACTCAAAGTGCATTCCTGTTAAGATTAAATGAAGCTTATATTTTTCTCTTTCAGCGAGAAAACAATTACAATGTGACACCTACATAATAAAATTGATTTATAAATGGCAAAAAATCACGTCTAAACGCTTCAAATATTAATATGGCAATAAATTATTAGAAATGTTTTAATTTCTATCCATTTGTGTGAATCTGCTGATAAATTGTTTTGTTCGGAAGCAGTGATTGAAAGGGATTTCGGTTTCGATGAGGAATTCTTAGAAAACATATCAGTACCAATCGAATAGCTCTATCAAAATTCCTACTTCATTTACATAGTTTGCTTTTCATATTATGTATGCATGTGCATATATATATATATATATATGTGTGTGTGTGTGTGTGTGTGTGTATGCGTATATATATATATATATATATATATATATATATATATACGCACACTGTGTGTATGTATATATATATATATATATATATATATATATATATATATATATATATATATATATATATATATATAAATTTCTCTGGCCGGCCACCCCTCAAAACGGCCACTATATATATATATATATGGGATTTCTCATATATATATATATATATATATATATATATATATAACTCCAGGTTTTCAATGAAATGGAAAAGTAGTAGAAACTTCTGTTCCAGTTTATTGTTTTTCAGAACAATTACAGAAGGAAATCTATATGGGCAAAGGGTCGGTCATATTCAGTATGCGGATTCGAATTATCTCTCGAGGGATATAAGAAACTAAAGAAAGTAGGACATAGACTCTTAGGTTTAAAACTTCGTCATTTAGGGGGCGGTTCATATACTTTTCCCACAGCATTGTTAAGAAGTATAAAAACTCAACGAAGCTGATATGTTTTGTACAAATTTGAGCATTTTAATATCTAGAAACTCCCAATTAGTAGAAATATAAAAAATCAAACTGTTAGATATTGAAATTAAATCATGATGATATATATATATATATATATATATATATATATATATATATATATATATATATATATATATATATATATATATATATATATATACATATATATATATATATATATATTAGAAATCGGTTTATTTATTATTTTATTCAGCGATACGAAGCACAAGCGGAAATTATTTGGAAATGGATAATTTATTAATCTTATGCTCTGCATTATATAATACATATCGTTTTTCCTGCTACAGCCAAAATGTACAATATTTTGGCGTTTCCTCTGTTCTGCGAAAAAAACGTGTCGTTGACCTTGAGAAACCAATGCAATAATGAACAAAGGTAGAATTTTGCGCTTAGTCGGTTAGAACATTATGCAGATTACAGAACTGAAAGACAAGATGAGGATTTTATATGGCTACCACAAAATATCAAAAGGATGGGTCTAGAAAGATGACGTGGCATGCCCAATTTTCATGATAGCCTATGTTTATTGCCGCGTCATGGAGAGTAATTACGCAAAATTTGGTGCACAATGTTTAAAGTTCGTAAGTCTGTAGAGGGGAGAAACCGAAAGAGTATCAGTTACGTATGTACAGATTTCGGCTGGGAGGGAAAAAGCAGCAGTTCACTTTGCGGGGCAGCTATTTTACAAAATCTAACTACCCCCCCAAAGTTCGTGTGACGTCACGCGTGGCTTTGAAAAATGCTAGAATAAACGTTCCTGCCATCACTTCTGGAATTTGATATGGACAAGGTTAAACCACGTAAAAACATTAAGATGCTATATATCAAAATTTAAATTAAGCAAATTTTTGAAAGTTGTTTTGTAATCGAAACTCACCCAAAACGCAGGTACTTAAACAAATATTTTGTTATTTGTAAATTAGATAATCAGGATAACTTCCTGTGTGACATAAATTATTCTTGTGATAAGACTGTGGCTGTCTGGTAGGCTGTAGCCGTTTGAATTCTGATGCAAAGAAAAATCTGAAGTTGATTCTAATCTACAATTTTTGTAGAAATTAACCTTCCATCGCATGGTCTTACTATATGGCTATTTTCTTCCCGATTCTTACCAAATGTTGATATATTAGAAAATTATTTTGCGAACGTGTTTTTGAATGTGATTGTAATTGATTTTAATTTTTTCATAGCGTTTTTGTAATTAAAATAGATTACCAAAAGAAAAAATAATTATCACGCATTGTTTGATTTTAATAAATATTATACGCCATATATCATTATTCCATTACACTAATGCTGATTTAAACATTTTGTGACTAATATTTCGTCATTTTGCTAACTATCGGTGACAAAATAATACCTATAAATTCCTCATAAAAGGTAAACCTGATCATTGTATTTCACTATCCCAACATCATATAAATGTAAGAAAAGTCCTGCTGTCGATAACATTGGTTTTGAAGGCGAATGAGGTATATCACATATGCAGGTTTGAAACTTCCCGTGGAGAATATTATTATCGTGGCAAAAAATATCTTAAAATGTGCATTTATATCTTCAAACTGTTCTCGTTAAAAATCTTTCCAGTCTACCGTAAGAAGACGACTGCAATTTTTTTAAAAGGAGAAATGAATAATGGATTAAAGCATTAACTGAAATTCTGTTTTCCAGTACTGCTACTGGAATGTTTCCATACGTTTTTATTGAATTTCTATAAATCTTACTAGTCAAATGAAACCGGATCCCGCAATGATACATTTCTCTAAATGCTCGCAAAAACTTGAAACATTGAATGGAAAGAGAGATAAATTTATCCTCAGAGGCGTGAGGCAATGCATTTTAAATAACATTCAGTCAAGTATAAATAATTTACTTCCACCGTGTCATTTCTACGACTTGCGTCAAATTATAAATCACTTGAAACACTTTTATATGTTAATGAGTTTTCTTAATTCATTGTCATGTAAGTTCAATGCTGTGGGATGATTGCAAATAAAATGTAAATTTTGCTGTATGTTGCTTTGCTTCAACTGATACTTTACACGGTTAAACTGATTTCCAATTTGACCCCTTAACGAAGTGCGAAGATTGACAGGTATTCCTTTAAAATGTCATCTAGACATTTATTTTTAATGCAATTTTGTTCCTTTTATTGAAATGATAGTTCATAAGGACGAATGGGTGCGTACATACGCTTATGAAATGAAAATTATGCTATGGCATTTTTCGGTTATGACTGAAAATAATTTACTAAATTGGAAAAACACTGAAGTTTCATTCCAGTAATCTATATATATAAAACAGTTTCGTAACTGACTGACAGACTGAGTGATATATAACGCACAGACCATACCCCTGGATCTAAAGGGCTGAAAATTTGCATGGCGATTTTTCTTATAGTGCAGGGGTGCACTAAGAAAGATTTTTGAAAAATTCTTCTTAGATTTTTTAAATTAAATTTTTAAGCTGTTTTTGTAATTTTTTTAGAGTTTGCATTTAAAATAATATTCTGAGAGTTATAAAATGTATAACACGATAAAGATCATAAAAGTTTCTTTAAAATGAAATCTTTTTCGAATCTTTACCTCCATTTTCTGATTTTTGGTGAATTTTTAAAGATTAATTTTTAGAATTTAATTTATTAAATGTTGATCACGTGGTTTCTTTTCTTTTTGTAATACTTCAAACTAATTTTTCGTCATAACAACGAAATAGACAAAAAAAATAGTTTTTTTCTTGTTAATGCGGCAAACGATTGGACATTATCCAAAAAAATATTAAAATACAGTAAAAGAAATGTTCCTCAAACTGTACTATGTTATTTAGTATGTTCTATTAGATTTAATTTCAGTATCTTCTTCTACATCATTTTGTCTATAAAAATATCCGTTACGATTTTTTTATAAATATATATATATTTTTTTTTACATCTATTGCATACATTGATCGTTGTATTTATTATAAATATATATATATATATATATATATATATATATATATATATATATATATATATATGGCATTAATTGCATACATTGACCGTGTATGTAATTTCAATGTACTCCGTAGCGAAGTACGGGTATTCAGCTAGTAGCAAATATATATTATATGATACCCAGTAACGATCAGCTCTGTATTGCAAAAGTGTGTTCCAAAATAAATCGTTTTATTTAAATCATTGCAATATGAGCTATTATGTGATCTAACTCCTAATTTCTGAGCAATATGAGATTTTCTACGAAGAAATTAGTCGAACTGAAATTCATAATTATTTTCTCTCTACAAAATTCCCACTTTTATTACATGTAAACCGGCTCTATTAAAATATTGCTCAAAAGTATGTTTTCCATCTCGACGTGATTGCATGACCGTGTGGTTTTCTGGGAATTTTATCCCGCTAAGCAAATTATATAATAAGGAGAAAAAAAGTGTTAAGTTACGACTTACGCTGAGAATTTCGTAATGAGACAAAAGGGTTATGCAACTTATTCTTGCTACTTATTACCGTTTATTTTCAGCATTTTAGCTCATTGGACAGAAATGTGATGTGGTAGAAAACAATTGATTATAAATTCACGAAAACTATTCAGAACAATTTATCTTCATTAGAAACTAAATTGTTTCGTTACTTGGTTCCATTAACCCTTCAGCGGGTGCGCCCGTGTACAGAGTGCAACATTTTCGTAATTTTGAATGGTTTGATTTTACAAATAAGGTTTGAATGTTCTAAGCAGTTTCTATTTATAGCTACACCCTTCCTAATGCAGGTCTGATTTTCTGACCCTTGTATTCCTTTCCATTCATTGTTCGTCGTGATTTTACCGTGGTAAACCAGTGATTATACTGGATTGCAATACGACAAAATTATGAGTTGATGAAGTAGGTCAAATGTGCAGCTATTACACGGTATTCCGAATATCACGAAGATGGACAATCTCATTGTTTTTTAGGTTTTTGGACATAATAGGAATTGATTCGCAAGTTGTCCTTAAGATGCACTAAACCAGACAGTTTTGAAATAAGGCGATTGTATCTGCACTCTATGGCCTTTAATTAAAAATATATTTCAATATCATCAACATTTTATATTTTGTCATAAAACTCAGAATTATTATTTTCAATTTGAAAAAAAAAGAGTTTATTTCAAAAGGAATAATCAAGGTTGAAAGAGACGTTGCACTTTGTGCAACGCGCGCCTGCTGGTGTTCCAAAAATTGGCGCGCCCGCTGAAGGGTTAAAAATATAATTACTATTAGAACAACTGATTTTACACCCTTTTCTTCACTATGTTTTCTAAATTTATTCACTGCATTTAATTTGATTTCTGTGTTTTACTAGGCGCTAAAAAATTGTTAAAAAAATATGGTTACCCTAAAAAAATTTTTAAATTATTTTCAGCTAAATGTAATATGAAGAAAAGTTGTTTTTTTCATACAAAAGTTCGTTTCTTCTGAGAAATGATTATTGTATCCTTTCATCCAGAGATAAGTTTCTTCTATTATCCCTGAATTTAAAATACTGCTAACATTTTTGTGATTAGAGTTTATTTTAGGCTTTTTAGTAGTTAAGCAGCAAAGAGAGGTGATGTGAGTCACTTATCCCATTATCCAAAGTAAATAAAGAAACTTCTTTACGCACGGTTATGATTCTCTATGAAAATTCGGATTAAGATATCAAATTCTAAGTTCTCTCTGCGGTTATATAAAAAAAAATTTGATTATATTTTCTGCTTCATCTATCTAATATATATTACATTTGAGAGTATCTTAATTATCTTGTCATGAAAATATTTTATATCTAGCTCTATTAAAGTTATGCTTAAAAATAACTTGTTCTTAAATGATAATTAATTATTAGTATGGTGCATCTAGAAGCATTAAAGGAAACATTGATGTATCGTGGGGGATTTAAATTTCAAAGCCCTTTTAAACCATTGTTGCAATTAGTATTTTGCATTTCATCGTCATAATCGTGTGTTGAAAATGATTTTGAACTCTATGCACTGACAATCGCGCATCTTCACTTACATAATCATCATAACGTTAATATTTGATTCATAAATATGTACATAATCACACTGATTCTTCATTGAACGAATACTTTAAAAATTTCTTAGTATCATTCTTAAGTCATTCTTATAAATATTTCAGCAAAAACATTTGAGGAATAAATAGAAAAGAATTTGGTCTCTAAAAATGTATCTACTTGTAGTAAGTACGCTATATTTTGATTGTGGGTCATGCATGCTTGAAGCAACTGTGTGAACAAGATTTATTGTGTTAAAAGAATTTTACAATTTGCGATTCTTTTTTGTAGAAATAAGGGGTAATTTGTAAAACCTCCTATATTTTATGTCTCTACAGTTTAAGTTATATGCAGATTAAGCAAAATTGAAGACTTGACAAGTTTTGAATGTTTGTAATTAATTTGCTGAAGGATTTTTCCTATTAAAGACAAACGGGGAAAAAGAGAGTGTAAGATGTTAAAAAAAAAGAAACTTTCTTGTATAATTAGCGCTCAATGAAATAAAGTACAGTATATTTTAATGATTACTTAACTTTTAGATTCTAAAAGTGGTTATAGAACTTAATTAAAATTCAAAAAAAAAAGATAATTAGTTGAAGATTTTTGAGCTGTACATCAATTTCATAAGTTTATAATCTGTTAGAGAGAGATAGTGTGTTGAACTAATTTCTATAATATCTAATAAAATATTAATTTAAATTTGAAACATCAAGGATATAAACAAATGCTGTGAATTTTATACTTACAACTCTGATATCAGGTTCATTGTACTAGTTTTTTATTATTCTTTTCGAAATATTTAAAAAAATTTAATTATAAACTCGCGACTGAAAAAATTAGGAAGTAAACGGAATTCATGCAAACATTATAAAAGCAACATGGTCCATATTTATATCTAATTTCATTTTAAATTTTATAATTTTCCTCCAGATAGTTTTTCTCTGTATGATGTTAGAAAAGTTCTAAATTTCAAAACCAATAAAAAGTTAAAAACTTTTGTTCAAGTTATTTATTCAAGTTAAATCCCTCGCAGAAAAACGCTTTCATGTTTATACCAACTTTTGTGTTCGATAAATTTGTTCTACTCTTGCTACGTTAATTACATTTTAACACAGGTCTTAACATCAGAAGAATCCTTTAACACACTTTCAGAGATGTAAATAGAATTCAATAGGTTGCATGCAGAAAAAAAATCAGTTTTTTTTTCTTTTTTCTTTCGTAAATTCCGAAACATGACACCCTCTTCATTCGGTAAGTACATAATTATACTACTCTGTCTCAACTTTACACATGTAGAACTAAAAATAGATGGTGTTTCACAGTGCATCATTTCTCATACTTTCGGAAGATTGTGACAAAAAGCATTTGTTTTTTCCCGTTTATTAAATTAAATACTCTTCTATTCTTTGAAATAGAAAGCACTATTTGACTATAGACAGGCCTTTTATATTTATGTTTCACAGATAAAGATTTTGCAATTTTTCGATGGTTGAAACTCTGTACACCTGTTCTTTTATTTCTAGAAAGCAATTCTTTGGACGATAGCAACTTTAAAAGCAAATGTTGGTAAGCAAGTTTTAGCACTTTAGAGGAAATAATGAGTTTAAATTTCTACTAAAGCTTAAAGCTGATGTGTACTAATCCAATTGGATTCGCTCACCTCAATGTTAACCTATGGGGAAAATGTGTCCAAGGATTGCCGACTTGGATTTAAAGATTTTTTTTTAATTGCACTCCATAATCGAGAAAGAAATTCTACACCTTGGGGCATTTTTAGTTTAAAAAGAAACGCAAATAATATTTTTTTAATTTAAGTTGTTCGGGGGGGGGGGGGGGAATTGGGTATAGTGTGTTTTAAACGCTCATAAATTCATTTGGTGGACAACATTTATAAAATAAATCCTGATGTAAGGTGCAAAAGTTTAGGCTATCTGAAAATACTATTTTTAATAGGATTATCAGCATTTATCTGTGTTTGCTGTGCAAAGGGTGTTAAGTTCCAAATGGGCTAAAATGAAATATCAAACCAGGCATGTTTGAAAAATCAAGGGCTACTGCAGGGTACACAGAAAGCTAAGTCCAATTCCACTCCTAAATATTTTTATTCATCAGGGAAAATTTGGGATATGTGAAACAAAACACAAGCATGTTAGTGTTAAAGGAGTTATGTCCCAGTCAAGTATTTAACACTCTTTACTCAACAAAAATAAAATTAGAAAAATTTATTTTTAAAAAAATTAAAAATTAAACTTAAAAAAACTGACTTCACAAAAGCCTTTTTTTTTCAATACCGTTTTTCTCAAAACTACGATTTTGGACTTGACACTCTTTACACTGCAAACACAGTTATGTAGCTATAAATAGTAGACAAATTTTCTCCGTAGGTTAACGCTGAGGTGAGAGAATCCAATAGCGTTAATACACAGCAACCTTACTGGAACAGGGTCTTTTTGCACGAAAATAACATTACAGTATAAAATACCATTCCATAGTTGTAAGTTGTATTTTCGGCTTTTAATGTAAAGTTTTTCTAATAATTTAAACTATAATGACATTTAAATAATATATCAATCACCTTACACACTGTTTTGCATTTGTTTACAGTTTCAGCCATTTTCGATGTAAAAAAAACAGTATTTGTGTTCTTTTGGGTAGGACAACAATATTTTAGTTCCTTTCAAATTTCCTTATCGAAATACTTTTTCATGATTTCACTTGTAAATGTAGCTATTCTTGTAGTTAATAAGAAGGACAAGGTGCAGTTTTTGTTATCTTTATTTAAGTCAAAGAAGAAAAAAAAAGCCTTTTCAGCTCTTGTATAAGAGTATAAAAAGCGAGTATAATTTAGATGTAGCAGTTATTATCCTCATAGAAAAATACACTGGCTACTCTCTTCTTATCTTATATTTAAATCGCATAGCGTGTTACTCACCCGCTACTGCGTGCATTGAAAAATAATAATAATCCACAGCTGACACTGATAGAAAGGAATTAAAAAGGATATAGCGGCAGATTTGTCTCATACAAACTTTTGTTGCGTGGTAGTCTGCAAGGTCGTTGTTTACATTGATTACAAGGAAATAGTTGTTTCGCAAAATCTCTGAAACGTATTTAATTAAGCTTGTTAACCAATATGAGGGTTTATAGGGTCGTTTCGTTAGCTCTCGTAAGCGAGAATAATACTTTCATTCATAAATAGACAAACCCATATCCAGTTCGAAATGTTGGGCTTACGTAATCAAGGTATTTAGTTATAAACGGACACGAGACATTGAAATACGATGGTGATGTGTATAGGCATAATACATTTATCTTTATTATATAAATTTCCTGTTAATGCATGGCAGAGTGCTCATTTAATTCTTCCGGTAAAATAAGTTTTTTCAGTCTAAGTAGATATACTAACATAAATATTGAATTTAATTATTACAGCTGCTAAACATTCGCTTATTATTTTATGAAATAATTTTCTGATGAAATTAATAATAAAAAAAAATGTTTTTATGTGTAAGGAACAATCCAAATGCAAACCTATCGAAACGAACTGATGAGTTTAATGAAGCCGTAATACAGATATGTTTTAATTATAAGCAGTTTTTTATCTTTGAAAAATAAAAGAGGCAAAATTGTTCTTATAATGTACATAAAAGCCTACATATTAATTAATACGTGAGTAGATGAAAAATATGTTTAATCAGGGGTATTTTGCCCGATAGGGTTTTTATGATTGATCAAGAGGATTGTATGCGCAAATTTACGTGTAAAAATAATTATATCACCCTAACTGTACTCATTTAATTTTTCTCTTTTACTTCTATATCCCTCTCTATAGCGTGTGTATAAAACTTTTTTTAAAAATTTCCCTAGATTTATATAATTGTGGAGGGGAAAACAGCAAGTTTTGATGCGTTCATTATTTTCGTGCTTGAACATTTATTTGCTTTAAAGCCCTAGTTTACTATATTTAATCCTACTATTTACTCTTTAGAAAAGTTTTCTCACTGTTTCTTCCGGTTGATACTTTCTGCTTCTTTATTTTTGTAATTTCTAAAAGATTAATAGATATTCAGTTTATACAAAACTAAATTGGTGATATTTTTACTTACATGTAAATAAATTGTTACTCGCTGGATTGAAGTTTTCAGTAAAAAATGCAGGTTTACTTCCTTCTGTCAAATATCATTTTATTAAACATAGAAATTGTAGTTGTACATTTTATTAAATATAATTACCTCATAGTATTCTGTTTGTAAATAGTACTAAACTTAATTTATTTTTCAGATCTAGTTATTAATTAAAATTAGAGTTTTTTATTGTTATAGTTTTACATAACGCCTTAAATTTATATCATCATTAATGTAATATGCTGTAGATTAAAAATAGTTTTAATAGTTTTACATAATGCGTTTAATTTATAACGTCATTTCGATAATTTGCTTTTGATTTAAAATATTGCATTTATTCTAGTTGCAAATCTTTTTTTTTAAATGTTTGCTATTTTCCGATTTCCGTACTGCGAAAGGAGTACAGCTTAAAAATTCTACTTTGTAAGTAGTACTAAAGTACTGACATCCGCTTTTGAACTATTTGTTCCTCAGTGGTACCCAGGGGACCCTATGTTAGAAATTAAGACCTTGACTATATCCATAATAAAGATCTGCCGTTATTTTTCAATGAGTTCGATTTATTTATCATATTGTTCTGATCACATCGTGGATGTTATACCCATGAAAGCACTTGGAATTCTAAATTGCGATTGACTAAGCAATTTCCAAATTCAGATTAGTTTATTTCTAAAACATCGTGCATCAAACCATTCATTTTTGTACATAAACTAACTATGGAACGTCATAGAACAAAGTAGCTCTTGAACCTCTTATTCTTTAGAGAATTTAAGCTGTTTTTAAACTATAACGATACACGAAAGGTAATGCAAATAGCTCTTGTAAAAATATCTATATTCTATTTTTTATTTATTAAAAAAATAATTCATTCTTACAAAATTATATTTATGGAAGTAATAGATTAAATGGCATCTTGCATCCAATTTATAGGTAGCTACTTTATAGCATAAAAATGATGTAATTAATTTTTAAATTATGCATTGAATTACATATCTATGCTTATCTTTTTCTTTATTACGTATTAATTATGCAATGTCGTAAAAAAATACTGCGCTTGTGGTCGATTTCTTTTTATAGTTCTGGAGGAGAGGATAGCAAGCTAGAATAAAAAGTGTGTTCAATCACACCTAATTGAGTTTAGAACTAATTATCTTACAAAAAGCCTTCTAATAAATCCTGTCTTTCATTGAATACTTACAAATACATCATACCACTCAGAAAAATTTTTAATTTTGAAGTCAATGCATCTAACAGGGAAAACATTTAGATTATAACTCGTCAAGTTTGCGAATAGTTTCTCTGTGTATGTGTGTGTATGTATATATATATATATATATATATATATATATATATATATATATATATATATATATAACAACTGTCTCACTTCCTTCTTCTACTTTTAAATTTGTCCTACTTTAACAACGACGCTTTAATTTTGAAACCAAAGTGAACTTTAGGAAAGCGCGTCAAAAATGTAACATCTCACAAATGTACTTATTTTTGGTTTTATATTTAATTTTCATTTGACTCTTGCAAAGTCCCTTCATTCGAGGTATATGTGAATCACAAATAGGATCATTTACTCTTGAAACCATGTAAATTGTGTGTGTGTTTGTGTGTAAGTATAAGGAACTGAAATGTAATAATTATAAATGTAATAATTTGAAATGTAAAAGAAGTAAAAGTCATTAGAAAAGTCGTTAGAGAATTACATTTTCAAGTGGTGGGGTCATTTTTTTTTATTTTTTAAGTATTGGTTTCATCAATATGGATTTCATTACGAATATCTAGTCCAAATTTTAGTTTCGTGGCATTAAACTGAAAACATTCTCACTGACGTCATTAGTTCAACGCTAGTAGTAACGATTATTATTATTCCAATAGTTTAGGTTGTAATAGGGGGATATCTCACGTACGTGAAGACATACATACTCACTGACACACTTACACTTAGATTCACACAAAAGCTATTGCATTTTATTTCTGTTGAGTTAATCACCTGAATCTGTTTTAAGATAGAATAACTCGACATAAATCTAATTGCCGAAGGGATATAATTTATGGCTAGTTAAAAAACATTTATTATCTCAAAATGACGGATGAAATTTCGTTTTATTTTTCATAACTTTGTTTCAAAATATGTACATTTATTTTAAAATTGGCTGTTGATAAATGAGCACTTAAAATATGTTATTTCATTTAAAGTATTTAATTAAAGCATCAACATTATCAGTCTTTTTTAACTTCTAAAAATTTTTCTTTTTAAGTTCCCTATATTTTAAGTCCAAGGCTTTAAATATACAGAGAAACATGTTAAAAACGGACAATTTTATCTCATCGCTGTTATAATTTGTATTATATAAATCAGTGCCCGCTTTGTGCTTTGTATACAGTAGTTTTAAACTAATAAATCGTCAGTTCTGTAGCCTGCATTGAATTTAAAATTTCAAGCGACATTTGCATATTTGCATAAAGTAACTTACGAGGTAATTGAGCTAAGTTTCTTGATAAAATTTTGTTTTGCAACCTCAATGCAAGCAGAGAATTTTTCACTTCCTTAATATGTTTAATAAATTATTTGATTTCTAAAAACTCCACAAAGTCAACGATTTCTCATTACTGATTTAAAATTTCACTAAATGAAATCTGTTTAGTTTCTTTTATAAGTCAGTTTTGTGATTAATTGATTATTAACGTACAATAAAGGTTTTTCCAACAATGCAGCAATTATAAAAAGTAGTGCCAATAAGCAAAGTTAACAGCCCCAATTTCTGGGGTACGTTTTAATTCATTTTATTTTCTAGGTTTTACGCTACGGAAAATATTTATTTTGTCTGTTTACTCAGCTTCTAATTCTACGTATTTTTCTAGAAATTTTTCAGCTAATTTCAAAGCTCAAGTGCGTTTTTATTTTTCGTTTAGGTTACATTAATTAGTAATTTAAATTTATGCACTGCTTGTTGTCTGTTTCATTTATTTTTCAATTTATTTATATTGGATAAAATTATACTGGAATCTATAGACTTTATACTCTGTATAAAGCCCATGTGACTATACTTCTAGGTAGTTTTAGAAAATACTTATGGTTTAGTGAAGAATCTTAAGTGTTTGTGTTGTAAAATATAGGCATTTATTTTTTTTCAAGCAAATTTGAAAAAAAATTATGTTAAAAAACATTGTTTTTTTTAATTCCAACTTTAAAGTACACTAACACTAATAAACTTTGGACCTGTCGTGAATTAAAGAAATCAAATAGTGATATAAAGCTATATGTTTAAATAAAAATTATCTAATTCGATTTTTCTTGTAATCACTTTAGAGAACCTCATTTTTGTTATACTAGAAGGCATCGTAACAGGTTAAGGTTGCAATAATAAGTTAAAACTGTTAAAAATTGCTAATTTTCTCTTAAGCTGCCTTTGTTGGAACCTAAATTAAGTAGTTTAAAAATCAAAATAAGAAATTAATTAGAATGGTCTTCATAGGTTTTTGCTTTTATTTGCATGTAGTTGGATGCTTTGCGTTTTCTTCTGAAAGGTGAACCGTATGATTAGAAATAAATATAAAATGTGATTCCTGGAGGGGAAAAAATTGCATAGAAGTAAATTTTGAGCTTTAAAAATAAATCAAAAACCACATCATAGAAATGCCTGTCCTTGTTCAAATGTATATTACATCACTGAAATAAAAAAATTAGAATATAGAATTAATGGGAACACCTTTTACTAATTTTTGTCTTCATCTGTTTGTATAGTCATATTTTCTTCTGAAAAGACAACCTTTAGCAACAGTAATTAATTTTAAATAAGTTCTTTACAGAATGTAGCTGAGTTAGAGTAAATATTTTGTGTAAAGAGTGTACTCTAAGTATAAATCCAATATCTCGTTTAAGAAATATCTCTCCCCTTTTCCAAAGTGCATAAACACCACGAAATTATATTGAAATTGTATTTCCTTATTCCTGCAATGAACACGATTTCCGATTATCCGCAATAACCTTCCTCGTTATTTTCCGATATTATAGAAAATCTATACTTATGTAATTCATAATTATATGTCTTCCACTATCGAATGGAGTATTTATACCTTTTCTGTTGAGAATAAATACTCCGAATTTTAAGACAATTCTTTTATTCAGATATTGAACATCAATTTTGACAACTTTCGTGCTCCTTGTATAAATGATTTTTTTAGTGCTATAAGTATAATTTTAATATTACTAATCAAATTTATTAGTAAAGTTAACAAATTATGATAAACATTTTAGTTACTATTTTATTAGTAGTGGTGAAAATATTACGATTAATAAAGTTAATTTAAATCCAAAGTATCTAGCAACATTGTAACTGTTCATGTTTTTTTTTTGTTGTTAACTACATTCCAATAAAGCTCTATTATATTTTGTATTGAAAATTTTGAAGAAAATCGCAAGGTTTGTTTTGAATTTGTATCCAGGTAATTACATGTCAGTTTTTTTCTTTCGTGCTATGATGTATGACATGCCACCATAAGCCCTATAAATATTTTTCAACGATTAAAAAAATACTTTGAACATTTTAAAGTGTGTGAAACTTTTGTGTGTTTTTCAGTTACAAGCCATTTATAGTTTCTCTCTGTCTCTTCAGTTTGTACGTTTTCTACTAAAAAAAAGGTTATAAAATTCCCTCTGCAGTAAACAATCTTTCAATTTTCGTTTTTCATAGTAAAATTTTTTAAGTATATTTTTAAAAAAATATTACAGCAAAATGCGATGCCAACTCTCCAGTAAATTTCCTTCCATATAATGTATAGAATAAAACCTCTAATAACTGTCAGTGCAATTAATAGATTTTGCATGTAATCAGGAATTTCGTATCTGTGAAGTATTAGTACGATTCATTTGTAGATACTTGTATTTCTCTAAAACTTCCGGTTTCTTGAATCGTAGAAGTTTCTCGTGAAAACTCGATGTGTCTGAAAATTGCATATGCCTGCATACACACAGATAAAAATTTAATACTGAAGGGTGTTTAGTATTGTTTTAATGGTATATTTTTCCCTCTCTGGGTATGGTATAATTTAGATTATATTTCGAAATATTTGAAACTAAATATACATTTGCTAAAGCAACTAAAACTAGTGGCACAAGTGCTATTCTCAACCGCTAATCAAGGAAATCATACGCATAACTTTAATTAATAATGGGATGTATTACCTTAATTTTTGGTTATTAACCAGCTTGCTTTCTTTTTTCTCTTTTTTTACCTCTTGCGAAAGTCTCATACCTCGAGTCTCATAGTCGCAAGAAAAATCCACCACAAATTTCAAAATGTTTGAATTTCAAAAGTTTGTGTACGTTATGTTCTGCAATTTCTTCACAGTTTACTGTTGCGACTCTCTTTGCTATTCTGCATGATATTACTTCAACTGTGTGTTCTTTTGCTCAACTTCTGATGAAGAAGGCCGTATCGGCATTTGGAATAAGCAAATAGGGAGTTTCTTCGTTCTTATCAATGGTGAATATTTTAAGGCTCTTTATATGGGTGTAATACATTGATGTCTTTCCATGATGGACAATGAATGAATTAATGAGTCCTTGCCAAAAAAGGTAAATATTTGATTTCTTATGTACAAAACCAGCGCTCACGAATAAACAAGCCGATGGATGAGATGTTACAATATTTTGATTTTGTTCTACTCAGAATATAATTATATAATTATACATAAATAATTGTTTATGTATTCCTCGAATTTTGAATCTCTATTAAAAACATTCCAATTACTTTATATTATCAGTTATTATACAAATCAATAATGAACAATTTTTTTAAACTTTTATACATTGATTTTTGTCTCTTATAAAGGTACAGTTGTATTAACCATGAAGTTTTATTCTTTCAAGGTAAAAGTTATCTTTCATTCATAAAATAAAATTTGAAAAAAAAAACTCGTCAGATTGAATAAAATTCCCCTATTTAACTCATTAAAATCAATACAATTCAGCTAAACATTTTTAATGCTCGGGTCGACGAATATTTTGAATTTGTTGTCATATCGTCTTAGGTCTTTTTGAACCATACCTAGAAGATGACCATATCATAAAAAATAGCGTCATCACATCGTGCAAACATTTCAAATTTTACGTATCCATGACAGGATGGGAAGAAAGATAAAGCACAATGGAATTTTTGAAAAATGTTTTCCTGACATCCTAAGAAAAGGATGGCGCAATAAATCTGACCCTCAGGATTAACCATAATAATTCTCGTCTATCGTCCACATATTAACCGGCAAAAAATGACCACGCATTAACGAGGATTAATTTTAATTCCTTAACTGAATACTGGCGCCCCTTGTCATGTGCGTGCGCGTCGACCAAATTAAGTAGGAACGTGACATTTTGAAAAGTTGGGGAACTCAAAAATTGCAGCCTCTCCGTGTCTCTCTTCATCAATACTAATTAGTGTCCGAAGTATTAGATTTCCCGGGCCCTGTTTTTGTAGCTTCTCCTGAAAGGAGACCTTTAACGGCAGCGCAGGGGATTTGTCTTCTTTACGTCGGCCGTGCCTGACATTGATCCCGAAATCGGGAAAAGCCAATCTCTGGAATTTTTACACTCGCCATAAGGAGCTTCGATCTGCAAATTTTCAAGAATCTTTGAAAACCTTTCTAGGCCAAATGCTGTCTCTCGAGTGAACCTCGGGTTTATTTGCAAGTCGCAGATGTACTTTTTAACTGCATGGCGTGTTGCATCAGTGGAACTTTCTTCTCTCCTTCAGAACGGAATTAATTTACTCCTATCAGGAGGTTAGCTGTCTGCTAAAGAAAAAACAAACAATGCAAGCACACGAGATCAGAATTCATTAATTATGTTTCGCAAGTAATTAAATTAGCATTTCGTATAACTAATAGCAATGAAAAACGCTGAATTCGCCAAGCATTCAATTAATACAGGAAGCAATAACTCAGTTTTATAGCAAGTAATGTAGGAATTGGAGTTAATCTAGACATAAGTATGTCTTCTTATTCATTTAAAATATTCCTGGTTTATTGACCCCAGCATTGTCTGTTTATTATTTCCGGTAGTTTTAATTTCCTTTGCCGGAGAAAATGAATTTAGGACTTTTTATGCTTTTCCGATTGTCCTTGGGATAATCTGTTTCTTTATAGATTCAATAGTTTTATAGACGATATTTTGTAGATTTACTAAAAAATAAACTATAAAATGACATTCGACATGACAGAATTAAAACTTTGTAAATTTTCTTGGAATTTGGAAAGTCACATAAAATTTGGTTAACCTATCTCGGTGTTACCTCCATTAGAATTTCATGGATAGAGCAGTTACAAAGTCGTAACTAAAGTGAAAACTTCATGAAGAACTCAGTTTCAGTTACTCAAATTCATATTCACTACCAAAGTAAATTTGCAACCTTTAGCAAACCAATCACAATATGCTTACAAGGAGGACACGGCACAATAGCTCAAACCCGAACTACTAAGTATTTCCCCCCTTCTTGGCTATCAACCGCATTTTTCCTTTATGATCCAGCCTTCTCACACAAAATCGTTGACGGTATTCGTCTCGGCTGGATTCGGTCTGACAGGTACTTGCTTCGCGTTCTGTGACAGCAACAATTTTCAAATGCACATGACTTACTGAACTTGCATCATAGTTTGGAACACTTTTTTTTCTATTTGAGTTCCAACGCCATTGGTCATCATTCCTCAATATTATATAATCTCGCCTGTGATGCTTACTCACAACCCAATGTGGAAGTAGAAGTAAAGGATTTCGAAAAGATGTGCTGCAGTTGCAACAGGAGGTAAACAAATATAGTAACCAGATAGAAGCCAATGAAAAACACAGTACCTGACAGCAGATTTTATTTAACATAGTGTTAATTCCTTAAATTAAAATAGTATCACAAATTTTATCAAATGTCGATGAACGAGTTCTTGTGAAAATTTGAGAGAAAAAACATCTTTTCTAATGGCGACCAGTATTACCGATGTATTCTCATCTCTCTTTCGGTGTATATATTCTCCTAATTTTTAACGAGGCGTCTTAAACGCAATATAATAAGCAGGATAGCCGTCTAATCGGATTACGCTTTACAAAAATTTTTTGATTAAAATGTTGATATGATCCCTAATTTTCAACATTAAAATAACGTGAAAACTTGACCTAAGGGGTGATCAGTCGAATGGGAAATTCATCTAAGAGCAAATGCTATTTCAGGTAGCCGATACAGGTCAGACAGACTAGTCATTCACCAATACGGAGGTATTGGTGTAGTTAGGAAAGTTTTCCGGAAAATCCAAAGCAGATATAAACTTTGCTATTTTAAAAAAACATTTTGTGTGTTATGTGTGTCTATGATCTTCATGTTCCACTGTAAGCAGGTGTGGAACCACATATTGTATCTCCCCTCATTATTTTGACATGGTTTAGCCTGTTATATCGCCTCCCACTCTTACAGTTACGAAGTTCTAGAAAATTTTAGTGATTTTTTTTATTGGTATTAAAGAGTTTTATTATCTTTGCATGAGGGATTTGCCCATAGTGATAACAAGGCCTTATTCTGTCAGGCCTAAAGACGTATTTTACCTGCTATTCCGAAACTTGTTGCTATTGTTACGCTCTATTAGAGATTTTAAAATGCTTTAATTTAGAATTTTATTACTCTCCAAAAGTTTCTTAATTGTGCTAGTCTAATAACAAGTTTTTATCCCATCCGAAATTCAAGATCCAATCAAAAGTGGGACTGCTTTATATACTCGAGTTTGTAAGGCTGTAAAACATGAAAATAAGAATCAGTTCTGTAGCCTTGAGTATTGCTCTATGCATAATGTTTGTGTTTGTATGCACACGATTGTATGTATGATTTTGTTTGAATGTATGTATATTGTCTCATTACACAATATTTTGAAAGATAGGTTACTTTAATTATTCATTAGCGCTTTTTGCTTTAGTAAAATTAAAACACGAAATAATAAAAAGAAATATTTTCTTCTCCTACTATAACTTGCTTACCTAGATTTGCTATTTAAATATATTATTCCTCATATCTTCCGAGTGTATTGTTCATGTATTACCACATTAACATACAGATAGGCGTTTTAGTAATATGCTATATGCTTCGACTATCCTCTGTAACCGCCCATGTTAGCTTCAAAGGTAACAATACATTTTATTTTTTAAATTATCAGAAATCAGTCTTAAAATGAATTTTCTATACCCCCAAATTACTTCTGAATTTTTTAAGTAAAATATTGTCTGCCCTCTTTCATTCGAACATCGATTTCATAAGCAAAGGTACTTGGGGACTGTCATTGGAAACGACAATCGGCTTGTTTCGACTCCTTTCGTTTCCATGGAGCTGTCAAAATGGGTGGAATCAGGTTATAGACTTTAAACGACTATCGGCGCGTGTTAAAAGAGCGATGTCATTCTTGAAAATATGTCTGGAACCGTAATTGACATGACTGTTATTTACGGTGCTTTTAGAAACTGCGTTGCTATGTTGTTTTCTTCGATTTCATGGCAAAGCAAATGACTTTGTTTAAATATTTGCTTCTAGCAGCAAATATTAGCAGCAATTTTTCCTTTCCGAGAAGTGAATAATAAGGTTTAAAAGTACATCTTTATCAAGTTATTTTTAAAAAATGCATTAATAAAATTACTAGAAGTAACAGTAATGAAATTGCCTTCTGATATATTACTCTGTTACACATTTACTTACACTATCACACGAATGCTAGTCTTAGTAAATATTGAAGCAATATTTTACCTAAAATTCATACCCAAAAATTTACTGTCGCATAATTAGCAGACCATTATTATGAAAATATAATTTTTCCTTTTAAGCATGCTACCTAAAAGGTGCAATGCTATTTTCTTTAAAAAATTATCGTAGAAAAAAAGATTATAAAAAATTACATCTTTGATCAAAAATTGTCCTGGTTATTTCATATTTCAGTTAAGGGATTAAAATATAAGCTTTAATTAGAAACCAAATGGATTATATGGTAGTCGATTTGAGTTACCGCTAACAATTCGTTACACCAATTGTATATCTAGATGGAGATTACACCAGAGAACATAATTTCAAAAATCGAATGCTCATCCATTAAACTAACTAGTCGAACATGAGAATATATGTCTTCATCGTTCAGCATTTCTTCTCATGCTGCATTGAGGAATCTGGTACCATACTTTATTCCTCCACTTGCACGATGCCGTATTTACCTTTCATTCAACCTAATTTCTGTATCCCAGATTCCATCTTTACCTGGGTGATAATTGCGTGAGACGTTACGGGAAATATTTGTCAAAGAATAACGATTGGAGAAAGAACTTAAGAAAAACGGAAAGAAACCGGAAATGATGATGCTAAACCTTACGAGGTTGAAGCAGACTGGAGTTGTTGTTTTTTTCACATCACTTCTGATCAGATTTTAACAAATTATTTATCACTTCTCTAATTTTCTCTTTGTTGTTTGGACTACTTTTTGGAGGAACAATGCATCAATCAACATTTGCAGACATTTCGGGGGCTTAGCTGTGTTGAATTACATTTATATTTAATCAAAGCACATTCTTCGTACATTATATTGCACATCATATAATTTTCCGCAACTTGGAATTATTATGAACAACGATGAAGTCTCTGCGAACTTTTGAAACAGAGATCAGTTAAAATTCCGGCCGTGTGAGAAAAATTGCGATAAACGGCACAACCTCCACAAAATATTATATTATTATATAAGTTAATGATAAAAAAATACAGGGTGTCAAGAAAATTGAAATCACTAGTAGTACTGAGAGTGTACATATAAATTAAACCTAGCCACCACATAGCCAAGCACTGTGCGCCGTAATATTGACGGGACATTATTGGAAACTTAGCTGCTAGTGTTTCCCTTTGTACTTAGTCCGACCTTCTGTTATGGTAATTCGTTAGGTAGGAAACTCTTCGTGGGCTGCCAATAGTGAGTCAGACGTCGAATCTTATGGATACTATTTCTCTTGAGGGAAGTTGTCTAAATTGTGATAGCTATTCACTAATTATTTCCGTCTCGTATTACGTACTTAAAATAAATGCAATCTGACTCCATTCAAACACGCATGTAGCTTATTCACATTGGAGTTTGTATTAACAAAGGTGCTTTCGAAACAATGAAAAACAATTTTTTTGCGAAAGTTCAACTGTAAACCTCATATTTTAACTGTGTCCTTTTTAGTATAGCACGAGAAAATTATCTTCGCTTTTGTCCTTTCATCAAATTCAAAAGTATAGAGCGACTGTATACTTCTTAAGAAATTCGTAATTTTATAAATTAACAATTCAGTTACATCTTTTTGTTGATTCCTATCTCTTCTACCGTTGCTACTGCTGATGAACTTATATCGGCCAAGATTTAAAATAAATATGCGAGATAAGATAAACTCTATCCATGATATACTTTTAAAAGTATGAACATTGTAACCCGAGCAAATAACAATTCCTATATTTGTGTCTGTATGTTAACTTGTTTCAAATTGATGAGAATCCGTTGCACTCTGTTGAATAACGACTTTTCAGTTTCAATCTGTTTTATCACATCCTTTGGTCAACTAGCATAATACCCCTTTTTTGCAATGTGCATATGACTTTTATGTAATCGACTCATGATCTATATACATTCCAAAAGGTTAGAGTTTTTACTTTTATGATCCATTATTGAAATATCAAAATTAAATAGTTTTATTAGCCGATCTTCATGTTCAATAAACCAAAAGTTTTTTCCCAGAATAACTGCTTGAATTAAAGTTCATCGGCGTAATTATTTATAAATTTCTAACACATACTTCATATACAATTTAACACAAATGAACTTCTTGTCCCACTCTTATCAGATTCTGAATATTTTAGTGTCTATATGAAACTCAATATTATAGATAGTATTAAATACAGATTACAACTGTATAAAGTTTTTAAATCTTGCAATTTTTATCTTTTGCGTATAACATGTTTTTCACAGGAAGATAAAACTCAGACATTTTAAAAAATATAATCATAAAATTTAACTACAGTTTTATTCTGATCATTAATAAGAAAAGGTGTGTCTTTAAAAATTGAAAGTAGCACTGCTTGATTATGTAGTAAAAAAACTTCAGATTCATTTTTGCGTGTATGTTATCAAAGCAAATGACATGTTTGAAGCGTTTTTAGAAGTCTATTTAAAAGTCTGATTTAATAACTAAAAATAAAAACAATAAATTTATCTTTTCAAAATAATATTTAATTCAATACGTAAAAATTATCAAAATATAGCTTTATTGTTTTATGAGTATCATTTCCCAATTTTCAATACATTTTCGGAAATAATTAAAAAGTTTGTTTTATAACCCTTCTTAACGTCTTATATAATTAATTGAAGAAATGTTATCATCCACTTTATCTTACTATCGTTAAAAATTAATTAGAGTTTCCCTTTGACACAATATGTTGTGTTAAAAATTAAAAAAGATTATCTTTCCAACATTTTTGTCTGAACGGGTTAAAAAGAAAGAATTGGTAATAAATTATAAATTTGTTTAATGGCATTAGCTTTCCTTTCTTCTCTGTAATAAACGCATTTCTATAATCAGCCATACTTTTTCCCGTAACACCCCGCAAAAAGCTTCCATAAGTATCATGAAGGAAAAATAAAAATTTTTCACTTAAAAGGAAAGTTTTTCAAGTGTCACTAATATAAAAATATTGCAAATAACCACGCAGTTCAGTGTCTTTTATCTTCACTTAGCCTGTCAAGTTTTCCTAATGCCTACATCTTTTAAGACTATTGCCGTGACAGATAGCTCCACTAAAACACTCATTTTCGCTGCTCGGATTTTGTTCTTGACAGTGTGTTTTGATTTCAGAGGTTTTAACGAAGCATTACTTTCTTTCGAAAGAACGGTGGTAACACGCTCTAATTTTATACTTAGGCAAAATATCAAATTACTCATAAAGTTGCTTTTGAAATGCTTAACTGTTAGGATTGAAAAAGCATTGTGATATGCGTAGTTTTTTTTCTCTATTCTAGATGGTGTTAGACCCTTTGCTATCAAGCTGAGTGGAAACGACATATTTAAATTCGTAATGCTTGTAACTTTTTTTAGCAGAGAAACTTCAATCTTGAAGAGGGAATGTGAAAATACTTAAAACAAATTCACTTAAAAATAAAACCTTAATAAAAATTCAATGACAGTTAAGACTTAGCTATGTGTCTTAATATTAATCTTAAAGTTTTAAGCAATTATATTGTACTATTTGAAGCTTTTATTTTCATGGCATTTTTCTTTACTAAATTTGAAATTCACGGAAGATAAATCACCTAAACATATAAAATGTGGTGCAAAATAGTACTGTCAAACTTTTACATCCGCTGGGCTTATGGGATACAGGACTTTTTTTGATGGTGCTGCAAAACAACCAAATATTCATTTTTTAATATTTGGTAGGACGATTAATCGAATCTACAACAGCCAAGTCCGCAATAATCTAGACTTTACTGCTCAATATGATTACAGTCATGCTGTGAAATATTAAGGTCTAAAAGGTCTGTATACGAGAGGAAATTTGGATAGCCTTTTATTTCATAAAGCATCTAGTATTCAAAGTTATAATTAAGTCCGTTAAGTTGAAGCAAGATCAATTTGATTATGATATTTTTCACGTGTAATTTCATATAAAAACCAGTCTAAATTGTCAAAAAAGAAGTTTTATAGCCTCTAAGCAAATTATTAATAACAATACTCTGTGATTCGTCCACTGAGACAAATTTAATGCTCTCTAGTTTGACGAAAGCTCTCATAAATTATTGCCATTCTTCTACATTATTTTGGATTAACTAACTTCTATTTACATTTTATTCATCCTCCACGGGCTCCTTGTTAGTACCACTTTTCTCGAACTAATCATTATCAAAGGAATTTTTTCCAGTTCAGTGCTTTTACAATTCAGTCTGAAGAAATATACCCAATGACTAGCAAGTTTTAGAAACGGCTTTTGAACTTACTTCTTATTTTAAACTCATTTGAATTGCCGTTAAAAGTATAGTTTGTTTTCTTTATGTTATAAATAATTATGTATGTATCATATCGACTGACAAAAATTATCATGCATTTTCTGTAATGTAGAGTAAAAGCTATTTATCATTCTGTTGTTTTTAACGAAGGATTTCAATACGCAATACATTTTCATTTTGATCATGCCAGTTTGCAAACGTACTTTGTTCTTGAGAATGATATTTAAACCAGAATTTGTAACAACAGAGATTTTAATAAGCAATTAAAGACAGCAAGAAGAGAAAAACATTCTTGTTACTATGTTTTCCTTGCATCTTTCTTCTTTTTTTGAATTAGATATGACAATACTATCAGAAACTATTAAAAGAACAACTTGAACACAAGAAAGAAAATTTGCAATTTTTTTTCAAGTAACAGGAAAGAAGTTGGAATGCAGGAAAGAAAAATATAGAGTTGCGATTAAATTAATTAATTGCAACCTCGAACTTAATAACCTGAAAAAGAATATAAAGAAAAATCTAAAAGAAAACGACTTGCTTAAGAATTTTCCTGCAGCTATTTTATTTAGACGTCCGAAAATTAAATTATCTTCAAAAAATGGAGCAGAATGGAACAGTTAGCATTATTCAAACAAAAGCTCTTGAAGTTGTAAAATATTATAAATTGTTTGTTTTGACACCGCTTTAATTTATTAACTTATGTATTTTGTTGTAAAAAAAACCCTTCGAAAATGCGGGCACAACGCACCAGTGTTCAGCAAATAAAAATTCAAAACTGATTATACTTGTTTTTATTGCAAATAAGGAAGATTTATGGATTAAACATTTGGTGTTTATTCAAAATTAGTTTATATTCTCTTCATTCAAAATGAGACAGTAATGGTTTATTATATCCGTTAATATCCCATTTCGTTGTTTGAATTTCGTTAAAAATACATATTTTCACTCGCCTTGTTTCGTTTCTCAAATTTATCATTTCCCCCAGCGTGTGTAGTGCTTCAGTGGTTTTAAATATTATTTCTTGTAATGTTATTATCTTTTTTGAGTTATTGCAGTGACATATACTCTTTCTTTGGAAGAAATTATATTTGCAAGAAATTAGTTTTCTTTCTACAAATATTTTTCGGCACTTTATTTGTGTAGTAATTAAAGTATTTATTTGTTCTCAAACAGCTATATGTTTAATATATCTTCGTATCTCAAAATAAAGTACAGGTAGAGAACCTTTTATCCGAATGTCCGACATTTTTTGAGTATCGATTGGACAAGGCGAGTGAAAATATTTATTTTTGACGCATATGTCACAAGTGGAAAATTCCATACCTGACATTATCGATTATTATCGTATTAATGGTTTATAAAAATTTTTATTTCTTGATTTTACGTGTGACTTAGTGATAGAAATATTGCTTATCAGTAATATAAATTTAGGGTCAGGAAAATTGCGATGCCAAACAACCAGGTATTTTGTAGGAGATTTTGGTCGCAAATTCCGATGGTGTCTACGTTTTCGACACTTCATTTCTCTGAAGTTCACGTAGTCTTGCTCCTTTAAGTAATGTATAAAGTTCCTTCAGGTTGTGTGTATTAAGTGTACATAAAATATAAATGAATTTTGTTTTTCAACATGGGTCCCATTCTCAAAGTATATTTTTACGTGAACAAAAATGTAAATGCATACATTTTTGGTCTCATAAATTTTCCCTGAGGGCCTGTTTACATAGAATCCTTCAGCGTTCAAGATTTTGATCGCGTTCATTCGTTAAATGGGTCAATGATTGGTATATGATTGGTTAATTTTTTTTACGCTGACGGATTCTATGTGAACAAGTCCTAAACCATTGATTCCTAACCGATGGTCCGAGAGAACTTAAGAATTGGTCATCGAGGTCAAGAATGATTTTTAAAAAATTGGTTTCATCGTTTCAAAACGAAAGCGAATTTAAACAACTTTTTTTAAAACTGGGAGCAAAAAAAATTTAGTTCCCAATTTTTTTTTAATTCTAAAATTCTTGTATTTCTTCCGCTGTCTGGCATTTTGAGTACGAAAAAATCATGTTCTGCTTGAAAATTTGTAATATATTTTCTGTGACGCGAATTAGCAGCGTCACAGCCATATTGTAGCATCACAGCAATTTTACAGCTAGTCACACAAATGCAAGCTGAAAAATCTCGTTAATTTTTCATAGGCTTTCATGTTTGCTATTAAGTTTTCTTTTACGTTGAAATGGTTGCTGTTATTAAAAGTTTATTTTAAACTTTTTATTAAAGTTTTTTAGCACAAATACTTTGTTTAGTCAGAAAATAAAACCCGTTTTTCCTTCTAAAATGATTGCTTGAGAGATGGTCCGTCCCCGACATATATATATATAATACCAGTGGTCCCTGATTGACAAAAGGTTAGGAACCACTGCACTAAACGATACTCAACTTGAATAAACTTTTCAGTCCTGGTCCATATATGTGGTTGTAGGTCTTAGTTTATACTCATTTAAATGTATGACTTCAACTTAAGGAAAGCAACAAGAATTGTTTTTGATAAAAATAAAATAAAACTAGGAAAGAGAAACCTTAACTTACTCTAATTTTAACTATGACAGACGTATAGTATTTTGTGGGACTCTCTGTCATTTTACTTATTTTTACACCTTTTATCCAGTGAAAATCATTAACGTCTGCTGGACAATGTCAATGACCAGCATTGAAAAATGCGGGCGGTGGAATGTCCAGCTATTATATAACTGTTAAAGATTTGGCAACATCTTGTATTGGAATATTTGGCAGCGTCACCTAAGAAAATGAAATTAAATTACAAGGAAGTTCTATCGACCGTCGGTTATAAATGAGATTGCGTCAGTGCTTCAAATACTGTTTTAAAAATAATTTAGGTGTTTTCCTAGGAAAAACTTTTGCTAGTTTTCTTTAAAACTGTCCATTCGGTATGTACTAGTACCCTATAATATATATATATATATAGTATATATATATATATATATATATATATATATATATATATATATATATATGTGTGTGTGTGTGTGTGTTGGCAGGTCAACCCAGCATTGGTAAAAATCTTTTAGCGTTGGGGTTATCTGATTTCATTAATTCGTAACGTTCGAAAACATTGTTTACTTGAATAATGTTTCCTTTAATGATATTTAGATGGTCCTATCTCCGTGACACGTGCGGTTTGCGAACATTTTACCGTGCCTCAATTTTTGACCGATTTTATTCCTACTGTAAATTTTGCTGATAGATTCTTTATAAGAATTATTAATGAAACTAAAATCAATCTTAATTATTGAAAGTCAGTAACACTTTATTGGATATTTTATGTAAAATGTGTAACTTTGTCTTAAAATCATGGCTAAATTTTATGATCTGGGTAACAATCATTAGATAATTTTTAAAAAATCCATATTTGTTCTGCTTAAGTGCCCTTTTGCGAATAAGCTCCCTCATATTTTTTCTGTTGAAAATACTAAATAAATATCAATTGAAAATATCTATAGTTGACTATAATTGTCATGATTTCCCATAATTTTTGTTTGGAGAGTAACAGCTGAGTGAAATATTTGCACACGGCGTAAGGACTTGAGCAACTTTTTACCTCCGAGATTACACTATCCGCCAGGCAGAACGTATCATGGAGGAGAGTTTTATAGTTTATATCAGGCGTGTCCAACCCGCGGTTTTTGACAGTTAACAATATGGGCCCACAAGATTGTAAACTTTATAGGATCTATCTTCCAAGAGAAGAATATTCCTCTCTTCACCATTACATCCTATTCAAGTCATCGCTTATTCGCATTAGCTACATTAGAGAACAACTATTTTCAAAGAATGAAGCACTCGAAGAGTAAAATTAGATTAAAAATTTCTAATGAGGAACGTTGAAGCAATACAGTAGTTTCACAAAAACAGGGTCAAATATATCACTAGTTTATTTTTTATAATATGATAAAAAAAATAAAGGAAGCGTTGTTATTTATATAAATTAACTATTATATTTTTAATGCGGCCTATTCCTTTGCACTCAGTGCGTCCCGGACAAATCAAAAGGTTGGACACCCCTGGTTTATATTATATAGAGTAGAAAAGGCGCCATCTATTGACTTCCTATAAAGAATAATTGTATAATAAATATCTTTATAATTTATATTTCGTTGCAGCACGTTTCTTGAATTTGTCAAACTTCCTTTTATATATATAGGGTTTATGTATCTTATTCCAATTATATAAAATATCCTTTATTTTATATAGTTAAATTAAATATCCTTTATTTTATACAGTTAAATTAAATATTCTTTATTTTATATAGTTAAATTAAATATCCTGTATTTTATATAGTTAAATTAAATATCCTTTTAAATATCCTTTATATTAAATATCCTTTTCGATATCCTTAAGTATACGAGTACTTCTAATTATAATCTATAACCATTTAAATAGTTAAAATTAAATTTTTTTACATCTAAAGAAAAAAGGTCTTATTCGTTATTCATCAAAGCATTATTGTGTGACTATGATTCAGGGATTATGTCAAGTATTGCTGACTGTTTATTTTATGTTTAGTTGTGATGCTCTGAAATGTTTCCGTACATGAATTTTCATATGTAGGAAAAGATTTACGTGAGTTACCTAGTAGAGATAAAAGCAATGTAACAATTTGTTTAAAATGGGAAACAAAACATGTTTACTTTATTTATTTATTTCTCTATTTATATATATATATATATATATATATATATACTTATTTTCGGATTTATGTGTCATGGATCTGTCTTTTCTTAAAATTATAGAATTTCTGTTTCTGTCCAACCATTTCAAAAGATGCAATAGATCTTAAGTAAGAATAAATTGAATGAAGTTTAAATGATTTTAAATGATTGTATTAAATTTTTATGATATAGTTGGTCGAATATATCTCCCTGTAATGTCATTTGTTTAGTGTTTGTCTCTAAATTTTTTATCGTTTAAACTCTTATAATAAATATATCTTTTAAATTTTCGATTATTTTGTTGTATTAATCGATTGTTTTTCCACTCCACCCCACCTTAGTTATCGAGAAGTATAACTGATTGTTTGTTAAACTTAATATATATTTTGAATTGGATTTTATTTAGAAATCTTTTAAACGACATATTTTTATGTATACAGAAATGATGTTATAAATTATGCAACAAATATATATTATGGCCACTTATATTTCACATAATTTATGCATTCAAATATATTTTAAGTAAAAAAATCGGTATTTTAAACTTTTATTCGGAAAATTTAGTGAATTGCAAATTTGTCCCATATAGATTAGTTTTTGACAGAAAACGGATGTTTTCCCTTCAATTTTTTCAAGAAAAACTGACAAAGATTTTTTTAAAATTAAATATTTGTTTCAAAACCATTCTGTATTCTATGATTTCAATAAATAAATACTAAAATTGGAAATATTTACGTCAAATTTTCTCTAGAACTGATTAACATTTATAATTTGTACTAGAAAGTGAGAACTTAACTAATATTTGCGAGTATTTTCAATTTCTCAAGTGAGATATACATGTATGCTGATACAAAAAAATTTTAATGATATAAACATTAAATACTTGGATATAATTTCGCGCTTAACGAAAACCGTAAGAAAATGTAGTTGAATTTCGTAAATTATATGCACACCTCATTAAAGATCAAATTGCCTGCGCACATATAATCAGCTCAAATTCTTTAATTACGAAGCCACCGTCGTAAGTAAAAAATGTTTTATGCATTTTAATGAATCTGAATAATGTTTTCGTTAAATAATAACATTAAAAAATCATAGAATGCCCCGTTATTTTTAGATTTTATTTCCGTAAACTCATTTTTGTAATACTCGCTTGAATTTATGTAATATGCTATCTTTATTGACAAGAGTTCTAATTAAAAATTTATTATGAGAGACTTTTTTATTGAGTGGTGGATTAATTAAAAATTTAATCGAAAAATTCATATTGTTTAATTTAAAACTATGTATATTAAATTTTTATTTTAATTAGAATATTTCCTTAATTTAATACTTATGCAAAAAAATAATGCAAAATCGTTAAATTTAACATGCTCAAATATATTTTAGTATTTACTTACAAACATATTTTATGATTTTCCTTCATTTCGCGAGGTAATGAAAATAGATTGTGGAATGCTACTTAACATTTCAGGTTCCGAATAGTACATTTTAACATAAGCATTTAATTTTGATTTTAGAAAAATTTTAAACACATCTGGCGGGGGAAATAGTGTCATCTGGATTCCCGTTAAAAGATGGCCTGCAGTTTTGGGGAAATGTCAAACAAACTAAGACTTACTCACACGGATCGTATATCTCGTTTTGGAGAGTTTCCGTCTCGAGATGTGAAGACGTGGGTTCGATTCCTGGTCTTTAAAGTAGCTAGCAGTCCGTCGTAACAGTGGCCCCCGTAAAAATGAGAACGAAATGGAGCATAATGTGAGAGTGTGATAAGGGAATGTGGAAATTTTAAGTACTTTGTGAGACATGTGATATATATATATATATATATATATATATATATATATATATATATATATATATATATATATATATACATAAACAGTTCCGTAACTGACTGACTGACAGATAACGCACAGACCAAACTGCTGGACCTAAACGGTTGAAATTTTGCATAACGTTTCTTCTTATAGTGTAGGGGTGCATTAAAAAATATTTTTTTTAAATTCCTCTTAGATTTTTTAAATTAAATTTTTAAGCTGTTTTTGTAACATTCTTTAAAGTTTGCATTTAAAATAATAATCTGAGGGTTATAAAACTTATATCACAATAAAGATCATAAAAATTCCTTTAAAATGATATCTTTTTTAATCTTTACCTCCATCTTCTGATTTTTGGTAAAATTTTAAAGATTAATTTTTAGAACTTAATTTATCAATTGCTGATCACGTGGTATCTTTTCTTTTTGTGATACTTTAAATTCATTTTGCATCACGTGCCTAACAACAAAATAAATTGCAAAAAAAGCATTTTTTTTCTTTCTAATGCTGCAGAAGATTGGACATTATCCAAAAAAATATTAAAATACAGTAAAAGAAATGTTCCTCAAACTGCACTATATTAGTTAGTATGTTCTATTAGATTTAATTTCAATATTTTCTTCTACATTATTTTGTCTATAAAAATATCCGTTACGATTTTTTTATAAATATATTTTTTTGTTTTTTGGCAATAATTGCATACATTGATCGTTGTATTTATTATAAATAATTTTTTTTTGCTTCTTTTGCCATTAACTGCATACATTGACCGTTGAATTTAATTTGAATGTACTCCGTAGCGAAGCACGGGTATTCAGCTAGTGTGTATATATATATATATATATATATATATAATAAAATTTAATTTAAATTTAATGTTGTTATGAAGGTAAAAGTAAATAATGCATTTTAATGAATCTGAATGTTTTTGTTAAATAATACCATTAAAATTTCTAAAATGCCTAATTATTTTTTCGATTTGAATTCCGTAAATCCATTTTTGTAATACTCGCATGAATTTCTGAATTGTTATATTTATTGGCAATAACTGTAATTAAAAAATTTATTATTAAACATTATTTAATATTCAAAAACTGATCTTCTTCGTAACTGTAAACTTGCTTATTCCATTTTAATGAGATATATTTAATAGATAAAAAAAATGGTCGTATGGATTGAAGCATTTTAAGTATTTAATGCCGTCCCATCTTTTATGGGCAAGTTTTTCTGTCTCTCTTTCTCTCTCTCTCTATCTATATATCTATATATATATATACATATATATATATATATATATATATATATATATATATATATATATATAGATAGATAGATAGATAGATAGATAGATAGATAGATAGATAGATAGATAGATAGATTGATAGATAGGTAGATAGATAGATAGATATAGATATGTATAGATAGATAGATAGATAGATACAGATATGTATAGATATATATATAGATAGATATAGATATAGATTATATATATATATATATATAGATTATATATGCACACGAGTTTTCATGATTTATACAATAGACCCTAAAATTTACAAACCGTTCAGTCCCACACTTTTCAGCGGTGAGCTTTAGTATAAATATTCTCATTTTAACATGATTCTTTACAGCACGTGTAGCGATAATGGCTCTTATCATTAATAACTTAGTTTGCAGCGCAGAAGCTTTATGCTCATTGCCGTAACAAAACGCCTCAAGGTCTTGCGTGGAATCAGATAACCGCAATCTAAAGGAGTGAAACACCGTAACAATGCGTTGGCATGTTTGCGACTTCGTAGCGTTCTTGAGAAGGCTGCGCACGATTTTCCTGTGAGGTGTTGAGTCACTTATTGCAGCTGTGCTTTAATGACTCAGAAAGTAACTGTTTATGTACATTTCATATCTAAATATGCAGAAATATCACTTATGTGATATGCTCAGAAGTGGAGTGAACCTTTAAAAAGTATTCAGCACTCAACGATAAAGCTCTTATTCACTCTTCCACTCGCTTTTATGTCCGAAAAGAGACTTTTGTGAAATAATAAACATATATAAATTAAATGCCGATTTTTAAAGTATATGTTTAGTTTTAAAACTTGTTTGTTATTAGTTCTTTTTTTCTCTTTCAAAGACGATTTTCAAACTGTAATAAAATATCCATTCTTCCCGTAGTTCTATACTAGAGATCTAAAGTTTCCAACGAAATAATTAATATATATTTACTATTAAATAAAAAATAAAATTAACAGTCTATGCTAAGGGAGATTGTGTTGAATTTCAGGCAAATAATTGAATGTCCATTCACCAATCAAATTCCCCCTAACAATTGTGATGTAATAAACTTTAATTCGTTTAATCAAATACAAAAATAGAAGCTAAGATTAAGAGAGCATGTGATGATTAAAGACAATTATTTAACATTTGTTCTTCTCTCACCTTAAACGAGAATATGTTTAATTTTTAGACAAGGTCGGTTTAAAAAAATCATTTTCCACTCAACTTTATTTTTTAAATCTAAATTTCTATCATACTGTTTTTGGTTATAAATCAAATTTAAAAATAGTATCAGTATAAATAAAAAAAATTCAGATATCTTATGGGAAACTAAAATTTACAATTCCAAATTTAAATTTAACGTAAAATCTGCTATTTTTCTCTTTTCTTTGTCGCATTAAAAATTTTAAATTTCGTATATCTTCCCACATTTATTAAATATTTTTAATTTTCTTCCGTATCTTAATAAGAAAATGTACTTCATTAATATCTCCCTAGTACGTTAGCAGTATGTTTTGAGAATAAGAATTTTACAGAGGATAAAATCAACCAGGTTCCTGATAAATCTTTATGAAGCGGTTACAAAGATAGACAAATAAAAAAAGAAACAATTCAGCTCTGTGTAGCAACTCAAAATCCATTTTCAGAACTGTATGATGTGGGTGGAAGCGACAAAAATGAGACTGGAGTAAAAAATATGATTGAGTGGTGAGGGTTGCAGCTAAGGGAAGTTATTCTTGGAACTTGATGGGTTAAAAAATTATGCGGAAGATGAAACTGTCACAGAAAACATATATGTATGGAATACGTCTCTTTAGAAAAAAAACTCATTTTTTCATTCTTCAGTGTAAGCGATAGGCGTGAAAAAAGCTTGAATTGTGAATTCTAAATTTTACTTGCTTCGGTACTGTTTAAAACGTTCAATAATCTAGCGGCTTCTGTCTGTACTGTAAATTCAAAATTTTCTCTTGCCTTTTTTCCAATGAGTATTTTTGTATTAAATCTAAATGTATTTTACCTTTAACCAATTTTGCAACTACGGCTAATATTTATTTTTAAAAAAAGCGTAGTAAAATATCCCCCCGTGAAATCTCCTCATTACGAAAAGTTTACTTAATTAGAATGCCTTTACGCGCAGTAAAAAAATTAAAATATAAACATATTTATTTACCGGAAAATCATAAATTTAAATTTGCTGATTTAATGGAATTTAATCTTTTTCGTTCTACATGTAAACCCTTATGTTCCAACAAATGCATTTTTAAATTTTTGTCAGAGATTTATTCTTAAAAAGTTACACACACATTTAAGCAAAAATTTACTGCTTTCCTATTCCTTTAATTGGAACAGTTTAATTAGAAATTTCATGCGAAAAACAATGAAATTTTGCCCTAACTCAAATCTGTTTGCGTTTTAGTGACGTGTCTAACCCGTTTAAAATAACTGCTAATGCTATAGTTGAATAAAGACAAAAATAAATTTACGTTTGGACCGGCTTTTTAACTTTTCTTGCTTAACGACGTATCCTAATTAAACTTGAAATTTACATGCTCTATTTCAGTTTTAAATTTAAACTGCACAAAAACGGAGCGTAATGAGCCGAGTCGTTTCTCCTCGCAGAGCTCAGAATTACGGAGTCATATTCCTATCAACTATTACGTTGTTTCTTTTCACTCTTTAATCTGTGTTGATTGTTAGCGCAAAACGGTATTGTATTAAGAAAGTAGAATTAGCTTTTAACAGCTTTTCCTGTCATCCTGATGGATACAAATAGCTGGAGTGAAATAAATAAAATTTACAGCTTAAAATGCAATAAACAACCTTAGAGAAAATGCCCTAACAATTGCTTTATATCTTTTTGCACCTTTTTGAAGTCGCTCCAAAGACTCCGATGGGGGTCATAAATTTTCACTTTCTAGCATTCATTTATTCGGTATATCGTTCTGCCTACCGTGATACCAACTCTTTGTTTTCGAGCGAAGTAAAATTCATTTCAACGACTTATAAGCCTAAATGTAAGAATAGGATAATTTTTAAAACCATTAAAATACTTAAACCAACCATTAAAATACTGCTGGCTTTCGTCAGAGAATTATTTTAAAAAAATTATGCCCTAGTTATTTTATGTTACTGTGATTAAATGTTTTTTTAAATATTTCATAATGGCTATTGTTTGTCATTTCTACTACAATAACAGATAATTTTCCCTTCAGACGTAATATCAGTTGCGTTCAAAATGCGGAGATATTTTCTTTAATTTAGATTTTTTTAAAAATAGCGTTTCTTTTCTATACCTCTATATAAACATTTGTTAGCCAGAATATAACAGATAGAGGTATTTCTTTATCGAATATAGATACTTATCGAATGTAATCTAAGATCACAATGATCGAAATGCAGATTTCCTTTTTCTAAATTTAAACATAACAGATTTTTTTTAAATTATTTTTTGAAAACTATTCATAGCATACAGCCTTTTTATTTACGAACGCACTTCCTTTTCCCAAAAGCTATTTAAAAAAGTAGTTTTAATACAATTATTAATTTAGTTCAGTGTCAATTTTTTAATGTAACAAATTAGTCTCTGCTAGATGTAAAAATCCTTCAACCAAAATAACAGAAACTTTGGCCTTTTATTTACGCTAAGGAAATCGTTGGGGCTTGCAAAATAAATAATCATATTTGTCCAGTAAACGCAAAAAAAAGCAATGGGATTTTGTGCTTTGATATTTAAATTTTTTTTTTTATTATTACCAATGCGGAGGCACTTGTAATCAAACATTCGCCCTTACTACACCGCAGTTTTACTGCCCATTTTATTGTGGGGGCACCATATAGGTGGACAGCATTACCACCTATGAAGGGGCGACACGAATGAAGGCATTTTTCGTGGCGCAACGCCGGGTTTCGATTTGAGCACCCTCAGCACCGAAAACCAGCGCGCCGTACCACCGGGCCGCCACAAGCCCGTGTTCTTTGATATTAACAAGTAATACTTTGTACTAACTTTGTACAAAAATTTTTTTCGTATAGAAAGGTTTTGCCTTATTTAAAACCAAATTTCATCCGTGTTTCAACGCTAAACCCAAAACCATTTCATTTGGATAAAAGAAATTTGAGATGTGGGTGCATCGTGTATTCACAAATACGCGATTTTTAGAGGAGATACATTTTTTTTTCTCTTAATGCTTTCCATTTTTAAGATATAAACTATAGTAACTCACTGATTTTTTGTGTGTCAATTTGTAAGTAGAAAAAGTTACATCTCACACAAACTATGGTTTTGTGATTCATTAATAGTTCTAAGGAATGGCCATAAAAATTTACATGTGTTTGATTATTACTATTTTGAATAACATTTTTATCATTTAAATATCCTTATAGAGTTAAGTAGTCTACTAAGAAGTGAAATTTTTAGAAGTAATGATAGTAAAGCATATCAGGAATGTGTAAAAACATCATCTAAGAATAAATATCCTAACCAATTAATCAGACACATAATAGGGTTTTTTTACATGTAGTGATAATATTTATTTTTTAGACATTTAAATATTTTTCTAAAATTTCTTGTGTAATTTTTTAATCTGTATTAATTCATATATATCTAAATCCATTTTACCCTAGTCTGTAACTCCAATCGGTTTTCCACTAAATTGTTTAAAAAAACTGGCCTATTTCCTCTCTTATCTGTGTAAAATTGAATTTGTCCAAATCGCAAGGAGTGTGTTTCGTGGGCGGTTTTTTTCTGTAAAATTTGTGGGGTGGATATTTAGCATCCTAGTTTGTTTAAGATCAGACCTACCCCAAAACGCCCCTTTTTGTCTATTAGTATTATTGGCGGTACTGATACAGAAACGATACAAAAGGATTAACCCACTTTCCCTTAGGTTTTTTTTTTTTTTTTTTTTTTTTTTTTTTTTTTTTTGTGTGTGTGTCTGTCTGTGTAAAGTTTTCAGTCTTGTTTCCCTTTAACTTTATCTACTTTCTTTGTTTAGAGCCGTGTTTTCTGCCCATGTTTGTAAGTAATTTTAATCGTAAAGCAGCATTAATGTCTGGGTTGAATCATTTTGAAACATAATAGTTTTCCGAAATATAAGGCCACTGTAACCGTCACTTTATATATCTATATATATAAAAGAGCTTGTCTGTTTGTTTGTCCGCTATAGAATCATAGACTGTTTCACCCATCGGGACCAAATTCGGCACAGTTAATGTTTAGGACCCGAGAAACTTAAATCAGCAAAAACGAAGTTTGGGGCTCAATTAGTTTCTTTAAAATTAATTTTTTAATGATTTTTGCGCCCGATAGAGGTGCGTCTACCCCCTGTGGTTTCCCCTCAACCAGGGGTGTTTTGAGGATGACGGAGGGGGGGGGGTCAAATTTCAATGCTCGGGAGAAAGGGGGTTGGGAATGACCTTAAAATCAGACGAGGATCCGCAGGCTCAAAGTTTCTTTCTTTCTTATTGTTTGTATATCATTTCAGTAGAAACGTGCTAAGCGCATTCTGTCTGGCCAGATGAACATGAAGAGCGGGAGAGCAGCCCAGTATTTTTTTGATGGAATGCATGAAATATTTTATATCTATATCTACCCGGGCAACGCCGGACAACGCCGGACAATAATGCTAGTATATATATATATATATATATATATATATATATATATATATATATATATATATATATATATATATAGATAGATAGATAGATAGATAGATAGATAGATGTGTGTTTATTTGTGTTTGTGTATACAGTTGTGTATACAGTTTATCTATACTTCTCTAGTCGGCCAAAAATATTATTCCATATATTTTAGATTTATAATATTATGAGTCTTCACAAAAGACTTCGCGGGCCAGAGAGTGAGTGCTGTCGGGCCGTATGTTGTGCTGGCCTGCTCTAGGAGGCGCGATACACAAAACTTTCAAACCAAATATAAATTTTCTTGGCTTAAAATTGTATAGAAATTTCATTATAAAGTAACACAAACCACATGTTTCTGCGGCAGTTTCAAAACCTGATACAATATTTATATTTTCAACAGTGTATGTACACACTGCATGTACAACAGTGTGTACATAATGTATGTATACCCTGCTGTATATGTGTACTTGAAGTGTAGGTCGTATAGTTTAAGTTTTATCTAATTTTTCATCTCTTGAAGGTTATATCTAAAATTCATGGCAAACAGACTCCGGTCAAAATTTGTAAAGCGTTCTTTTGTTCTATAATCATCAAACTAACTTCAAGGTTTTCGATTTAGAGCAAAAATAGGAAAATGCTTTCTATAAAGCGAATATTACCGCAAGAGAAAAACAAGCTTTTGTCCTTGAGGAGATTTTCTTAAATAAAATTTTCATAAATCAAGAAAAGAAATTATTTTAAACCTTTCTTACACAAAGAAAAAAAACTATGCAAACGCAGCTTTTGTTACAGCATATGTAAGAAAAATTAAACATGTTCTAAATTATGAATTTTAAATTTTTTTAAAAACAAAATTTTAAATTGTTCATGTATTTTTATATGCATAATTATCTTTATACAGAGACACTTTTGATAAAAAAAAAATCATTGCAAAATATGTGTAAAAAAAAAAATAATAGTTTTCCATCTCGGACCGCTTAAATTAGTATTTTAAGCAAATACGAACATTTTTTAAAACGTCTGTTTTCTAATTAAGTAGCTTTCACAAGCTGTGAGAAGACTTGTTGATAATATTTCTCTTTAAGAAGGTTTTGGGGATAGGATATTAAAAGTTTGTTTAATCGCTTGATAATAGAAAGTGGAACACGTATCGATGCACCTCATTCGAATCCTCTGAAATTCTGGAGAGCTAAATAATGACTTTAATCTATCTTCTTTTATGTTGTATGTAGCTCCCGTTTTCATGCAATTGTGAGACCCGCAACCCACTAAAAATCAAGGATCTTTTTCCAATTAGTCTAAAGTATGTTAAGCCATCGAGTCGGAGCGCGCGAACAAAGCGCTGAAACAGCCCTCTCTTCCCAAATGAAATTCATTTGGGCGCACATTGTTTTCGGGGCCCATCCAATTATTCTTCTTTTCTCCCCGGGCTGGACTTTCTCTAGCCCAGCCGGCATTCTTCAAATAGCAACACCTTTTGCATTCGAAATCGTTTTCACTTGTTAGAGCGCGGCCATCTTTTGAAAAGAAAATTCCAAATGAATTCCGAAGCATCCTGGAGATTGAGGGTAGTTTTTACTACCAGACGTGACTTCCATAGCTTTCCCGTAAGAGCCCTATTATCCAATGCTTCGGCGCGAAGCGATAAAAATAACGGACGGCCGCACGAAATGCTGGAAGGAGGCTTCAAGCCCCCATGCGACACGCTGCCGCATTTTCTTACGCTTTTTATTTATTTAGTTCGTTTTTCTGCAGCCGCGTCGCCCATTCAAGCGGATGAATACGTGCATGTGTATGGATATGTGTGAACGTCTGCATATGTAATTAGAAGGGATTTGTGAAAGTGTGCTTAAAATGAATCCCTCTTTAGCGGATTTTATTTTCAAAAAGAATTTCCGCCATGCGATACCGATACCTACTCCGTGCACAGCTTTTTTTCCACGTTTGGGGCTATGAGAAATATCGGAATAGTTTTCCTTTTATATACACGTACAACTAACTCTATGTTTACATAAAAATAATACATCCATATCTGGAAGAGAATGTTTTTTTTTTCAAGCTGAGCATATCGCTTGGGAGGAAAAAGCACGTATAAAAGGCTTTAAACATATGAAATATTTAAAGCAATGTAAAATGCTTATAGTAAACTTCATTTAATAAATTATATTTTTCTAAAATTATATGTTTTTCATTATTTACATTACTTACGTGAAACGTGGGTAGTTCGCAAAACAGGAATTCACAACTTCTTGAAATCCACAAAAAAAATTAAATGTTCTTATTTTTTATTGTGCATTTTTTAGACATCTATAAGTTCAAATTTCTTTATGTTTCAGCGATGAATACACCTATTTCAAATTCTCATTAATCATTCATATTTTTTATACACCTGAGTACTAACACCACTTAGGAATGCGACATCGACAACAAAACATCGATGTTTTGAAACATCGATATTCAATATTAAAACATCGATGCTAATAAAACATCGCCCCAAAACCATCGATGTTTTTAAACATCGATGTTTATGAACTTTCATTTTTTTTAAACTGGTTTAGTAACCTATAAGATTAATGTTACTTCGGTTAGTCATGGAGGAGGGGGGGGGGGGAATTTTACTCTCAGGTTGGGCTGACACAAATGACAAAAACTTCGTTGCTAGAGTCAGTGCATAAAGCAGAATTTCCATTACACATTTTATTACTTTTACCAGAAAATTGAGGAAGAAATTATTGCAATTTATTAGCAAATCTTTCATTTTCAAATTAAATAATGCGAAAGAAAATTACATATATTTACACCAATTTGAAGTACTGATGCAAAACCAACGTATGGGGGGAAAACTGAACAAGCTTATTTTTTCTTTACTGTAAATAACAATCATTGGGGCTATTGGGGCATATAATTATTATTCATTGGTTCTTCATTGCCATTTGTCTCTAATCGTTTCCCCTTTTGTATTCGTCCTTCTCAGAATTCAGACTTAGATTTACTGAGTGGGAAAATTATGCTGCGAGGTTAATTTTTTTTTTTTATTATGGTACATTTTCATTTAAAAAAAAAACATCGAGACAACGTAAAACATCGAGCACAAAACGTCGATGTTAAAAAAAATCGGCTTCAATAAATCGATGTTTAAAGCATCGATGTTTTTATGAAAGCATCGATCTTTTGAAAACATCGACATCGATGTCGCATCCCTAAAACCACTGAGACGCGTAAATACATAAATATTATTTTTTTGTGCTAAAGACGGAAATATTAATAATGGGAAAATTTTAAATAATAAGCTTGGATTTGATGAATATGTTCGTATAAAATTGTAAAAGACAATTATTTTTCGTTATCCACAATAGGGTGTATAAATAACTACTAGTTTCTGACCAACAGGTATGGACTTTAAATCACACAGCATTAGCTGCGATGAACGAAAATACGAAATCGAATCTAATGCTCTTTGGCTTAACGGAGGACTATGACTGCTAGTCTGAAACCAGTTGATCTTTAATACGTTATGTTGAGGAATTTAAGAAGCTGTATTTTACAATCTTATTGCTCCCCTCAAGTTCCTTAAAGGTTCTTTTTTCGAATGCATTTAGAAATATGTTTTAGATAGAGATTGTTTCTTAATTCAGAAACATCAGATTGATTGCGGACTTTTTCATCCCTATTAAATAATATTTGAAGCAAGTATGGCAGAAAGAGGCCTCACTATGAAAGAAAAACTGAATTTTGGCATCACTTGTAATGCTGTTCAAAATGAGATTGTCTCACTTCACCAGAGTAGGTTAACTGGTAAGAGCTACCCCATGCTACGATATACAAAAATTGCCATAGGGAACGAACGTTGGTAGTTATTTATTATAAGCCGTTGCGCATATATCTAGAAAATTAATATAAAATAAATATGTACAGCCACCACACATGCGCGCATCATTTTCTGTGCCATTGGCCTAAAAGAGAGAGAATGCGACATCAATGTCATTCATAATAACACATCTTCACATTCCTAGGTACCTTAATTATTTTATGCCATTCATCTATGGATCAAATGACCCACAGTTCGAGTATTGTCGTACCAGAAAATAAAAGTCATGCTCCAAAGTGTACAACTTGATATGCGTTGAGAATTGATTGTCTAGTTCGAAATTTATTCTTTCTTCCAAAAAACCGTGTTTAGTGACTTTTTTTCTTTTAGTGTTAGTACCAAAAAAGTATTATATAATTACTTTACATTATCACTAACTGTACTCCAAGGCAATCAAATTACCTAAAAAAAAAAATTCAGATCTAATTTTTAGTCTTGTTTAATGTAGAATTACGTTCCTCCATAACGGTCCTCCAGAAAGCAAAATTTCAGACGCTAAAACCGTCCACCGAGTTATAATTTTGGCAGCCCGCCAAACCCATTCTGTATCATTTGGGCAAGCAGTAAACAGTTAAACATAAAATTACCAAAATGCATCAAAATTTTGACATATATATATATATATATATATATATATATATATATATATATATATATATATATATATAAGTACATATATATAGATACATATATACATAACACATAAACACATACATATATACATACAAAAGAGGTAAGCAACGATAAGTAATCCTACGTTAATAACCCGCGGTAGTTTCGTTAGAAGAGGATGGATTTTTTTTCTATTACTTTATCTGAATGATTGACTTTTACAAAATTTGTGAAAGCCCCCTGTTAAAATAATTCGTTCCCTGGAACAATTTGAAGCTAATATTAGAAAATTATGGGAACTAGTAAGAGACATCTCTATTCTGCCAAGGAATTAAAATTTTCCCTTTAGAGAGAACTTCAAGTTGGAATTTAACCGAATTGCTCTCTGAACTCTCAAGGTCTGATTGCACCCCTGCAAGGCAAAAATCATTGATAAAAATCTTGTTTGTGGTTAATTTTCTGTTAGTTAAATATTCTTAACAGTATTACGCATTCCTTCAATATAAGTTAACATGACACTCGCAAAAATGTGTAGAATATTAATCATAGCAAACGTAATTACAAGTAGCCACAAAAATGTTTTGGTTTTGTACATGTTGTTTAACTGGATTCTGTCTTTTAACTCATATGTCAAATTTTTCCCCTTCAAACATTAGAAGGTCAACGGATATAAATTCTCTTCTGCAAAATTCCTCTGAAAAATTTCCCCTCTACTATAAATAAAAGCGTTGTCATGGTTTCTGTGTGCTTATTATTACATCTTACTGTTCTTTTTTTTTTTTTGAGTTAGCTTTAACTTTGTTTCAATTCGTACTTGACAGAGAGGCAGACTCGGAACATTTACTAATAAGAGTTAGTTTATTTAAATTTTAACTAAATGTTTCAACAAGATGAGACGGCAAAAATACCTCAGACTTACCTACACACATCCATTTCGTGTCCTGCGAGTAATGTACAAGACATTCAAAATTTAAATCTTTCGCTTCGTGTCACAAAAAATGTCATGATATAAATGTTTTAACTCTACAAAGGAAAAAAAACGTGTTTTAGACACACCTTTATTTTATGCTTTTTGAATGCGGGGAGAATTCAAAATTTCTAGGTTTCATGTCTTTTAAAATGCATAAAAAAGGAAACAAAAAGAATGTCACGGGAATTATTTGTGATTCTCTTATTTCGCCTATTAACAAAGTCAGTTGAAATGTAAATTGTTTTTCGTGTGGATATCGAAAAATTCTAGAAATTAGTTCCATCGCTTCTAAACATTGCGGAGAAATTATGGATCCGCTTATGGATTCATTTCTATTTTTACAAGTTGTCTTATGTTAAACAGAATATTACACGCACAAATTTGGTCCTCAACTGCTGTAATAAATGAATCTATAAGTGGAATTTCTTCACATTGTTTAGAAGAGATGAAATTGATTTCTGTAATTTTTCGATATCCAAGTGGGAACCATTTTAAATTTCAACTGACTGTGAAAATGGGCCAGATATGAGAATCACAAATTAAACCTGAAATATTTCTTCGTTTCAAGGACTTAATTATTTTTAAGGGGGTCTTTAAAAAAAAATTAGAAATGCGATAGAGGTTGCTTGCTCAATTTTGGAACACTTTTTATTCAAACTAGCTAAAAAATTTTGTAAGTTAAAATACCATGTTTAAGATTGTGCTGTGTAATCTGAAATATTAACAGCTGTAATACACACCGTCGCTGCATTAAAATAGTGCTCATAAATAAGCCTTGAATCAAAGATTACATTTTTGCTTAGCTCTAAGAAAAATATTCGAATCCGAGATTTTGTAACGGCAGTAAAATTAGCATCTTTAAATGGGAAATGCGTTGCACCATTAATAATAAAGGTAAAATTATCCATGTTTTGCTGACTACCGCAAAGAAACACTTAGCAGACATACGGAAAAGTTAACATACATCAGTAATTATTTCAAATATAAAGTTTTTGATCTTCACAGAAAATTTGCAAACTTCAAGAGGTAGCTAATTCACTCTAAAAGTATCTCTTTCAATTAAAGATTCAAATCTAAAAATCAAAAATATAAATCTAATGTTAACTATCCTACTAGTCACGTAGCTGAATGCTTTAAAAGATTCGTGATTATTCCTAGTTTCTATTATATTGGGAAATTATGGTTGAAAATAGACGAACGGAATGTCAAAATCGCTTCTACATTTTTCAAAAATAATGGTTTAACCCCCAAATTTAAAGAGAAATAACACTCTTTTATCTATTGATCCTTCGGGGAGTAGATACCCATAAAATCAGGTTATCACTCATATAGTCAAAACTACTGTTAAATATCTTCAAAAAAATTATAAAAGTGACAGAAATAATGACTATATAGTTTGAATATTTTCCTTCAAGTCACAATAGTAACTCCAATGTGCTATTCTCTTATAGGCCTCTTATATTCTCTTATAGGCCTCTTATTCTCTTATAGGGCCTCTTATAGGCCTCTTATAGTGCCATGAAAATAAAGTAACGATGAAAAACCTTTTCCAAACCCAGACCAAAACCATGATGGACAAACGTGTATATATATATATATATATATATATATATATATATATATATATATATATATATATATATATATATATATATATATATATATTTGAAAGTAGAGTGGTGTAAAAAACCTGTACTAACTTTCCGAAATTACCCGTTAACTTGAAATTCCGGATATTTATATATATATATATATATATATATATATATATATATATTGATTGTTGAAAGTAGAGTGGTGTAAAAAACCTGTACTAACTTTCCAAAATTACCCGTTAACTTGAAATTCCGGATATTTATATATATATATATATATATATATATATATATATATATATATATATATATATATATATATATATATATCAAGCAGGGCGGTCGACCTGCAACGCCAAGCTATAAAAAAAAAAAAATAGACGCCAAATGAATAAACGCGCCAAGTACAAAAATTCGTCAAAGACCGCTACTGCTTATATACTCTAAACCGCTTGCTCCTATTCTCGCCATGTTAAAGCAGTTTGCGCAAATTATAAAATTCTGAATGAACCAAACATCGTACAAAATTAAAACAAAGTGTAGAAGAATCTTATCAGCGAGTACTTTAAATTGAGATAAAAATGGACTTTCCAAGTTAAAAATTAACCGAGATATGGAATTTTTTATTTTCCGTAAAGTTAGGGATTTTGATAGATTTTGCTTCTCGCCAAGGAAGATTTGGTCAACATTTTAAGAAGACCTATAGAGTTTAATATTGAACAGATTCGATTGAGGCTTGATTTTTTCAATAAGTTATTCGCTAACTTAAAATCTTTTATATGTTTCAGTTTAAAAAAATAAATATTTCTATCTTTAATTAGCATAAAACTGCAAAATTAGCATCTCAGGGCGATAGTACGCCAAAATGGCAACCATTACTCAGCAACACCGCTATTTTCCCAACCGTTCAATCATAGAAGAATATCAATAGTCGCCCAGTGGCTGAGTCGTCAAGACATCACCCTTCCACGTTGTGAACGCGAGTTCGATTCCCGCAAAAGACCTCCTTTTTCTTCTGGAGAATTTTTAATTATTGTGTATATGTGTGTCTGTATTTGTTTGTATGTTTTAAATGTCCATAGAAAATACTAAGGATTGAATTCAAATAATAAGCATTAATTATTATTCATATTTCACTTCTTCCTACAACCACGTGGGTTTGCAAATTAGAGAAATATTAATTTCTCAATAAATTATACATATACGTATACAAAATATACATATAGCAAATGATTAATCTTTATATATATATACACACTCATGGACAAAAAAATTAGCGCACCAAGAAATAATTGCGGGATCGTAACGACACTTGCAATGAAGATACATGTCGGGGAGATATGCAAATGATTAGAAATGCAGCGTGATTGCGCATTACTTATAGCCGGTAGAGGGCGTTGAACATCGTACTCTGTGGAGTATAAAACAGGTAACCAAATCTTGTTTGAGTGTGCTGAATCATTTACAAAGGAAGAGCTGAGATAGACATGCCATTACGCCGTGTTCGAAGACAATATAAGCAGTTGTCGCGGTTTGAGAGGGGGAGAATCGTCGGGATGATGGAAGCTGGGTGGTCAGCTAGGCGAGTAGCTCGTCAATTAGGCGCTCTGATTGTGTTGTGGGGAGGTTTTTGGGACCAGTGGACCCGAGAGATGTCATGTACACGAAGACCAGGCTCAGGACGCCCTCGACGGACCAGTCGTCGAGAAGACCGCCACATCGTAAGAAATGCACGCGTACAGCCAACTGCTTCATCGGCCGCCATCCAGGCACAGGTAGCACCTTCACTAGGGGCCTCTGTGTCTTCTCGAACCATACGAAGGCGCCTGGCTGAAGGACAGTTGGTATCGCGGCGCCCATTACGTGTGCTGCCCTTGACGCCCACCCGTCGACGCCTCCGTTTGGAGTTTTGCCGCGCACGAGGAAACTGGACTGCAGCGGAATGGAACCAGGTCGTCTTTAGCGACGAATTCAGATTCAATCTCGGCAGTGATGACAATCGTGTTCGTGTGTGGAGAGCCCGTGGTGAACGCTTCAATCCTGCCTTTGCTGTACAGCGACACATCGCTCCCACAGCTGGTGTGATGGTATGGGGTGCCATTGCCTACAATACACGGTCACCCCTAGTATTGTTCCGTGGCACCATGACAGCCCAGCGGTATGTTCATGAAATCCTGCAACCACATGTGTTGCCACTCATGCAACGGCTCCCAGGAACCATTTTTCAACAAGACAATGCTCGGCCTCATACGGCAAGGGTGTCACAAGACTGTCTCCGCACTGTTACTACCCTTTCCTTGGCCTGCCCAATCCCCAGATTTGTCTCCAATCGAGCATATCTGGGATCATTTGGGACGACGAGTTGGGAACCCACGAGTTTGAACGAACTAGAGGCAAGGTTACAGCAAATATGGAACGAAATGTCTCAAGACATCATACAGAACTTGTATGACTCAATGCCCGATCGTATCGCATCGTGCATTCGAGCTAGAGGGGGGTCTAACGAAGTATTAACTCCTCCGTTCTTTTGCCTTTTTCTCTGAAATAAATTTTTTTTCTTTGATTTTCTTATCATTTACTTATATCAAAGTAGTCATTACGTATGTAAAATTTCGTTTCATTTTGACGACTCCTTCTTGGTGCGCTAATTTTTTTGTCCATGAGTGTATTTCTTCTGTCCGTGTGTATGTCAAAGAACTCCTCCTAAACGGCTGGACTGATTTTTCTGAAATTTTGTGTGTCCGATTAAGATGATTCGAGAATGGTTTAGATTCACAATAAGACACCCCTATCACCCTAGGGGGGGCAGGGGGGACAGGGGGCACATGCAAAAATAATTGAAAACGGCTGATATCACAGTCGAATCCATAGTTTTCGGGGTCGCTAAGATTAGTAGTGACACTCCTGATGTCGTTTAAGTGCAAGTTCAGCCCTCCCCCATTACTATAGGGGTGTGATGGGGGAAGAAGGGGGGAATATAAAATCTCCAAAATGACCGAGAGTAGTGTCGAATCCATAGTTTTCGGGGTCGCTGAGAGGAACAGTGGTAATCCCATTGCCGTTTAAGTGAGAGTTCAGCACCCCATTAGCATAGAGGGGGCGAGGGGGGAAGAAGGGGGAATATAAAATCTCCAAAATGACCGATAGTAGTGTCGAATCCATAGTTTTCGGGGTCGCTGAGATTAATAGTGACACTCCTGATGTCGTTTAAGTGCAAGTTCAACCCCTCCCCCATTACTATAGGGGTGTGAGGGGGGAAGAAGGGGGGAATATAAAATCTCCAAAATGACCGAGAGTAGTGTCGAATCCATAGTTTTCGGGGTCGCTGAGAGGAACAGTGGTAAACCCATTGCCGTTTAAGTGAGAGTTCAGCACCCCCCCCCCATCAACGTTGGAGGGGAGGCGGGGGGGAGAAGAAAAAGTCCAAAATGACCGAGAATAGTGTCGAATCCATAGTTTTCGGGGTCACTGAGACGAATAGTGACACAACTGATGGCGTTTAGTGCAAGTTTAGCCCCCCCCCCCCCCATCAGCATTGGAGAGAAGGGAGAAAGGGGAAAAATGAAATGTCCAAAATGTCCGAGAGTAGTGTCAAATCCATTGTTTTCGGAGTCACTGAGATGAATATAGGAAACTAAAAGTGTTGTTTATAATGAAGTTTTGAGTTAAATAATAGAGTGAATTTGTAATTTTATTTTATCATTTGTATACTGTACATATACTTTTAAATACCCGTAAACAAAATTACTTAGATTTTACACTATAGGTAGAATTCATTCCTTTTCCTGTGTAGTAAAAAATTGAGATTAATAAATACCTGAGCAACGCCGAGTAAACAACTAGTCTATATATATAAAAGAGAATGTTTGTGTGTGTGTCCTTTATGCGTTCCCGAACGGTCCATCCGATTAAGATGAAATTTTGTACAGATGTTGTTCTCACTCCCACGGAAACCACTGGGGGAAGACACCCCTAGCACCACTGGGGGGGGGGCAGGGGGCACATATAAAAATAATCGAAAACGACTAATATTAGTGTCGAATCCAGAGTTTTCGAGATCGCTGAGATTAATAGTGATACTTCCGACGCCGCTTAAGTGCAAGATCAGCCCCCCTCAGAATTGGTGGGGGAGGCGGGGGGGGGAAGAAAAGGTGAGTATAAAATGTTCAAAATGATCGAGAGTAGTGTCGAATCCGTAGTTTTCGGGGTCGCTGAGATGAATACGGACACTCCCGATGCCATTTAAGTGAGAGTTCAGCCCCCTCAGCATTGGGGTGGAGGCGGGGGGGGGAAGAAAGGGTGAATATAAAATGTCCAAAATGATCGAGATTAGTGTCGAATCCATAATTTCGGAGTCACTGAGGGGAATATAGGAAATTAAAAATGTTGTTTATAATCAAGTTTTGAGTTAAATTAATAATAGAGTGAATTTGCAATTTTACTTTATCATTTGTATACTGTATTTACTTTTAAATACCTGTAAATTAAATTACTTAAATTTTATACTATATGTAAAATCCATTCCTTTTCCCGTGCAATAAAAAAAATTGAGATAAATAAATACCCGAGCAACGCCGGGCAAACAGCTTGTGATGTATAAATAGTGTTTAGTACGATATTCCCCATTGTGTTTATAAAGATTGACTAGAATATAAAAATGCCATCCGAATTACAATTAAAACGATAAAAACAACCAGCCCTATTACAGAGATTCGAAAAAACAAAAAAGTTCTCCAATTAAGTTCACAAAGTGACACATTTGTAACTAATGATGAGACCCTGGGTATCAAGCAATTGTTTGCCTACAAAAAAGCCCAGTTTGTGAATGGTTATTTACCTATTTCAAAAAAATAACTGATATCCACAAAAAAACTTTTAAAAAGTAAAAAACGCCAAGCTTCAAAATGAAAGTTATGACTAAAAAATGGTGTGATATCAAATATCCAAGCTTATTAAGTTCTGGTACTTAATTTCCTAATCACGAATTTTTCACATCTAAGTGAAGTGGTTAAGCATGACTTGTTGCTAGAAACCCTTCTTCCCTAGACCAAACTCATCATAACCTGTTTCTGAAAATTTAAGTTTTAAATATTTATACATACCAGGCTTGGCGGCCGTCTTAAAAATAAAATCATTAAAATAACAGAAACCCCCCCCCCAAAAAAAAAATAAATAATTAGTTAATGTGAATTTAAAACATCAGTTTCAGATTTTAATTGCGCACTTCGGTGCTCTGTTAGACAGTATGTTTATAGCATCATTCCAACAAAAGGTACGACAAAAAATGGTGTTATATTCCATTTTATTAAGCACTGGGACTCAATTACATTTCTTAACAGATTTTTAATGGGATATTAGTCATTTTAATCAGTCTTCTATTTGAAGTTAGTGCATGATGTCAAACAAAACAAACCGTTAGCTAGAAATAAAAATAATAAATAATGTTGCCATTCTCCAAACGAAAAATTTTGCATTAAACAACAAAAAATATGAATACCATGCTTTGGAGTTACGTTGCCCAAATGTAACGTGAAAAGAAATTTCAAATTTATAGAATAATTCGTGACCATCTTAAAATTGCTGCTACATTCATTTTAAAAGTAACCAAATAATAGGACACACATATTTTGCATAAATAACTAAAATAAATAATTTATACAACTAAATAACAAACTTTCGACGTTTCAACAGACAAAATTTATTTATTCCAAATACGAAAAGACGGCCGACAATCCTGGTATGTATAAATATTTAAAACTTGCATTTTCAGAAACAGGTTATGAAGAGTTTGGTCTAGGGAAGAAGGGTTTCTATGAACAAGTCATGCTTAACCACTTCACTTAGATGTGAAAAATTCGTGATTAGGAAATTAAGTACCAGGACTTAATAAGCTTGGATATTTGATATCACACCATTTTTTAGTCATAACTTTTATTTTGAAGCTTGGCGTTTTTTTACTTTTTAAAAGGTTTTTGTGGATATTTAAATATATATATATATATATATATATATATATATATATATATATATATATATATATATATATATATATATATATATATATATATTGTGGAAAGTAGAGTAGTGTAAAAAACCTGTACTAACTTTCCAAAATTACCCGTTAACTTGAAATTCCGGATATTTTTTGATAGTCCAGAGAAAGGACTAACAAAGTGATCTGACAGAAAATTGAGTTTACCTTTTTAAGCATTTATTATATTGAGAGAAAATTGTTCAAAAAATGTGTAATAACCTTCTGAATTGGTAATTTATCTTCTTTTGAAACACTACCATGGTAGTCAAAAATGAAATATACAGTTGGTCAGAGTTTTCAGTGAAGTATTGAAACCTTTTGGGTATTTTCTTAATACTCGCTGGTAGAAAAATACTTTAGAGGGATATCCATGATATTAAGAAACATAATATTTTTTAATTTTTAAATAAAAGGCTTTTATTCAAAGCATGTTGGTTAGTTGATCTGATTTCTATGCCCAAAAATCTCCTATATACATACTGTGTATGTTATACCATGTGTTAAGCACCTACTTTATATTTTGATCAAAAATTCAGAATTTTTATGAGACTGTCTACCCGACTCTTCATTTCTGTCTATTTATATACTGAAGTTACTCAGTATTCCTAACCAGTATGTTTCCACCTTGTAAGTTCAAACCCTCCCTTAACTAATTTGATGCCACAATTGCTAGTGTATTCTATTTCATAATGGCAACTTGTCTCGTATATCTGTCAAGAAAGGCGCAGCTCTTAGTATTGAGCGTGGGTGTGGCAGAAAATCTGAGGAAATGAAATCATATATTAGAAGGGAGCGTCTGGCCTCTTATAGGATATATATCCAACTTTTTTTACGTAATTCATAGTAATCAAGATTTATTACGGAGCAGCTGCACATGCTGTATATATATCTTACACATAAATATAAATATATATGTATATGAACAAAGTTTCATCACAAAAAATGGGGATGTCTTCTTTGAGTAATGTGTTACAATGTGTAATTCTCAGCATCATGCACCGTCGAGTCTTGAGGTCAAATAGATTTTGGCACTAAAAATAGCCATGTCTGCTCATGAATAGAATGTGTACATATATCATTACAGAAAATATCTTTATTTTTTTAATACATAGACGTATTTTAAGATATTAAAATATGAACTAGATTAGTCCAAACTGTAATAGTTCTCGCATATTTTCTATTCTAATGAAGCGTTATATCCAGAATTTCTCAGCTTGGATATATTGCCAATTTAATATTTTGAAATACCATGTAACGTTTATATACTCATTTCAAGACTTGGAATGATATTGGTATATGAATATATAAAAAAAATATTCAGGTAGTCTCTTCTAACGAAACTACCGCGGGTTATTAACGTAGGATTACTTATCATTGCTAACCTCTTTTGTATGTATATAAGTATGTATGTGTTATGTATATATGTATCTATATATATATTTACGTATATATATATATATATATATATATATATATATATATATATATATATATACATATATGTATGTCAAAATTTTGACGCACTTTCGTACTTTTCCGTTTAACTGTTTACTGCTTGTCCAAGCCATACAGACTGGGTTTGGCACGCTGCCAAAATTATAATTCGCGAGGTACGGACGGTCGGTTTTAGCGTCTGAACTTTTCCTTTCCGTAGGACCGTTATGGAGAAATGTAATCCTACGTTAAAATTTTTGGCTTGTATACTTTTTGTACTGGTTTAATCGATATAACTCTTAGCATCTAATACTGTACGAAATAGTTTGAGTAAGGAAGATGACATTATTAATTCATTTTAAGCAACTCATTAAAGCTTCGCCAGATGTTGCACAATGACTACTACGCTTTTATTTTAGTTGAATTTGGCCATGAGTTATGGTCAAATTCAACTAAAATTGTTAATGTAAATGTTAATGTACATTAATGTTAAATGTGGACATATTAAACAATTTTGCTTGGTACCAACATTTTCCTTTGAGTGATGAATCACTCTAAGAAGAAAATGTTATTAAAATTTTTAAAAAACTAAAGGGGTTCGGTACGCATAATTTTCATAAAAAGCACAATTTTTTTGGAGGTCTAATATAATAAAATAACATACACAGCATGTTTTTCCGATGATTACATTGTAATATGCGACATTTCTATGCTATACTGTCTATGCGTACCTCACTTTATATCTTTACGTTAAGTCTAATTATCTCCTAATGAAGTCTTTCATGACTTTTCATTTATAAAGGATATATACAAAATTCCCAGTGATGTACGCTGTATAGCGTTCCTTTGTTCCATTTTCACTAAACTATCATCAGGATTTTTTATTTAGAGTTAAAATCCTGAATTTTTTTTTTCATTGATGCAAAATTTAACCGGAATTTTTTCCCTTCAAAGTGATTAAAATTTTATAAATTTCAATTTTAAATTTTTTGGGACAAAATTTCGAATTTTTCTAAAGTTTGTTTGTTTTTTACATATATATATGATGATCTCTACATAACGACACACGTTTTATGTAAAAAAATTTGGGTCGAATTTTGGGTCGAAAAATTTGTAACGAAACGTGAGTAAATAACAAATAAAATTTTGTTTTGGTTTCCCTCAAAGTTTTTTTCATGTTAGAAAAAGAAAGTTACCTAAAACTTATTAAACAGTAAACATTTTTTCTGCGTCTCAGTTTTTATTTCTTTACTCTCATAAGAACAAATAGCTCGCTGATATTTATTGAAATACCTCCATTTCTTGAGAATTGAAAATTATTATTAATTTTTAAACTAATTTTTAGAAGCTAGTATTTAGTCCTTAGTACTAAACGTTCCTTTCTAACGTACAGCCACGATGACCAACAGGTCGATCGCGGATGGGTTAGCGATCGATCGATTTTTCGAATCCACTCACGGTTAAGGATTTATGCCCTGTGCGCTAAGGCTCTAACAAATCTTTGTTAACAGAATCTGCAGTTAGCATGGGTATTTAAAGCCCTTCGAAACTGTCTTCTAAAATCAAGTGTCGATCTGTTAAGCCCTTTCCTAACCAGAAATGAACTGAAAGCTCAAACAACCTTCCAACCAAAGGAATGTGGCGGTATCTTTCTTGCCAATTTTTGTTACAGTGCATTCTAGTGACTCCGTCCTCACCGTATAGTGGCTAGCTTGTCGAAATGGGCTCTGTATCTCGGTACCTGGTCAAGGCATGGACATTCCTGTGCTTCCCCCTTAAAAGGAGAGTCCCCCTATATATGGAGCTGCCATGATAAATTAGACAACAATATCGCAATGTGAAGAGATGTTCAGTGTGGCAAACCGGCCATATTGAACATCTCTTCAGAACGATGTACCCAGCAGGAAAAAATTTCTAGTGAAACGCAGTAAATGTTTCTAATATTAATACATTTTCAGAGTCTCTACATTACGTTTTTATACATATGGTTAAATTTGAGACAAATGGTCCAGACTCTTCAAAAAAAAAAAGATTCTTTATAATATTTTGTTAGGTCAAATGTTTTATATTCTTATTTTGACTGATTTTCAGCAATGGGATTGTATTGAATTAATAAATATCATGTAAATTAAGTCAGTCGTTAAGTCTGCGAAACGATGATTTAGTATTTAAAGTGATAATGTAATTATTGAATATTTGCAGTTTTAAAATAAAAATAGTTTTAGAACTAAAATGAGGAATAAACCGAAACTTTTAATTTGGAAATGGAATACAGTAGGACCTCGATAAATCGAACTTCAAGAGGAACGAGAAAACTTCGAACTATCGAGGATTTCGATATACCGAGGTCCGATTTGAAGTGTTAGGCAGGTTCAATGGGAATCGAAAAACTTCGATTTATCAAGGAATTCGATTATATCGAAGTTCGATATATCGAGGTTCTACTATATTAATTAAAAAAACTCATTTTGTAAAAAGAAAATTCGACATCATATATATATATATATATATATATATATATATATATATATATACGATAAAAATATCCCACCATTTGCATTTGAATTGTTTGAAAATTTAAATTTCCCATTTTCTTTGTTGTAAGCCACAAGTAAAAGATATTGAAATTTTGCGATATTATTTTCTTTTGCTTGGGCCGCTCCCGGAATACCGAAAAGATAAAAAGTTATCTTAAATAAACGAAGGTTCTTATCAAGTTATTTCTCATTATCTCAGTTTCTTATTTCCTTTTTATCCTACCTTAGTTTACGTGTGTCATATATGTTAAAAAAAAAATCGCACTTTTCGTGGGAGAAGGGGTTCATTTTTTCTAAAGTCTCATTCATGTGTTACTGAGTCTAGCTCTTCAATTAACGAAACGCGTGAGAAAAAACTGTATGGGCCAGGGACGTAACTTGAAGCTATTGGGACAATGCTTCAAGTTATTGGGATATCCTACGGCGCGTATTACTTTCAAGATCAAGGTCAAGGCGCATTAACGGAGAGCCTAGTTTTTATCTAACTGTTTTCGTTCGAGCTGTAAGAGCATTTTACTACACCACACCTCTCTTTCTAGAAGCTGATTTCGGAGGAATATATGAGGGGTTTTTTTTTTATTTTAACATTAATCAGCTATTGTTTCGAACGTATTAAGCTTTTTTAAGATAAACAATCTAATGATACTTGTTGAAACTATCGGCAGCTAAATTTTCGAGAGCTGGTAGTTGAAGTGTTTCTAAGATCTTGCGAGAAGTGGAAAGAGGTGCGATTGCATGATGATGTAATTTAATGTATGTCGCCATTACCACATTTATTAGAGTGGTAATCCAACCAGCTTAACTACACTTACATATTTTGGGATTTTTTTCTTCTTGTTTACTAACCTGGTGCAAAATATATCTAATTAATCATTGATTTATTTTTGCAAACAGACAATTTTAGTGATTTTTTTCCCTCTGAGAATAAAGTGAAAGCGATATGTTTGCAATGTACATAAATTTAAACGTTGCTAGCATTTTGTCAGTTATTTATTTATTGCCGTATCAACAAGTGTAGAATAGACAGAGATGAATTAATTAATTAGCGTTCATTTATAGGTATTGAAGAGAATGGATCAAAGCTCATTAATAAAAACTGACACTTTTACAGAGTAATATGTCACCAGATGATAAAATTGACATAACCTACGTGCAGTTTATACGTATCAGGAGTTCAGGGGGGAAAGGGCGAAAAATTAAAAATATCGATTTTTTTAAAACAGAATTTATTAATTCATATGTTTTAAGAACACCGTATTACAACTTTTACGTCTATATTCGCCTTAGTATCTTGTCAATAGCATTTAATGTAGAGACTAGATGAAAACAACTGAAGGCTATGCATGTGTAGGTGATTAGGTCATATGTGTATCTGTGGCATTATGGCAGATGATGATGGGTCATTTTTTCATGTTTTCGACAAATTAAAAAAGTAACTTTTGTTGGGAAATATAAAATCGCTCAAATTTTTCAATCCAAATATTCTTTAGTTAATACTCATATTCAACCTCAAGCATATGGCTGGTCTTCAATAAAAATTTTCAATCAGGGACTAAAACATTCAATTAGAAACCAAGTATTACCTCTTTTATACATAACAGCATTTGCCAATACGAATAACTTCGGATTATTTCATAATTCCACTATCATCTTTTGCTACATTAAAGAACCAATTTTAAGTGTGACATATTAACTTAAAACATAAAATTGAATTTTTCGGACTTATCAACATCTGCCATAACGCCACAGATATATATATATATATACAGTAACCACCGCTTATAGTGATCAGTGGTTATAAGAATCAACCGTTTATAAGAATCAATATCGCAAAAACAAAAGCAAATGTATTATTTCCATGTTAAAATTTTCGCTTTAAAGAATCAATCCATCGGTTTTAAGAATCAGCTTACACTCTTCGCTTTCCTTTCATTTTTCCAAAAAAGCCACTTAAACCTTCAAAAGGCACGAAGTTCTTTCTTTATTTTTTTAAAGAAAGACTGATAAGATGGGATGGATTACAGTCTTAAAATGCATCCCTTTCTTTGTTAGACATAATATAATAGTTTCCCCTTAACCGCTTTAGCTAAACACTGTCCTATTAGCTTGACCCAGGAGCATCTTTACCCGTCCGGGACCGATTTCACTTTTTATCACTGGCAAACAAAGACTGGGACTTTTTTTGGCTTCCTGGACCCTGAAGCACATAAATCTTCGGCGAAGTGTCCACTATCACTTAGGTAAACGTGACATTAGTAGATTCAGCACCTTATGAAACCGTCAAACGTAAGCTAGAAGGTGAATCTTCGTCTGAGACTATTGATATTGAAAGAGGTAAAAACAAGCTTCCTGAAAACTTTTTCTTGCTCCCTTCCTGTAGCTGAAATGTTAAAACTGTTAAGCAGGTATGTTGTGATAAATATTGAATTTTTTTCTTCTCTTACTATAATCACGTGTATCTACTTATAGGTATAGAAATTCAGTTGTATTTTTAAAATTATAAAAATTAATTTTATTAAAAGATAATTAACGTAAATTAAAGAGTATTTTATGGTAAATTATCTCATGTATATATAGGTGTGTGTGTACCTGTCCAAAAACCTAAATTTCGGCTATAAGAATCAACCGCTTATAAGAATCAAAAACAGTAATAACAAACGTGATTCTTATAAGCGGAAATCACTGTGTATATATATATATATATATATTTCGTTATCAAAATTTTATAAATATTCTATTATACATAATTAATATATAATAGAATATTTATAAAATTTATATATAATATTCTATTATATATAAATTTTATAAATATTCTATTATATATATTACGTTATAAAAATTTTATAAATATTCTAAAATTTAATTTTCAATATTTCTTCCTTTCTATCATGAGAGCATTTCCAAGCTTTAGACGTGATTTCAAACACCATGAATGTCATATTCGCCTCTTCTATTCCAAGCTCCTGATATATAGACCACGTTTTGTGTGTTTCGCTTCTTTTCTGCCATACTATAAATTGCTAAATATTTGTGGGTAATAAATGAATAACTTAATTTAGTTTCAGATAAGATAATGTTAAAACCAAAAGGCACTATTTGAATATATATATATATTTTTTATAAATACATCTTCTTCCCTTAAATACGATATTTTTTCTGTTTTAGAATATGCGGAATGTTTGCTTATTATAACGAAACTTAATCACTCATCAGGTCAAATTTTAATTTTATTATTAATTGAAAGTTATTTTAAAAAATTGATTATTTATTAATTTTTTAAATGACAATAATCGTACTTCATACTCTCGGTGAATATTATCACATCCGGGGAACAAAAATAAATCTTTCAGTTTGTAGCAAACTCTCGTTTGAGAGGCCAAATGTTTTCTCGCGGGCGAGATAATTTTGCCCAAACTGCCCCTGTTGCTGGAAATATTACGCTCACATTAATGAAGTCACATAATGAACTGCTGGGAAAAGTAGTACTGTACGTACAGGTAAAGTTAAAAGTTTCCGGAAAGTGAATGAACTGAATGTCAACTTAGAGTTATTATGAGATGTTTAAAACAAACTAATATAATGCTTTAAAAAAAAATTCTTCGTCTAAGCAGGGGTTCCCCACCTGTGGGGCGATGTGTTTTCCGGGGGGTCGCCAAGTTTTATTCAATTAAAATAACTTTTTATGGAATTTCCCTGAAAAAATGTTTCAATATTTATTTACCATGAGACTGAAGGGCAGTGATATTTTTTTAAAGGAAAAAGTCTCATTCAAAGCGCAAACTTTCGACAAAAGTTTGCGCTTTGAAGGAACTCAGTTTGTCGGAAATCTACCGCCTTTAGTGGGCTGTAAATGAAAATCGCGGGTACTTACTACATACAGTAGACACATTCTAATTTGCGGTTTGCCTTTCATCAGTCTGCTGTCACTTTTAGCATTACAGTTCCCCAATAGAATAAATCAGTTTTATTACAGCTTTTCTATTTTTACTGAAATATAATTTTCAATCAATAAGTTAGTTGCATTATTTTCCTTGAAGCTTTGTTCTTGTCTGTTTTACACATCTTTGACTGAGGGATGAATGTTTTTTAATGTTCTCCATATGTTACAAAATTCTTATAAATTTCATTTTTCTTAAACTAAACCAGTGTTTCCCAACCGGGGGTCCGCGGACCACAGGTGGTCTGCGAGAGCCTCGGGAGTGGTCCGACACCACTTATAAAAAAGTTGCCAAATGAACGGGGATTTTGAAAGCAATGTTCATTGAACTAGATGGGCGGAATCTATCCGCTGACTATCAGGTGTTGAATTAAAATTTCTTAAAAGTTTAACATAATTATTTTATTATTAGAATATGATAAGTTGGAATGTTAGTAGGTTAATCTTGTATCCCTTTTGCCTGAGGGATATTCTATACTCCCATACCCCCCGGAAGTTCCACCCCTCAAGTCGGTGTGTGTGGGGGGGAGGGGGTCCGCACATGGTTCAATTTCTGGCTGAGTGGTCCGCAAACTTCTACAGGTTGGGAACCACTGCACTAAACATTTAGTTGGAATTAAAACATGGAAAATACATTTTAGTGTTTTTTCTTTATGCTAAAAGGCTTTTTTTTATGAAAATAGGCAGGGTCGGGAGGGGGTCGCATGATGCTTGGAAACCATTGAAGGGGGTCGTGACTGGAAAAAGGTTGGGAACCATTTTTCTAAAAGGAGAACGTGTTTATCCTGTTTCGATTTTATTTATTTTTTTATATCTTAAACAAAAACGAATCGAGGTACAAAATTAATTTGTAATAGAATCCAGAAAAAAATTATATAGACACAAATTAATTTGTGTATGATATCGTAAAATAACTTTCACAGATGAGCACCATAATTATTTATTATTTTCCAAAGGACATCAAAAGAAAATTTCTCTTTGTAAATGTTTTCCTATAAATTTAAGAATAATTATAAAGCTCCTGAAATATCTGTATACTGTTCTCCGAGAGAAACTTTGAGAACTCCGAGAAAAAAAAGTTTTTTCTTTTTTATTTGTGTGTGGGTGTGATGTTTTTAGTATAAGTGATACAGTGATTTCCGCTTATAAGAATCACGTTTGTTATTAATGTTTTTGATTCTTATAAGCGGTTGATTCTTATACCCGAAATTTAGGTTTCTGGACAGGCACACACACACCTATATATACATATATCAGATAATTTACCATAAAATACTCTTTAATTTACGTTAATTATCTTTTATTAAAATTATTTTTATAATTTTAAAAATACAACTTAATTTCTAGACCTATAAGTAGATACACGTGATTATAGTAGGAGAAGAAAAAAATCCAATATTTATTACAACATACCTGCTTAACAGTTTAACATTTCAACTACAGGAAGGGTGCAAGAAAAAGTTTTCTATGGAAGTTTGACGTAATGAAATTTTCAGGAAGCTGTTTATACCTCTTTCAATACCAATAGTCTCAGACCAAGATTCATCATCTAGCTTACGTTTCACGGTTTGATAACGTGCTGAATCTAATAATGTGACGTTTTCCTAAGTGATAGTGGACACTTCCCCGAAGATTTATGTGTTTCAGGGTTCATGAAGCCACAACCAAGATGTGGGAGGTGGGAAAAAAGAGTCCCTGTTTGTCAGTGGAGAAAAGTGAAATCGGATCCGCATGGTTAGGATGCCCCTGGGTCAAGCTAATAGGACAGTGTTTAGCTAAAGCGTTTAAGGGGAAACTATTATGTTATGTCTAACAAAGAGAGGGGTGCGTTTTACGACTGTATTCCATCCCATCTTATCACTCTTTCTTTTAGAAAGAATAAAGAAAGAACTTCGTAACTTTTGAGGGTATAAGTGGCTTATTTGGAAAATGGAAAGGAAAGCGAAGAGTGTAAACTGATTCTTAAAACCGGTGGATTGATTCTTTAAAGCGAAAATTTTAACATGGAAATAATACATTTGTTTTTGTTTTTGCGATATTGATTCTTATAAACGGTTGATTCTTATAACCACTGATCACTATAAGCGGTGGATACTGTATTTATAATATAAATTTTGATGAATATAAACTCAGATCACTGTAAACTTGCATTGCGAATAACTCTAAAATTTAAAGTATTGCAAATATATATTTATATTTTAAAGTTTATCAATCTTTAAAATTACTAAATTTTTTCGTTCTTACGTGTTATGAATGGGTTAAATTTCTAAATATTTCTTTAAAGCCGTATTACAGTAGCATAAACTATTACCAAACTTGCTTATTATATGTGTACTTTCAAATCATGAAATTTGATTTACTCTATTTTTATTAGTTTTATAAATAGCATCCTGTATCAGTTAAAACCTGGATATACTGTAATATATCCACAGAGCTATAATTTATAGGATCTTATAAAATATTTATAATACGTCTTTTAAATAGTTGAATTATTCTATTAGATTATCTATCTAAATGTTATTTTATAAGTCTTTCAAATGTTGGAGAGATTCCTTTATTCCTTTTATGCGCATTTATGACATTAGAATTTATTTTCTGCAGAATTCGGGAAGTATTACTCAATTTTTTTTTTATGAATTATGACAATTTTTCTTACAAGAAAATAAAAACATAAAAAAGTGAAATAAACTTTACATGTTTCCGTCCGACTTTGTGGCCATCCCCTCCTGACCCTGCAATTTTTTTTTTTTTTTTTTTTTTTTTTTTTTTTTTTTTTTTGGGGGGGGGGGGGTAATTTACTAAATATAAAATTAATTTTTAGCAATTTTTGTTAAACTTTTAAATAGTATTCTTTTAACAATTTCTTTTATTAGTATCATTTTGCTCCCTATTAAATACCTGGAGCTTTTATACCACCCACATCTGTTTCAGAATTAACCAGTGCTAACTCCTACAACTGCAACCTGCTACGAAATACCATACTTTCCAGACACAATGTATAAAACCCTAGTAACTTACACAGAAGAAGGGGAAAAAAAAAAAGAAAGAAGAATCACGTCATCTAAAACAAGTGGTTGTAGCAGGCAAGAATGCAACCAAGCAAGCCCATGCGTTGTCGTAAAGTTGAAATGGGGGGGAGGGGGGGGACTAAAACTTTACCGTAGGGCGGAACCGTCTGCCGTGATGTCTGGGCCACTGTCCCGGATGTTTAGCGTTACCATGGTAACTGACAGGACGCCGCGTGGCCGTTGCTCTGGTGAAAAGCTGTTAGCGCATGCGTTTCGTTTGGCGCGTAGTTCAGTACGGTACGTGTGTTTTGGCGGAGATTTTGCCGTTACTCCGTTTCAATCCGCGCCTAGCCTCCTGTACAGATATGGGTTATTCGAAAATAGATCATTGTTCGGTTGAATTTAGCTGTTATTTGCTTGCAATATGCAAATTTGTCTCATCAGTTGCTATAGTTTTAAAATCGCAACATTTGATTTTTAATCTAAATTAATGTAGGAAACTAAACATGTTGCAGTTCTAACATAAGGAATATGTAATTGATGTTTTTTAAACACTATAATGAGAATTATTTACTGTTAGTAAAATTATTTTCATCTTTATAAAAAAATATATGCCCTTAAAGTAGGAGTTAAGGGCTTAACAATACTCTTCTGCTAATGCAGCAGAATTTCTTATGAATTTCTTTTAACTACATTTGATGAATTTACTCACTGAGTACTTTCGTTTTATGCAAACATTTTGTTCGATATGTTTTGCCTTAGAAGAAAATTAATCAGTTCTTTATAATCTGATGGATTAATATTCAAATAAGTAAATGTAAAAACATAAATAAGTTGATTGTTTAATAGATTTCATTTTAATTTATGAAATGTAAAAAAGGATTTTATTTTGAAATATAATTTCAATACAAATCCATTCAGCACACGAACTGGTATATGAGATGCTTACATGTCTGTATTCTTATTATATGGATATTAACACATCTAGTGATATAATGCTATAATAAAATTGCCAGAAGAATTTGAGATTTGGAAGGGTGGAAAAGTTTGAAAAAAAGAGCGAGATACATTTTTGAGCTGTGATTTCTCGAAGAAAAATACGGTAATGAGTGAAAGAGAATACGTTGTTGACAAATGTTTTTGTAAATAGTTTAATTAATGCATGGTGTAATTTGACGCCAAAATTTTGCAAAATACTATAAAAATATTGCTCGGAACATTTTGCTCTTGATTCATAATTAAAACATTGCTTTCGAGCATTCTAAAATTGTAAACGGAAAATTAAAACCATGCAAAAATAAAAAATAAAAATTGAAGTAATTAAAAATGAAATCATAGCAAGTAAATGATACTTTTGTGTGCTTTAAGTGTTTTTTATTTATAATTTAAGGCTAATTTAAATGAAATTAGATATCCGTTGAAATTGCTAATTTTTTTTAATAATGGCAGGACTCTTAAGTTCATTATAAACAGCAATCCATACCCGATGCTGTGCATTACAAGTGATTTATCAATCTTAATATAAAACAGGGAAATGTGAGTACACACTATAAATAATTATAAGTTACTATTTTTTCAGATACTTGGGAACATAAACAGTATAAAGATTAAAGTAATGCAATTAAAGGAATGTTTGAATTGTATAGAAAATCTTTCAGTAAGACTATTATCATGTTATTCCAGAAAATAGTTTGCCTGATAAAAATAATTTCTGGTTAGAAGAGAATAGACTGAAGAGTTGGGAGATAAATGTTGCTTTTTTATATTCGTCAAACACCATAAATATCTTTGGCGATTACAAACGAATGAATTAGCTGGATTTCTCTTATATTCGGGGGTATATTTTCATCATGCAGACATTTTTTATGATATTCTTATAGATGATATTCTTAGATATCTAGAGATTGCTAAACACAAATCTCGCATATTATTATTCTCGTATTATTGTACTTGTATAATATTTTTTTCAAGGTTTTCACGTATCGTACAACATTAGACATCTATACAACAGACATCTAAAAAACAAGTATAAGTGTACCGAGAGAAATTTTTTATCGATTTGTCCAGTTTTTCTTTCAAGAAATTTATTTAATTTTTTAAACATAAAATTGTTATTATTCAAAATTATAGGAATTAAAATATTGTACAAGTGAGGACTGTTTCCCTAGATTATTAGACTTCCGAATTCCTTAGACAAGTTCGCAGGATCTTAGTAATAAGTAAATTCTCTTCTTCTTGAGTTAAAGATTGTTGTGTTTGGTGGATAAATGAGTCGTTTTGATCATTGTCCATAATCGAGAGTTAGTGAACGAATTAATTCAGTGCCCAAACACTCATTCATTAGGGCACATTATCCGTGAATTCAATCAAGAGTTCAGCACGCATTAAATCATTTTTAGTTAAAAAATCCAGTTTCAAGGTTTTAAATACTTCATCGGAAAAATTTTGATTCTAGCCATGTTTCAGACAAAGCTGTGCTGAATAACCTGCTTTTATTTTCAACATGTATTCCGTTTTGTGTTACGTTATATACATGTATTTAAAAATTTGGGTTAAAAAAAATATATTAAATAATAAGTTGAAATATACATAGTTTTAAGAATAAAGTTTCAATATTGTGTATTTAAAATAAATACTGCTAGTCTGCGATGTCGGAATACCTTGGTTCGGGGCAAGGAGGAGACGTGAACCTTTTTGTGAATCACTGTCACTGTACTGATACATCTACTGCCTGCCAACAATAGTGGAGTGAAACTTTTAGAAACCCAAATACCTAGAAATAAGTGTGAAATAATCACTAAACTCGTACTAAATAATCTCTTTCTCTGTTTCTCTTTGCATTTTGAATAATTCTCTCTTTGCATTTGGATAACGAAGTTACATCTCTGTCCGAATATTAATTTGGCTAAGTGTTCATCATAAGTGAATGTTATCTGAATCAGAATAGCAAGTCTAGAAAGGGGAGCTGCAACCCATCGTCCATCGCCGGTGTCATCATCTATATATATATATATATATATATATATATATATATATATATATATGTAAAACAGTTCCGTCACTGACTGACTGACATACAACGCACAGACCTAAATAAAACATACAACGCACAGACATAAATAAAAATACCAACAGTGAAATTTAAAAAATTACAGTGGTATATATGAATCTTATAATTTTATTAAAAAAAATAATAATTAATGATTAATGTTATAACAAGTTTTTACCCATATGTGAATACAAAAATATTTTATATTGTAACTTTTTAGGTCAAATAATAAATAAATAAGGACTTATTTATTTATTATTTGACCTTTTTTGTTGTTATTTTTCTATACAACGCACCAAATTGTTAAAACTATACCTAACTATAATAATTTCATAAAAGTCGCATTTATAGGTACATCAACTTATGCGGCCTCCTTTATTACTACCTAATTTCCATGTGGCCTCTAATGGTGAAAAGGATCCCCACCTCTGGCATATATATTAACTGTACTAGATTCTTCAGTATTCTTTATATTAGATTTAATTTGAATATTTTCTTCTACATTATTTTGTCTATAAAAATATCCCTTACGATTTTTTTATAAATATACACACACACACACACACATATATATATATATATATATATATATATATATATATATATTTACATCAATTGTATACATTGATCATCGTATTTATTATATATATATATATATATATATATATATATATGTGTGTGTGTGTGTGTGTGTGTTTGTTTATTTATTTATTTATTTATTTATTTGGCATTAATTGCATACATTGACCGTTGTATTTGCTTTGAATCCACTCCGTAGCGAAGTGCGGGTTTTCAGCTAGTCTATATATATGTACAATTCCGTAACTCACTGACTGACACACATACAAAGCACAGACCAAACCGCTGGACTTAAAGGGCTGAAATTTTGCATGGCGATTCTTCTTATAGTGTAGGGGAGCACTAAGAAAGATTTTTGACAAATTCTTCTTAGATTTTCTTTAAATTAAATTTTTAAGCTGTTTTAGTAACTTTTTTTAAGTTTGCATTTAAAACAATAATTTGAGAGTTATAAAATTTATACGAAGTGCGGGTTTCCAGCTAGTTTGTAAATAAAACAAAATTCTTGAGTGATTTGTGTTTCTATTTCCTTCTATTCATATGTACACCGGACTGGGGTGTAATGTCGTCAGCCCCCAGGGACATTAGCCCCCCCCCCCCCAAAAAAAAAAATAATAATAATAATAAATAAATAAATAAATAACACTTTATATTTTCAGCGCATCTGACAATATCTCATTTTCGCAATCATAGCTGAAGCTTGTATCGCATATATAAAAAAAAAATAGCACAGCAACACTGTTTTTTATTTTTATTTCATATTTAAAGTCGGGTATTAAGCATAAAAATTTAAATATAATCTAGCGGACAAATGAATAAAAACAAAAGTTTCAAAGATTTTCGGTTTCCTTATCTGTCAGAAAGTATGTTATATTCGTTTGTTTGCGAACCATGTTGACATTGTTTTGAACAATTTATGTGACCTCTGTTTTGTTTTGTTTTTGTGATAGAGGAAATAATTCGCATAATGGATGATCGGGAGTTCAGAGTTAATATGAATAATATTACAATTTTTCTCTATGAGTCGGAAAGTTTTTGAAAACTTAAAAGCTATTCTGATGTATTTGTGAGTACCTTTAAACCTTTAGTGTCGAAAAGCAGGAGCCTCTAAAAGTCCGTTAGGAATGTGTTTGTAAAATCAAACATTAGGAATATGTAGGAATTATCTTCCTTTCGGTTGTTGAACTGCAAAAATTAGACTTGATAAAAAACAGTAAGTCTTAATTCAATGAACCATAAAATGGAAATAGTTATAATTATATACCCTGATTCAAGCTCTAATGGCCATGTGTAGTTGCGATGATTCATGTCTGAGGTGTAACGTCGGGATTAAAAAAGTGTTCGGCTATTACTTGGTTAAAATGTTCTCGCAAGAAAACCATTCATGGAAATCAAAACATAAACTATACATTTTTAATCAAAACGTACTTTGAGATTTGCTTGGTTAGTTTGTTACCAGGCGTAGCCAACAAATGGGGCAAATCATTGAGTAACAATATTGAATAGTCATGGGGATAACTTAACTTCACTTAATTTAATATGTAAGTAATAAGTTTGAGTTGGAACAAAATAGTACCTCTGTAACTCACTGTTTTTTAGAGGGGGGGGGGGGTCTCCAAATTTAGACGTACTGAATCACACAACTATGCTTAGCAAAAGTAACCTATGAAAACTACCGTTGACAATTCGGTAGACTTTATTCCGCTCCATACCAACACCGGGTAGGATTTGAGAGAAATCTATGCAAAGCCTACGGCATTTATGTTTTAGAAAATGAAATCCACAACACTATATATATATATATATATATATATATATATATATATATATATATATATATATATATATATATATATATACATATATATATATATTAATTAGTATATATATATATTAGTATATTTCATATAATCATCCAGTCCCCTGTCGTATACTGCGCTTCAGGGATTTGGTAGAAGAATGCAAATATGGTAACTCTCTCTTATGGTGATCTATCAGCAGAAAAAGGATACCTTTAATAGAGTTTTCGGTAGAAATTTATGGGTAATAACACTATATTTTCGTGAAATGGAGAAAATATCTCAGTCAAATATTGCACACGAACAACGTTATAGCTGCATATAGAAATGTTGTCAGAGGCTACATATCTCTAGACATGATTCCCCTAGAAATTTAGATTGGCAAAACTGGCCAGTTTATGTATTTGCAGTGTAAGTTTAATAAGGAAAAATATATGAACAGAGGTATTTAATGACGGAGATCTACACCCATGTTTAATTAAAAAATTAACCTAAATGGGATCACGAAGAGTACATCAAAAATTCATTTAAAATTAAAAAGCTCTCGAAAAATTTGTGTCTTCCATTATTGACATCAACGTGGATTTTATGATAATTTCCCGAGTTCAAATGCAGATATTTCGTTAATTGTCTGCCTATTAGGGTATCGATCTTTGGAAAATTAAGAAAGAAGTTTTCTGATTATATTCGACTTGATGGAATTATTTCTAACAAATTTTTGACGTTCTGTGTACTTTTCTCAACTTTTATTAAAGTATGTTTCCTTAACTGCTTGATTCTCTTCGAGTGTCTCTGCAAGTACTACAAAATTTTCCGCGGAAAGCTATAAATATTATTTTAGATCTCTTAAAATAATATTCTAGTGATCTTATATGATATTCTGCGAGAAGTTTTCGAATATTATTTTTAAAAAGTTGTAGACACATGTGGGATGATTCATAATGGTTTTTCTGTAGGAAGAGTGAAGTATATTTTTGATATCTTAGGCATGAACATATTTTCCCCGAGCCGTAACTTTATTATTTTTCAGATCTGTCCTTTTGGGGCACGACAGATCGATAAAACCTTATTCATTGATTTGGAAAAACTTCGCAAAGTTTTAGTCACTGAAACATTTGTACGCATGCGCGTGAAAAGAAAAAAAAATCGACGCTTCTCTTGAATATTTTATTTCGTCGCTGTTGCTGTTAATAAGAGCATAAATTTGATATTTTCTCAACTTTTTTGAAAATTGAAAGAAGCTCTCATTAAAATATGCCTGTGCTATTTAGGTTACAGCAATTATACACCCGTGTTAGTGAAAACATGTTCTGGCAGAATTAATTAATGTAAAGGAAATTGGAAATACTGAAAAAAATATAAAATTGTGTTATATATTAACTCGTTGGAAGTTTTTATTCTTATTGCTACTCATGTGCCAAGTGATTAATGTTTTTCTTTCTCAAATCTTTGACATTAAAATCAGATCAAAAATCCTTCACAGTTCAACACTTCTCATCATGATTTTCTAGACAATCAATTCAACATTGCCTTGCTCCACTATTTTTACTTATTTGCCATTTTGACTTACAGCATAATTTTTTTAGAATACCGTATTTCTCGGACCATAACACGTACCGGACGATAAAATGCAGCTCAAATTTATGGGAGAATGTTTAGAAAAGGATATTTTTGATTTTGTTAGGTTTATAAACATAATTTCAATTTCTTACTTAATAAAGATAAAAAATGTGTGTAATAAATATATATATATATATATATATATATATATATATATATGTATGTATGTATATATATATATATATATATATATATATATATATATATATATATATATATATATATATATATATATGTATGTATGTATATATATATATATATATATATATATATATATATATATATAATAAATATATATAATATATATAATAAATATTTCTGTGTTTGCTGTATAAAGGGTGTTAAGTCCAAAATGGGCTAAAATGAGTTATCAAACCAGGTATGTTTGAAAAATCAAGGGCTACTGCAGGGTACAGAAAGCTAAGTTCAATTCCACACTTAAATATTTTTATTCATCAGGGAAAATTTGGGATATGTGAAACAAAACACAAACATGTCAATGTTAAAGGGGTTATGTCCCAATCAAGGACTTAACACACTTTACTCAAGGAAAATAAATTGGAAAAATTTACTTTAAAAAAATTTTTAAATTAAACTTTAAAAAAATGACTTTACAAAAACGTTTTTTTTCAATCCCGTTTTTCTCAAAACTACGATTTTGGACTTCACACTCTTTACACACCAAACACAGATATATAATATATATAATAAAATATTCATTTCATTTTAATGTTACCTTCGTACCATAGCACGCACCCCAATTTTAAGTCGATTCTTTTGTGTAAAAATGTACGCCGAAAAATACGGTATGTATCAGTATCTTCTTTTAATAATGCTATTTTTATTTGATACTTATTTTGGCCATAACATTATCGTCAGGAGAACATCTGTAAATTATTTCCACTCATATGAAAAGTGACTTGGGAGGAATGGAATTCAAAAACGAGAGTTCTGCTCATCGCAAGGATAGTTCGGTTGGTAGAAAATTTCTTCCAGGTCGGGACACTCGGGTTTGATCCGAGTTCTGGCGACAAACTCAACAATTTTCTGTTGAAGCCAAAACATCTCTTTACAGTTTAGATTACAATGAAACAGAGGTTTCTATACTTAGTTTGAAATGATGAGTTCCTTATCAATTTACAGAGTTGTAAATTCATTAAGCACCATTCATTATGCTATAAACCCGACTGTCAAATCAAAAATCACTTTTGTTGTATAATACAAGTTCTTACCATCGTATCCATCAGGATCAATTTATCATTACCCTTTTAATATTTGTATTTTTCTTAAACGACTCATCAAAATCAATGGCATTTGCAAACTCTCAAATATACAAATGCCTTCGTATCTGAAATTGTATTCACTTTCAAATATAGGATTTACTTAATGCGATTTTCGGTTTAAACTGCACTTGGGGATTTGATTATTAATGATACAGAAGCAACACAATTTTACGTTCCAAGATGTAAACTCCTAGATTCTTTTTTCAAATCATTTATTTATGTTTGTAAAAAAAAAAAGCTTATTTGTTCGCCATTTCGCTCTGTAGGCAACAAACATTTCTTGAGAATATTCGTTTTCTTTTTAAACTAAACAAATTCTATTCAAAAATAGCAAATATAGTGGAATTATTTGAGTAGTTCTTCCCTCCATTTATGTATATATTTAGAAAATGGAACTTGTAAAATTTATATATATATATATATGTGTGTGTGTGTGTGTGTGTGTGTGTGGTCTTGTGCTGAGTAACTGTGTTAAGACTCACTGATTAAACTTGCTCTTATATATGTGTGTGAAATGTGTGTGTGTTTTCAGTCTAGAAACTACGTGGCTTAGTCACAGAGACGATTTATTAAATTGAAGAAAACCTTTTTTGGAGTGGGAAATTGCGGGAAAATGCGTCATGTTCATGACAAATTGAGAGCCACCCTCAACTATATGACATGGTGAGAATAATCTCACTTGGATGGCCTCAGGGTATGAGCCGGATGTCCTCATGAGGCCCGATTCAGGGGAGCAGAAACTTCGGGCTGAAATTTTCTGACATCACCTCAGAGCAATGCGTTTCTTTATTCTTATAATTTCACTAGCTGAAAACTCGCACTTCGCTACGGAGTACATTCAAATTAAATACAACGGTCAATGAATGCAATTAATGCCAAATATATATATATATATATATATAATTACAACGATCAATGTATACAATTGATGTAAAAAAAAAAGAAAAATTATAAAAAAAATCGTAAGGGGTATTTTTATAGACAAAATAATGTAGAAGAAAATATTTTAATTAAATCTAATAGAACATACTAAATAATATAGTACAGTTAATATAGTACAGTTTGCGGAACATATCTTTTACTGTATGTTAATATTTTTTTGGATAATGTCCAATCGTCTGCCGCATTAGCAAGAAAAAAAATATTTTTTGTCTATTTCGGTGTTATGCACGTGACGATAAATTAATTCAAACCATCGGAAAAAGAAATCACGTGATCAGCATTTAATAAATTAAATTATAAAAATTAATCTTTAAAAATTCACCAAAAATCATAGAATAGAGGTGAAGATTCGATAAAGATTTCATTTTAAAGGAATTTTTATGATCCTTCTTGTGATATAAATTTTATAACCCTCAAATTATTATTTTAAATCCAAACTTAAAAAATTTACTAAAACAGATTAAAATTTTAATTTTGAAAAATCTAAGACGAATTTTTCAAAAATCTTTTTAGTGCACCCGTACACTATAAGAAGAATCACCATGCAAAGTTTCAGACCTTTAGGTCCAGCGGTTTAGTCTGTGCGTTGTATGTCAGTCAGTCAGTCAGTTACGGAACTGTTTTATATATATAGATTATGTTGTGTTAGCTACTCCGGTTTATTTTATAACTTACTAAATTATAATCTAACTATATGCATTAGTATAACTACCAAACAAAACATGTGCTTGGTTCAGCATTCACGAAAGATAACCCTTTACAAACATACATATGTATTGCATACATATGCGTAATTATCAATACATAATAAACATATACACGCATGAGTAAAATCAGCAAGGTAATGATTATGAAAGTTATTAATTAATTGAAATATCTAAGAAATCAATTTCAAGATTGCTAGTCCCACTTTGCCTATTTTTAGCAGCAATATGTATTTAGCATGTTACTAAATCGTATAAAAATTGCAGCCTTTGAAATCAACCATGCAGAAAAGAAAAAAATCATTTTTGTGTGAGTGATTTTTCTTTCGTGTTTTTTTTTTCTCCTCTGTATTTCTTTTTTATAAGCGCTGCGTATTTTTGAGAGAAATCTACAAGTTGCGCATGCAACCGTTTTTTTTTCTAACATGTAATTAGACGAAAAAGAAGTCTTTCAAAAGGGGTTTTATCCAGATAGGTATGTCAAATGCGTGTAAATCCATAAGCAAATCAAAATCGATGTTTTAACCCCCTTCATTATTACTTTCTCCGTAGTGTTACTATCTATAACGGAGAAATTAACAAGAAGCGCGGAAATAACTTGATTCATTAACAGTGTAACATGGGTTATTTAACAATGGCTTAAAATCATTTAATCTTTTATTGATTCCAAATTTTTCGGAAGTTAATTTGAAATTTCGATTTTCCGGAATCAAAATTAATGAAATCCTCTAATTACCCTCTTTTGTTAATCATTCTTGCAATAACGATGTTATAAAAATCATCGCAGATATAATTAATTTCTAGTTATGGATTTTTCTGTTCAATAAATATTGCACCTAAAAGTTGGAATAGGAGAAAATTGCCCTCACAAAACGGCAGTTTGAATGTAAATTATGGTCATAATTGATAAATTAGCATGTTTTGATTTAAAAAATATGAGACATCAGAATTATTATACAAAAAAATTTTAGTTTCTAATGACACACAAGAATTCTAACGTATTACCTCCAAACTTTAATTGGTTTAAATCAACTGATCTTATCAGATGTTTGCGTAAATCGTCAAGAGAGGAAATGTCTTGGCATAGTGTTGCACTGTTACAAGTATTTTTTTAATTTTATGCGCAATAATGTTAGAATGTTGTTTAAAAAACTTAAATTTCTTTATTAATATTTAAAAAAGAAATTTAAATATATATTTAAGAAATTTAAATTAAGAAATTTAAATATAAATTAATATATTTAATTAATATATTAATAAATTTATTTATTAATATATTAATATTTAATAATTATATTTCTTTATTAATATTTAATAGTATTACTTCATAAATGAACGCTAAATGTATAATTATTAACGTTTTTCTTCTTTTTTATTAAATCTTCAGACAGAAAAAAAAAAAAATACATTACAAAAAAAAAATTTTAGGAATGAGTATAAGCAAATGGGGTACTGAGAGTTAAAAAAAATGCGAAAACTGTTGATTTAAATAATTTCTTAGTTTAAATATTTGTGAATGATAACTTTTAATAGTTTATATAACCATTTTACTTTGGGAAATTTACAAAATAAAACTATATAGTTACATTTTATTTATCATCTTTATTAAAAGCGTTTTTTTTTTACTTGTTTGCCCTTTTTTAATGAATTATATATTACCATAGCATGATAATGAATATTCTAATAGAAAAAGAATAACACATTAATCTGTTAATGTTGCAAAATAAAGGTGTTCTTTTTGAGGAATTGCATAATTAACGAAAGTTTGCATTGCAAATAATTAAATATCTGTAGCTGTGAAACTGAGAAGTATTGATGTGACTCTATACATCTGTGAATGTATTGTTATATTACTAGAGCCCTACAATCATTAAGTTCAGAATTTTGGGCATCGAGTTTCAGGTTATCAACGCTTTTTACATATGTATAATTTTATTCTAAATAGATAAAGCCAAAATATGATTATTAGTCTTGCTTTTTGACACATACCGTAAAATCTCGAGTATAAGTCTCGAGTATAGTCTTGCTTTTTGACACATACCGTAAAATCTCGAGTATAATACGCACTTTTTTTTTCACGTTTTAGTCCGCAAAAATAAGGAGGCATATTATACACATGTAAAAAAAAACACTTAGTTTTAAACATTGGAAAAACGAACGTACAGCAGCTGTAAGACATTGTCGCTACACGGATGCGTGCGCATCTGCACTCTGTGATTCATCCACCCGTTTACTAAGTAGGTATTCCTTTTAAACAAACGGAACTCACAGTTCGTATCGTCAAGTGAGGATGATGATGGATATATATATTACGACGTCAACAATAATTATGACATGGACGCAACAACGATAGATGAGCTGTATTCTAGTGAAAGAGATTAAGTCTGATAATTTGACAGTATTGTTTATTTTGTTTTGAATTAAAAATTTAAGTTTTTTTTCTACCGAATTTGCCGTTTTCGTTTCTTTTTATTACAAATTTTATCTATGTTAATAAATATTTGTGCAATTTTTAAATAAAATATCGAAAAGTTATGGGTGCATATTATAGTCAAGATTTTACTGGAAATCAAACTTCAACTCAGTATATGAGGAAAAACTTAACTGAATCTACTCTTTTTCTCTTCCGTGTCATTCTGACTATTATTTGACTATTTAACTACTGTAAAACTTCCGAGCATCCAAAAATATAACTGTTTGAAATATTCAGACCTCTTTTCGAATATAAATCATTAAAACTGGCTGAGGAAAGCGCTTAACCGTTCTCTTTCCCTCTGTCTGTCCTGCTGGTATTAATTTATAACTGTCTTCATCCTGACGTTTAGTTGTCCCGTTAACATGGGGAAGAATGAACTACGCTTCCATCTTCACGTGTTTCTAGAGAAGATGGTGACGTAAAGACATTGATTTGCGACGCAAAAAGAGAAAAGGACAGCAGAGAATAGTCACACACTGAGACACACATAGTTCGCAGGTGCTGCCTTTCGATTTGTCCTTTTATCCTTTGTCCCAACACACAATATGATCCGGATATGCAGACAAATACTTATATATTTCAGATGTCGATAGTTTTGTTTGAGAACATTGTCGCTGATCGATAGCAGCTAAAATATACATATGCACATGCGAGCTGTACTAAACGCGATTGTTTCTGAATGCTAATAGTATAATTGTCCAAAGGAATAGATCTAAGATTATAATGCAGTGATGAATCAAACGTTTATAGCTTCTGTGAAGTAAGGATGGAGTGTTTTCCATATTTTAAATTTTAATTTATGGTCTATAATCTTGGTTTGTGTTGATTCTGCCCGCTCAGGTACTTATAATTAGTTATATAACGGTAAATATCAATACTTTAGTTTGTATAGGAACTGTAGGTCATAAAACTCTTACAAATTAAATGGCAATCTTTAAAGAGTCGTAGGTTTTGAATCCCAATGTCGAGGCGTTTGTTAAAAAAAAAAATTCATTCTAAGGGCGAACCTCTTTTGTGCAACTAATCATCATGTCACTTTCCCACACCTCCTATCAATCATCAACACAATAGCTTTTGTTTGAAAACATTTTAAGGGTTTGTTTGAAAGAGAAAGGTATGTGGGGAAATGTTTATTTGACTTTAAATTTGAAATTTCAACGAAACTATTCTTTAAAACAAACATGAGAACCTCAATTTTTAAAACTGCAATGTTTCCGTTTATTTACATCTGAACTTATTGTCATTAATATGAATGTAAGGAACAGAGGAAATGGTTTAAATTGTAAGACAACGTACAAAATTATTTGTACAGAAATTTCTTAGGGAATTTTAAATTATAGATTGACTTTCATGTCGTTTTCATCAAGGATATTCAAACTGAATCAAAATACGAAACTTCACAATGAAAATCTTTAATCCTCTTAAACTAAAAAAATATACAGTTATATTTTTGTAGGAAAAATTAGTTTTTTATTCGAATTTTGAAACGAAAACTTTTTTGGGAAATACTGATATGTATTTACATCTTTAAAATATATATTTTATTCACGCCAATTCTCCTAGGATTATACAACAAGGTGTGTTTGGATCTTCTGGTATTTATAAGACTCAATCAATTAATTGCGCAAATTGTGCTAAAATATCCATCAATTACATTAAAAGAATTTTAAAGCCATTTTTTTCTCTTGGGCGGTTTTAATTTTTAACAGCACCAGAAGGTATGTCATTTTACAATTATATCATACATAAGGATACACCCTTAAAAATTACAGTAATCAAAATTTAATAATTTACACGATCACGATTTCTAAATGAGTCATTACAAAGAGATTTTTTTACAAAATGTATAAACGTTCTTAAAAATTTAAATAAAGTAAATACGTTTGCAGAATACCGGGATCCATTCTATGAGTTTGTTCCAGTTTTTAGTTTCTTACTTTTCTCTTTAAAATTGAACAGAAAGTATAATTATTATATAATTGTTAAAACTCTAATATTTTAAGCTATTAAGCAAATTTTACCTCCTTGAGATAGTGTTAATTGACAAATATTCAGTTCCATATTTTTTAAACCTTTAACGCATACTTATCTCCAATAAGACTTCGATACATTTTTCTTACATTTATAGCGCACCCAATATTATACCAACCCTAATGTATCACGAAGTTCCATTGTAGTAGTTCTTTTTTTTAATATAGGTTTTCTTTTAGGTATTTTTGACAATTTACAGAGATCTGTAAAGTTATTTTACTGCCTTGTTAGGAAAAAAAAATGAATTAATTTTTTTTTTCTAAATATTTCGTGTGTAGAGTGGTATTGCTCTGATTACGTGACGTAGTTATAAATTTTTCTCTGGGTACTTGGAACTCTCGATTATACAAACGGCGGCTTGTTCCTTTTACGGGGTATCCGTGCTTCACAGAAGAGAGATAGTAGAATTAAAGTAGAAATTGTAAGTAGGAAAGTCAACATAGCTTGTGTAAAAAGCCATGTAACTTTTCTAGGTGAAAAACTTATAACTTATTGAAGTTAAATTTTCTTATTGATTAGACTTTTTCTAATCACTATGTGTTGTTAACATTTGAAGGGAGTTTTTTTTTTTTCACGGAACAGAACGCCGTTTTTAGAGTATTCGTGTTTCAGCGTACTTTGAATAAAGTAAAAACGCACAAATTCTCAAAATTTAAAATTAAATGAAAATTAATTGTGGATCAAAAACAAATAAATTTTTACGAAGGGTTTTAAGAAACTGTGTGTTTTTGTTCTTACGTCCTGTACAAATTTCACGTAAGTAATCTGAAAATGTAACATTGCAATTAAAACATTATATTACAAGGCTTCATCTCTTATTTCTCTTTTAATTTACGAACCAGTTTGCAGTTTAAATCCTTTGCTTGTAAAATCTCTCTGCCTTTTATAACCATTTATAATATATGCGTAGGAATTCATTTTTCAGCTTAGTCTCACAATAATAATGGAACTGATATTCCGTTACTGGAAGCATTATGTTCCAAATTTATTTGCTGGGTGACCTTGGAGAATTGCAGACTTCAATATGCGAGAAAGTTGAATCCTCTCTCTCTCTATCTGCTATTGTGCGTATTTATTTTCATCAATCCAGCTTTAAAGAATCACTTGAAGGCCGATTCAGGGCACACCCAGTACCATTGACCTTGGTCATTAAATATGCTAAGCAACTCAGGTGTGATTTAGCGTGTCTTCCACTGCGTCATTACCACATGACTTTAATCCTTTTTTTCTATTTTCGATGTTTCAGAATGGAACTAAGATATAATTTCATGAGTAATGAAGATCTAAATGTAGCCATTTTCAGAATGAGAAATTCCTGCTCAGAGACTTTTGTTTTCCTTTCGTGATCACTCGTATATGTAATCTTATGAAATCAATCATGGCTGACACAAGGTATTCAAAAATGCGCTGTCACTTGCATATTAACCCCTCATTAGGAAATTTCAAACCGTTCATAACGTCTTTTTATCATGACTCTCAAACTGTACTGAACTTAGTGTGGCAGCCTCCCTCCTCCCTCGAGGAAAAGTCGAGATTATACTATTCAAAATAATCTCATGATTGATGGGACGCGTTTGATTCATTAGATCGTTTAAAGTATATTTCACATGGCTTGAAGCGATAAAACCTTTTGTAATAATTGATACTACGAGTACGCTTCAAGAGTGGGCTGCAAGAAGTTTTAATGTCGTAAAGTAAATAGCCTTCGATAAATCTTTGAATTATCAACGATCTTTTATTTTCTAGCATTCAACATTGTTTAGTAAGTCTAATTCATTACCTTTTTACTTAACACATCTGAAGTATATAATGTATGTGATATACATCAGATATCTAATGTGCTCCTTTTTCAATACGGATTAGTTAGTTTTACAAAACTTTTCCCGAATCAGATATTGGGTCGATGTATAACGAAATTACTCTACAATTACTTTTGTGTCAGTTCTTACTTCAACAAAATGTGATATAGTTTCACTATTGATGTTATTTCCGTACATTATATTCTCCAATTAAATAAAGTATCTAATTAATCATCTATTAAATTTATTATATAGTTATTTTTTTAAATTATTAATCTCTTATTAATCAAATAACATACCTAATTTCTTTTACCGCATATTTACCTAAAATCTGCGAAAAAGGTTGGTTTCAGTTTTTAATAATAAATAATGTTGTTATTGTTTTTTAAATTTTTCCTAAAACCGAAATTTCTTTATCATTTAACGATTTTATGAATGATTTATTTATTTATTTATTGGAAATGATTATTCTCGATACTGTTAGAAATGTTTCTCTTTATACTCTGGTCCAGTAGTAAAATAACCCTCTTAAATGATGTACAGATGTGTAGTCGTTTTCACAACAAAACTTTAAAATGACTACACCATAATAATGTAGCTATTCGAGAGTAACTAAAAATCGAATATTTTATCATTTTAAAAATTAGGCGAATTATAAGCCTTAAAAATTCACGTCCTTTCTATTTTAAAACTTTTTATTTCCTCTAACGTTTATTTTTTTTTTTACTTTCTATATCTGAACAGAATTGTCATCTCTTAGAACATCGATCTTTTAGTCAAAACAGTAGTATTATGAACCTTTTATATATTAAAGTATCCTTTGGAAATTTTCCTAATTTTACCTTTATATTGGAGAAAAATAAAAAAAATCTCAACTAATTTCTAGAGACAAAGTTAAGAGGACATTGTTAAAAGCTATTTAAAAATAATTCAATTCTTTGAAGAAAAGTAACCTCTCAATTTAAAGAAGTCTTCTGCGTTTAAAATACAAACAACAAAAACTGAATCATTTTTCTTTAGTAGAGTCTTTCCCCGTTTAAAGTTTCTGTTATTTTCAGGAAGTTAGTAATGTAACAATAGTCTTTTTAGTTCAAATTTTGAAATTTTTTGAAGAAAAATAATGAGACCTCATTATTTTCATAAAGATTTTTTAAAATTCTTTATAGAACTCTACTTCGATCAATTTCTTTTACTGAAAAGAAAAAAATACGAAGGCAAAAATTAAGATGTTAATGTTTGAATTAATCATATTAAACTTCCCATCCTTAAAGAATCTCAAGATGCACTTAAAATTAACGGACGGAAAAGTGTTCAAAAGAGGATTTTCGCTAAAATGTGAACACACCTAATATGGATTTAGAGTAGGCGTCTAGATCAATCATCAATCAAGAGGATAGTAACGATTTGCTATCAAGCTCCACACCCATTATTTGCATATTTTCAACAGTGTGATTAACAAACTAGCTAAAACGAAGGGGGGCTGTTTTGCTGCTGTTAAATTTCATTGATCCAAACAAACTTCATGCTTTTAAATAGTACACAATCTAATATAAATTTTCAGGTAAAATTACTTTTATTTTAAACTATCAAATGATATTGCTATAATTTCAAAAATATTATGCTTGTAAATTCACTGCAAAACAATCTACTTCATAATGAGATTCTTTATATCCTGTTATGGATAATTAATATTTAAGCGTGTTAAAGTTTATTATTTATTACTTACACTAAATCCTGAGAGATATTTTATTTTGTAATCAAAGGCACGCGTGTGAGTAATGAATTGTTAACCTATTTCTTCTGTGCTATTAACGATGTAAAATAATGGATTTAAGAAAACTAATCTCGGGGTTATGTAATACGGGTTCGTTTGACTGTTTCGGTGGACGGTCGTAAGCACCAGGGGGTCTGAGCTGAACTTAATACAGGGGCCTGCTGTTATGTAAATCCGCACCCATTTACCTAGGGTAGAGATAATAATTTTTCTTCTTGTTCGGTGTCGGCTTTCTTAGCTCCTGGCCTGACCGCTGGGAATAACGATGGTGGACAGTTAAAATAAAATGACAGAAATTCATTGATGAAACGGATGAGAATTGTCGAATAAGTTAATAAATAAAAGTAAACACATAACTAAATGAATGTGAATTTAGTAAAATTCTGTGTCAATGGTCTTGGACAGAAAAGAGAACATGGCGATTAAAGGTTTAAAAAATTATTCTTCCCAGCAGAGAACCGGGGTTCGATTTCCCTCTCTAGGTAGATAATTGCTTCAGTGGCACCCAGTTGTCAGATAGGATGATTAAGGATCGTTAGTTTATCATATAGAAAAATTCAAATACGAAAATTTTCAGAATTGCCTTTTAAATTAAGGAAAAATTGGTAAATGAATATGCACAGCTTAAAATACTGTGTTATCAGTCTCAAAAAGGAGGCTGAATATCTGAGGATTGTGATTAAAAAATCAGCTGGTAAAACATCGTCCTCCAGGTTTGGAGACTTGGTTTCAATTCCTGATTTTAGTAGATGGTCGTTAGACTCTGAGGAAAAAGTTTAACGTGATAGTTTCCCTTTCGAAAAACATTACGATTTTTAAAGTACATCCACCTAAAAGTATACTAAATCAGATTTTTGAGTCCTTTTGAACTATTTCTAATCTAAAACGTCAACGAAGACTATATTTTAAAACATGAATGAAGGCCGTGGTGACCTTGTGGTACAGCGCGCTGGCTTTCGGTGCTGAGGGTGGTCGGATCGAATCCAGGCGAAACGCCACTAAAATGCCTCCGTTCGTGTAGTCCCTCCATAGGGGGTAACGCTAGTCCGCTTATATGGTGCCCCCATAATAAACTGGCAGCAAAACTGCGGTGAATTATAGGCGAATGTCATTGCCTCCGCATTGGTTTAAGAAAAGTAAAAAAAAAAAAAAACATGAATGACTCATGTTTTAAAAATATAGTCTTCAGTGTAAACTCTTATTTGTTGCTAATTGTTTAGATCAAATTCAGGGAAAAAATGGATTGTTAATTAAATAACACAACTGCATATTTTATACACAATATTTTGTCAGTTCAAGTAGTGAAATATCAGCCTAAAGAAATGTGGTATCAGTTTCGCAAAATTTCATAAACCTTTGTTGAGATATGCACCAAATTTTAAGAGTCGTCGCTGTAGACATTTTTACGTCCATAAATTATCTGTATAAAGAGGCTCGGAAAGTATTCATGGGTGATCGAGATAATTGAGTAGATCTCTAAGATTATCTGACCGTGTATCACTACAAAACAGGTCACTAATCATTCTCGGAAGAGTGAGTTTCGTTCTTCTATTACGCTGTCAAGCCATGTCATGATCTACCTAGAATCCCACATAGAATTTTGCTCAAAAAAACATAAAAAATATTTGAAATACAGGTATTGAACTCGCATAAAATTATGCATAATGCTCTTTTAATTTCCTCTGAAAAGCTTAATATCATTTGTAAAGTTTTATCGATTTTCTGACTGGACAGGAAATCGAACCCAAACCTTCTCGTTTCAAGACGGATGCTGAACCTATTTCAGCCATCCTGGCAGGTGTTCTGAGAAAGACTTTACTTTATTTCATGTCCTTCATTAAGTCCTTGTAGAGAGTTCCGCAGACTTTGTAATAAGTGCATGCAAAGTAAATGTTTGCAAAGATTTAAAAAAGAAAAAAAATACAGATTAATTTCACCCGATCTGCAAATATTTCCTTTAGTTTGAGGCCCTATAGCGAGTAGGCATGCAGTACTAGTAAAAACTTATCTTAACAGTGATCTTTCAATGCGCTGTCAAGAAAATTCATAACGTATTGATAATTATTTACACTATTTATTATAGCGATATTATATTTGATCAGTTATTTTTCAGTACTTCGTACGAATATGCAGATTTCTTTATTTTAGTACTAAAGGGCTTCTTGATACAATAACCGATAGTTAAAAATTTTTAACTCAAAATAAAAATGTATTGTTAACTTTCAAATGCATCAATGATAACGAAAAAACTAAAGAAAATAAGAAAAAATAAGAAATCAAGCGGGCTTTCATTTATTGTCTACATGAAAATTCAAACATCTTCGAGTCATTTAAATCATTTTATTATATTCTTAAGATCATCGTCTCTCATGTTTTTGAAAACATAAGCTTATACGCTGTTTTTATTAAAAAAACCACCTCAAACTGTTACGAAAGGAACCTGATAAAATATCCCCATCAGTCTTTAAAAGACTTTTAAATCTTTTAGTTGTCCAGCCGGACTGCTTTTACATACAAGGGAAAGTAGGCCCGGCCCGAAAAAAGAGAAAGGAAAATAGGCTGGATACGGGCTTCAGGCCCGAACATGCAGATCTCTTAAACTGAAGTGACCAGACTAACGTAAAGCGGTCTGATTGCCTCGACTAGCGAGTGCCGACAACCAACCTTAACGTAGTACAGCTACTATTTTATGAATATTAGTCGTTAAAGTTGATAGCAGTTGTCCAATTACAACTCACAAAATCCTCAATAAAGTGGAACGAATGGTTTTGACAGTTAAATCTGTTTTGATCGTTCACTTACTAAATTGGCATTCATTCCCAAATAAAGCATTTTTAAAGTCCAAAAGATGGGAATGTTTTATAAGCGTGAATTACCTTTTATTCCTGTGTATTATAAAATCCATTACTTATTTTATCTTTAAAAAATTTGATATCATGCATAAATGAAGTTACTTTTCGTTAAATACGTCTTGACTCGTAAAAAATGTTATCCTTAAAGTCATTACTTAAAAATCAATAATGAAGACTTTTTTATAAATTAAAACTGTTTTCTGTTTTAAAAAGAGGCATTTGAAAAATTATGAATCGTTTATTGACTGAATAATCACTGTTTTAATAATGGAAAAGTGTAAAAAAAATGTATTGGTTGGTGCTGTATAATAGCTCCGAAGCTTCAAATTAATTTTGTATTCTCTAATTTGTCAGCATATTCTATGCTTCTCTGTAAGATGCATTTAATAAAAGTTTACTTTTATATAAATTTAATCCGATTAGTTAAGTAATATTGTTTTAGGATATTTTTTTCAATTTGTTCTGTTAAAATACTTTGGAAGGGTAAACAAATAAAAGTGATAATCTATCTATGTATCAATGAGAAATAGTTAAGGAATGCTTAATGCTGCATTTCCCTTCGATTTTTGCTTTCTAAATAAAAAGATCAGCTATCTTCATTCGAAAGAGGAAATTAAGTCTTCAGTTTTTCTGAGTAAAAGTTTAATGAGCTAAACTTAAAACGGTAAAGAATAAGTAACTTAAAAATACATGTTGAGTGCTTTTGAATAATGAATATGTATTGTTTAAGAGGTGTCATGTTTGTGGGACACTTACGTTTTAGTTGTTTTTAGTAACCATATGCATTAATATGAAAAATGTTGTAATTCCACTTTAATTCCAAATAATTTGAAAACGTGTCTGTAAATATATAATTTCTCTGTTTAAAACTTGACATATTTGTTTTTGATATCTGATATACTAAGTATGTCTATTTCTTTTTATTGTTTCATGTATTAATTTTTACGTTCTTCTTTGCAGGTAAGATACGCTGATTGATGTTTCTCTGCTTTATTTCTAAGTGTGAGAGTGAGTAAAACAGATTTATTTTTAAACGTACACAAAGGTAACTATCTTTGAATTATTGAGTAAACATGTGCAAGGAGTGTGTATAGTTACGTAAAATGTATTCATATTTCTTTTCCTTTTTAACCAGTTAAACCCAGATGTTATCACTTAATACTCTTTATTAGTACTACCAAATATGAACATTTAGAGTTTCAGTCACAATATCTTAAATTCTTACATGTTTAAGAACATATAATTGTTTTTATTCGCATCGATTCTAAAGAATTTCATACCATCAAATATCTAAATGAGATATTAGAAAGAAAGGGCTACCATAAAATTTTATATGATAGATTTTGGGGTAATTTTTATGATTTCTCTGAAATTTCTGTGTCACTGCGTATTCCAATGGTATTTGATCTTTTCGGATACTAAAATGTCTATGATCTTATACAAAACACTCACCAGAGTTGTTAATGTTGGTTTCCAACCTGTAACGTTATGTTTGCAACGTAATATCTGAAGATCGAGGCAGCTTAAAGTTCCATTCTTTAGCCTATTCTAAGAATATCTTATTCAGTTTACCCAGTCTTCTTAGTCTAATTTTTCAGGATTTATGAAGCTTCAACGTTTTGCTCAGTTAAAACATTCTATTTTATACTCAGTCTCATGGCATCAGCTAACATATCACGCACACAGCGGGATGAAATATCTAATAGCAATTCGTTTTCTCTAATTTAAAATTCACTTTAAATATAAAGAGAACAAAATTTTTAAGCTGCGTACAAACATTTTATTTATTCGCTTGTTTCAGTCTCCCTCGTGACTTCCAGAATTTCTTGTACATTTTACAGCTATTATAAGCCAAAAGCATTACTGTAATGTTTCCTAATTTAGATTTATATTCGAGCAGAAAAATATACACAAATATGCAATTTTATCATATGCTTTATTGTAGTAAACTCTTTTGAATATTCAAAAAATATTCATTAACATTTTATTTATGCTACCTTATAATTTTGAAATTCCACTGTAACGTAAATGATTGAAAAAAAGTCCTATATTTCTCACTAAAAAACAAATGTTAAGAACATATTTTTCCCTATTAAATTTCGTATTCGAATATTTAAATATATTCCATTAATACCAAACCCATTACAATATGACAAATTTTAAGCAAATATAAAGGAAAATTTGAAATTTTATCTTTTTGAATTCATGGTTCCATGTTTGTAGATTTGACTTATAATTTAATTTCCCAGTTGTATGTTTGGTTCAGCATAAAGTTTTCCAACATTGGCAATAAATATCTATAAAGAATATCTATAAAGAAGTTTTAAAAGTAAAAGAACAGACTACAATTAGCGAATTTTTGGAAACTTAATATATTTTTTATGAGCTTTAATAGCAATCAAGCGTTTAAAAAAATTCTTTAAAACTAAAATAAAACTTTATTAACACACAGTTAGATCCTTAATGCTTTTAAAGCTTTAAACAAACTCTAAGAATTTTTTTAAACTGAAAACCTAAAATTATTAAATGTAAAATTTTAGGTTTTCAGTCGTCAAATATTTGTGAGAAATTATATGAATCTCATTTTTTAATAAAAAAAATTATTAACTGAAAATTATGTGTTATAATAAGTATTTTCACAGATATATTCAGTACTAGGCAATTATTTTTCTCGTGATTTCCGAGGTTTTATATCGTTTTGGGGTTTTGATTAAAGTACATTGACAGTTGCAAGCTCACGTATAAAATCACTTTATTTCCCCAAACAATCTTACAGAACATTTGTGGTGTCCTTTCTCTGCTGATTCCGAAACAGTGATTCCAAATGAGGTCCCTTCTGAGCCTTGTGGCGTCGTGCATCCCTTCTGAGCCCCGTAGTTTCTTCCTGCTCTTTTCTTCCAGAGAAAGGAGCCCAACTAAATAACTAATAATTCCAGGCCTCTCTCCAGCCAATAATCCTTTCACCCCGAACTTTTTCTCTCTAGAGACTGACTTTCTTCGGTTACACATGTTGGCGATGCTTTTATGCTGGATGCAACCCTTTTAGTATCGGGAGAATAAGGGATGTTTATTAATGCTAGTTGTCTGTCCTTTCCATTGCTGAAATACGCTACGATTGTTGGCTGATCTAGATAAAATGGGATATAAAGGTGGTCTACATGTTTATTTATTTGATCGAGCGCTGCAAAAATATATAGCCTTTTTCACTTGCTGATATCTAATGTTATACATTCTTAGTTCAAAGAGATTGGAAAAAGAAAAATCCAAAATGCTGAAAGATATTAATAAAATGCAAAGAGATGGGGAACAGAGTCAGCGTTCTTTGGGTATATTGCTCAAATAAAATATCATTAAGGTCTGGGGAAAATTGATTTGTTAAGTCAACTATATAAATAACAAATATTAATTATGACGACGGACGAAATTCAATACGAAACACTCTCTAGTCACCTCGAGACATTTTTCTTCTCTTCCCTCTTTTTCTGCCCGTGTGTTTATGAAATCATATGTGTGTATATATAAATATAACATTACTAAGACAGTATGGCTCTTTCAGTTCTTTGTCATTATGGCATGACTATTTTTAACTCGCATACTGATGGTCTTGCTTTTTAAGAAAACGCCTCGTTAGTCATTAAGTTTCTGGTTTTTTGTAATCTTTCTTGTTATGCATTTTTCTATTTTAATTTGTTTGATTCTTTTTTATTTAGTGGTATAGTTTTTTTAAATCTCATATCACCCATAAATTATAATAGATTAAATGTAATCATATTTCGACACCAACAAAGTAAAAAAGTCAATGCAAAAATAACTATTTAGGGGAAATATTAAACGATAAAGTTCAAAACTTCAATACGCTCTAAGACATGGTTTTTTTCCGACCAACATCCTATGGCCAGGGAAAAATCAAACCCACAATGGGCTATATCCTGAACCAATATTTTAACAGCTGAACTACTACGAGATGTCCTTGATCAACCATATATTACCTTCCGCCAAAAAAAAATAAAAAATAAAAAATAAAAAGAACATCGAAGACCCAAATATATTTTCCGGAAATTTCTGCTACGCGATATTCTAACGAATCCCTCTCTCAAACCACACTCATTCAAAATTTTTTTTCAGAATCATTAAAAGCCTCAGTGCCCTCCTTCCGATATTCTAACCTTTGAATTATTGTGCCATAGTTGATCAACCCTACAAGGTAATCTCATTGAAAGTCATACAAAACAACCTCATAAAAATTTCAGTGAAGTTATAACGACTATGTTGCCACACTTCTTCGCATTTCTCTCATTTTTTCCTTCACCTGTGCGATCTGTTAAGCCCTTGTGTACAATAGATCACCGTTGCGATCAAAAACAACCAACCAACATTACCTTGAAATGTCATTGGAGTTTATGAGTCCCACTGTTGGCATGAGTGCAGCTCCAGATCTGATACGCCCTCGCGTGGCAAAAGACAACCAGAGGCTCCAAAACCAACCAACCTTTACAATAAAACTAACAGACTCGTGTTGCGATGTCTCCGAACTATTCTCCTATGTTATGACTAGTTTATTCACAAATTTGTTTTTTATTTTTTACTTTATACCCGTGCGGTTAATGTACTTTTATTGAACATCTTCGTGTTATTTTTTCAATCCAACACGACCAATGTTGGAAACAATAGCTTCTTTGAATTTAGCCTCAGGATATAAAGGGAATGAGTGCAGTAAAACTCCTTCCAATGACAAATTTTTCTACGTTCAAAATGAGCATTTTCAACTCCGTTGAAAAGTTATGGTAAATTTAATTAAATATCTCATGCAATTAATATATCTTGAGAAGTCTAATTTCTTGAAACTCGTGTAAATACAAATATCATTTTTTTTTTCAAGTTTAGAAAAAAAAAAAGTCAAGTCTCTGTGTGCGTGGACTTGAGGGGAAAGGAGGGGGGGGGGCTTGTGTGTGTGTGCAATGTTGATATTGTTATAATACGTAATAAAATAAATAGGTTAAAGAGGAAGCGAAAAGGAGACATTGAACATATTTAAAGGTGAAGAACTCTTGAGAACAGAAAATAAGAAACTCGTAAAATTAGGAAAAATTTATCTTGTGAGAATCAGAATTAAAGAGTAAAATACAAAGTAATAAATTTAAAATTGGCTCTTTTAACTTTGTTATAAATGCGCTTTTACAATTGACGTTAATCTAAAAAACTGATACTGGTGGTAACTGATGTATGAAACTTACTAATTACTAATGGGGACTTTATTTTAATCTTTGGTTTTTCCCTCCTCTAGATAGAAGGTGTGATTCTAAGGTAGACAAACTATCTTAGAATCTGTGGGCATTTTGAAAGCAAGTCAGAATTGTGGTGTCCACCCTCTTCCCCTAGTCTAGGTTTCCATTTGTCAAATAATTTTTGACATCTCTGAGCGTAATTATGACTCTAAAAGATGGTTTTATATTTGTAATTTTTCACTCTGTGTTTGGACTGGCTTAAAATTCCTTGTAAAATGAAAAATCATCTCATCAGCTTTTTCTTGTCAGTTTAATCTAAGATTCTGTTTTGTTGATTCCAAAGACTTGTTTGCTCTGAGCCTCAAAATTGTAACTCTGTAAGAACTATCCTCATTGCAAAATAATAAATTAATTAATGGGAAGTGAAGAGATCTATCTTTTTACCAATAGCGACCGCTACTCTGTAGTCTTAGTATAACAGTACAGTCTCACAGTTTGGATATCTAATTCTTTTTATCTCTGTATTTCGAGTTTCTTTACCTTATGCATACCGCAGATCATAATGTTAGACAGGTCATACGTGGAGGCGTTATAAATCATGCTAATGGATATAAATGTTCATGAAAGAGAGATCAATGAACTTTCTATCCAGAATGAGAACGTGTTATGATATTGGACTTATTCCAAGAGTATATTTCAACAATGTATGTTCTATAAATTGAACTGAGGATAAAATTAATGCTGAGTCATCTAGGTAGAAAACACGTGTGATAGTGTTCTAAACAAATTTCTTGATTGTCGAAGTTGCCTCTCGTGGGGCACGAAGTATTCAAGAGAAGTGATTACTATTTCATGCTTCGAAACTCAAGCATTCATCTATTCTGCTTGTCTAGTGTTTGCCATGATTCAAGGAATCTAACGGTGCAGACAACCTTTTATGCTTACGAGACACCGTATTTAATATTCCTAGACAGGATTTGGGTCCAGAGAAATGCAAAAAAAAAACAACTTTTATTCTCTACAGATGTACTAGAACCGAAGAAAAATCTGCGAAGTATATTATAACTACCTCTCAGTCGTATACCGAAGAGAATTGGAAGATATCAAGTAAACCTTAAGTTGAATAGGAAGAATACTTATTTATTTACCAGAGTCTGCGTGTTCAAACTCCGCGTAGACACGGGTATTAGTAGCCTTTCGGTATCGGGTTTAAGGTGCAGGTCCCCTGAAGTTTAGCCCTCTTGTTGAAAAAGATGACCACTGTGTTCTAAATAAACCAACCTATCGATTTAGAAGAAATACTTGTATGTTTGTATGTGGAATTTATTTTAACCTTTTAAAAAGAAATTCCTAATTTTTCCATCTCATCTCATATTGAGAGGTCGACAGACTTAAATTATAAATTACATAAAGTTTAATTTTCTAAATATTCCGTAATGCAATGCGTTCAAAATTGGTTTTTGATTGCAACTAGGAAATTTTTTTCGGCGATTTTTGTCCGAGTTACCCAGGATGTTTTTAGGTAATAGTCGTAATATAAAACATAATTTTTTTTATTTTCTCCTAATTCCTTGTACGCGTTGAGAAACTTGAATGGAAACCTTAGAATATCAAATATTCAAAGGAATCCAATAGGATGATTCACGGCATTGGTCGGTGCTCTTCTTTTCTTCTCATTATAACTATTATAATCATATCTCCTGTGCTTTCATCTCGTCGATTGTTCGAAGAATCTTTTCACACGATGGGAAAATTGTGGCATTCCATCGCTCATTAGCTACCTACTTATGCGACCAGTCCCAAAATAGGAAAAAATCCTGCTTGCAAAAAGTGAGGGCTATCATGATTCGGGATTCTTGGTGGGCGGGGCAAACTGACTAGTCGACCATTTCTCGTGGACCGCGGTAAGTTCATGGCCTGTCTGGAGGACTTTTTGTGTTTTTAGTATTTTTTGTTGTGACGGGGGTCAAGTAAAGGGCAAATGCGTGGACGTTTTGTTTCGGTACTTTCTTGAACGCTTTTAAAAGATCTAACGTTTGTCCGTTAGTTATTCTTTTATCGCCATCTCTGTTATTTATTTCGATAAACAAAATTTTTGACAATGTAAAAGATGTAAACGCTTTTTAAATTTTTTGAAACATTTTTTGCAGTTTTTTGAAACAAGTAAAGAAAACAGATTAAGTAAAAAAAATTCAGGTAGTCTCTTCTAACGAAACTACCGTGGGTTGTTAACGTAGGATTACTTATCGTTGCTTACCTCTTTTGTATGTGTATATGTATATACGTGTTATGTATATATGTATCTATATATATGTACGTATGTATATATATATATACATGTATGTCACAATTTTAACGCATTTTGGTACTTTTCTGTTTAACTGTTTACTGCTTGTTGAAGCGGTACAGACTGGGTATGGCACGCTGCCTTAATTATAACTCGCGAGGACGGATGGATGGAAGGTTTTAGCGTCTGAAATTTCCCTTTCCGGAGGACCGTTATGGAGAAACATAATCCTACGTTATAATACTCCAATTCTTTTATTGTCGAAACCTTTAAAATAGAGCCATATGTACTAATATCGTGGAAATAGGTACAATTACTGTGCAGTCTAGAAGTTAATAAATCTGTAGATTTTTTTTCTTGTATCAATTTCCTTTTTTACATACAAGGAAGGATTAGTGTGTCAATGTAAAAATATTTCTACATGTGAAATAAAAGATCTATCAGTTTCAGATTTGTTAATATCGACAATGCTTTAACCTATTTCTAAGATATTATAGCACTACCTCACCGTAATTCTAAAAAAAATTAGAAAACTTAAAAATCAATACTATATGCTCCCATGATACAGGGATGACTATTTATATATAGGTTGTAGAGGATATCAAACACCAGAAGCTAAATATTTTATAAAATAATCAGGATACGTATACAATTAAACTTTTCTTTGTGGAACTATTTTGAAACACTGTAACTTCTTTGCAACTTAATTTTTGTAATCGATTTTAGATATAAACTGAGCTATGGCTTTTTTTCATCTCTCCGTAAATACACTAAACTTGTATTTTAATTTTTAGAGAGATATAGAAACTTACGAGAATGCTTAAGACACTGCGATCTAAAAAGTCAACATTCTTTAAATTGATACATCTTACTAATAATTCTATAAGTTTGAAAATAAAATGTAATACCAGTTTATTTTTCACTTTTGTTAACAAACACTAAATCGATTTTCATAAACACAGATAGTACACTATTACCGCTCCGAGAAATTCTTGAAATCGTTTATTTAGGGTACTAAGAAAAATTTCACTGTGATTAGTTTTAAAATTAAGTAATTTAGTAAATGATTTACCTCATATATTATTATCTAAATTTTAATTATACGTTGTGTAAAGACTTACTCCTTGTCAAATACTGATAAATTTAAAACTTGCGCTTTTATGAGTATTATAAGATTCTCACATATACCAAATATCAGGAATTACCTAACCGTTTAATACATTTTTTTATTTAAATAATGTAAATATTTGTTGTTTGTTTCCTAGGTATGCATTTCTTTTTGGTACTCTATATGTTATATACATGTGCTAGCGAATGAATACTTCTTATTACTTTGTCTTTAATTACATGATTGCCGAATAAAAAAGTACAATTCTGTACAAAATTGCAGAGATTCAGCGTTTGGAATCTTAGTTACATTGTTTGCGGTAAATAAATACGACATTCAATCGTTAAATTTAGCTTTTTATAATTCGTCTCATGCATCTTATAAAAAAATGTGTAAAGAAAACACTGAGTATTAATCATTCGATACTTATATTTAAAATCTACATTTAATGACCAACGACAAATAATATTTCCTCTAGTAAAATATTGTTTAAAAAATTTACACTAATTGCATGCTTTAGAATAGTTTTTTAGTTTGAGTTTTTTTTTTACTTTTTAAAATAATAGTCAAGAATTTTTACAGTTTTGTTGGATATTAATATGGTTTCAACATAGATACTCAATAATGAATTAAAAGTAAATGCTAATTCTGTATAAAAATTTATAACACGATATGAGGCAGGTGTACCAGTTTTTTTCGCTTTTCAGTTTGTGTGTGTGTATATATATATACTATATATATATATATATATATATATATATATATATATATATATATGTGTGTGTGTGTGTGTGTGTTAGTTAGATTGCTTCAAAGTATAATAACGGTGAATCTTAAGCCTAAGTAATGATGAGCGATACGTGCTTCTAGAAATTATGAATATATATTTTGAACTGTTTAGTTTGCATTATAACTTCTAAATGTGTGCCTCAAATCCAGCTGTCAAAACCTGTAACGGGGAAACTCGCTTACCTTAATTTATCATCATTAGGCTTCATAAATAGATGGTTACAATGCATGCTGAACTAAATTTATCATTGTGATCCAAAAGAGTATTGATATTGTGGTTTATGCCCAAAATGTATTTGAGAAAACGTTTAAGAAGATTCAAACAAGGTTACGTGTGACGAAATTGCAATCAATCTTCTAGGAATCAAAGTGTTTACAAGATGGAATGCGCAACTATTTATTTAGTATATATTATTTTAACAATCATAGCAACTGTTCCTCTAACACATGTTCTTTATAGCATTTTTTAGGATAATGTAAGTGTGCAATGTTTTCTTGCGTTAATATCAAGGTTCATTAAGCAAGATGAAAATAGCAGAAGTTATTTACAGAATATTTTTCCTTTTGCTCTCACAACGTGGTTTTAGTTGAAATTAAAGATATAGAAAGCTTGTCTAAAATCACTGGAGATAAATGGAGCACTGTCTTTTGGTTTTATATGTTATATTATTTATCTAAGTGTATGGTCAATCCCCTTCGTAAGTAATGCGATTAACTGAATTTCGTTAGTCACTGAATTTTTATAACAGTAAATAATAAACTTTTATAGAATGTGTCAGTGTATATATATATATATATATATATATATATATGCACTTGGGTGTTTTAGTCTATGAATTAAATAATTCAATGAAACTTTTTTGAGGAAAATAAAAACCTTCAAAAGAAAGGAAGATTATAACATTACTTCATTGATCGCTGAATGCAGCCGACGTTTTTATTTCATTCATTTTAAATTAATAAATAGTCTCTGAATTTCTTCACGACTTAGCTAAAAAGACAATCTGTTTTACGAAATAATCCTCGCTGCTGTCATTTTTGTTCACAGTATACCTTATTTAATTGTTTCATTTATCAACCCTTATTAAATATAGAAAAGAATCTGGCAAAAATATTCTATCAGGCAAGTAAGTTGGTTCTGTATCAGGTTTAAATTGATTATTTTGTTACTCATCGTTACTTTATTTATTTTTTCTTTTTTGCTATCATGTCTTCGAATTAACTTTTCTTGATCTTTTTAAAAACTTTAAATAAATATTTCAAAATTTATTTCTTTGAAACATACGTGTCTGGAATATTAATTTCCTTCCTAAGAGGTTTTTGTATGACATAAATCTTGTTCTTAATAAACTCGCAAATAGTTATTTTTTATAATATTTATAGCATATAAACACACCCACTTCGCAAAAAAAAGATAGGAAAACTTTTGAATTACATTTTTCAAATCTCTGTTTAAAGATGAACAAGTACAATTTTTTTAGCGGCATAACATTTCCATCTCAAAATATTTCCTTTCGATCATTAAACAGAAAAATGCAAAAGAACAAAAAAATGAAAACGAAATTACTGTTTAAACAAAAAAAAAATTAATTTCATATTTCTTTGTGCCTCATCTGCAGTAAATTGATCAATAAAAACTACAATGCAAATCATTTTCTTTTACGGTATAAATTTAATGAATTCATTTACTCTGATATGGGAAGTTAGATTCCTCCACACATCAAATTTTTTTTCTTGCAATTTTTTATCGAATGTTAATCATTGTCTCGATTAAATAAAACGGTTGGTAAGCGTTAATTGAATATAGTTCTTGGAACTTTACTGTAATCATTCATATTTGATTCGTTTTTGAAGAACAGAACTACAAAAGATTGTCTGCTGCAAATTACATTGGGACAGGATTATAATGGTACTCTTATGCAATAGAATAAATACTTAAAACGCAATGCTTTCTGTTTATTCTGCTAAAAATACTCTAATTATAAATTAAAATAGTACAAGATATAAAGAGACTTCAATTCTTTAAAAGTGACAGGCTATTTACTTCTGTTGTTTTTTTCATAGTTTTAACAACTGTTTTAACATTATTTTCAAATATTTAATTAAAGAAATTGCAAATTGCTGTTTATTCTCTCTTAAGTTTATTCCTTATCTAATTCTTGAGAAAAGTTATACATTCTGGAATACCGCTGTACTTTAATATTGAACTAACTGTCATTCAAATGTAATTATTAATTTAACGCAATTATTTTCCTATTCTAAAACTTTTCCACATTTAGACTTTTTTCTTATACCTAATAAACATTAAATGAAACTAATTATTGAACTTTTTTGAGAAAACTTTTTATATTGCATTTTATAGGAAATACGTCTCTCATTCAATCCTTTGGATTTTTTTATCAATATAAAAGATGGGTAATATTTGGCATCTGCTTTTCAAACACAAAACCTATATTTGTGATCATAAACCTTTAATTTTCTTACTAGGACAAAATAATGTACTGAATTCTTACAAATTTTAAGTGAGTCATCTTATAAAAAGTTTAAAACTTTTGCAGAAGAATGTATAAGGAGATTAGTGTATGCTTTTTTTTTTATCTTAGATATGTATTAGTTTGAATTCTAATAAATTAGGGATCACAAGTGGTTGCACATCCCAAATCTCTTTTTATAACGGTGTTTCTGCATAACTTACATATTTTATATAACTTCATGAATTTTTCAAACCCAAGTAAAGTATCATTTATTAACGTGCGTTATTTAGAATGGACAATTAAAAAGGCCTAAAACTGCTTTATATGAAAATGTTTTCCGTAAATTCTTATTTAATATTGCACTGATGCAATAATTTGCAAGCTTCAAACGTAACATTAAATTGTTCTTTATATAACTACACATTAAAAAAATTCACTGACCAAGATACTTTTTTGTTATATTAATTACTTATTAAACAAGTTTTTAAACCTCCCTGAGGAGACCGTCCTTGGAAATTGAACCGCGTTACTATCATGAATACGTGTTAACGCTTTGGTTCAAGAAGTGTTAACAAACAGACGGAGATGGGATAAGTTATAAAATATGATATTTGATTTAGTGGAGGATTTTCTGTGAACTGTCATAAGAGTTCTTGAAACCACACCCAATTTACTATGCAAATGCAGCTTCAGGGAAAAAAATTCTGATAACGAACGTGCGAGGGTCGAGGATCAAGGTCTGCATTTTTACAATTTTTATTTTTTGTTTTCTAGTTTCAAAAAGCCCCCTCCCACGTTGAAATCTCTGGATTCAGACGCTTTTTAATATTATTTACTTGATGGCGTCATTCTGGTTGGATGTCCGACATTGTTGTCAGCATCGTGAGATTTTCACAGAGGGAGGGGGGGGAGCTGTCAGGAGTACTTTTCCCCTGCTATCAGTACTTTTGCGAAATGTCAAGAGAGAAGTGGATGAGTTTTATATTTTTGTTGTTCATTGAAATTCGAACTAAATGGTTAAAATGTAGAACAATGTTTATACATGACCTCCCCCGACAGTTTCCGTGGCAAATTTTTATTTCAGATTAAGGAAATCCCAATATCGAATGCGCAGCGCAAAACTAACTTTTCTTTCCCTCTCGTAACCTTTAAAACTCTTAATTTCTTTGGTGAGATACAGACAAGCTGAGAGTTAGATTGTATAATTATTTTAACTAAACCAATTTAAACTACTGCATGTCATTCCTTTAAAAATTCACTTTTTACGGTACACATTTTCAGGCCATTTTTGTTTTTCACCCAAATGCACGCAGTAATTAGTGCTGGAATACAGAGTATATGGCTAGAAGAATGCGATTCAGTACTAAATGACTACTGATCAGCCACACTTTTTTTATCGCCATTGGGGGGGGGGGGGGCTTGGGGTGCCTTGAGTGGATGACACATCTGTACTGTTTGTCCGGCATCCTCGAGCCCCATAGCAATGAAAAATGTCACCGAAGTTGGGAAATGTAACCCTCGACTGCGTATTCAAGGTATTGCTACGTAGCGACTGGTCTTCAGTGATTCATTGGCCGATACGCGAAAGCGGAGGGGGCGGAGGTGTCAATTGAAATTTATCGCCTTTTGGAAAACAACTTAGCTGGCCCACAAACTGATCCCAGGACCATCCAAGACCATATCTTTTCCAAGTGGCCGTTCTGATCTTTGCACCACAAATCTCTTTGTCATGATTCTGTTGAATCAATCGCTTAGATTTAGGGAGTCGTAAAATCACACGCACGATGTATTAGATAATTTTTATAATCATGTTATAATCTGTGATTTTCTAAAATAGTCTACCCTGCACATTTGTAGGCTCTTGAGGTACAGGACCCCCTTGAGAATAGCAAAACCATTGAATAGCTGTAAATTACCAGTGCAGTTATAGGCAACGCAGTACTGTGTTTTATAAAAAAAAATCCCTCTATCAATGCATACACAATAAATAATACCATACTCAACAAAAGTGCTTACTGCCAGACAGATAAATTCAATCGTTGGTGCACTGAAACAAAAATATCGAATTAACACCGAGCAACTACATGAAATTTTAAACAAAAGCCGCAACACTTTTCTAAAACTCTGCACTGGGAACTGCACAGATTTGAATTTTAAAGTCGGAATGTCTTGCAAAACACTTAGATCACCTCTGTCAAAGTACATTGCCTTTTAAAGTTTGAAGACATTAGACTATGAAACTATGGTGATGTATATAGTCCGATGAATCCTTGTCACTACTTTTTTTTTCAATAAACGGACGAATAGGTGTGTGCATCAACAGGAGCAAATTTTCCAGGAGTAGAGTTTGTTTCCAAATGTGAAAAGTTTAGGTGGTTCGATGATGGCGTCGCGTGCATTCTTATAACATATTTAGGGTCAACTTTTAATGAAAGGAACAGTGATTACTAAAAGATATCTTTCAGAAATATGTGATCTTATTCGCCCTGTGATATCTGTTTCTAATTTTTCTGATGTGTAAATATCTGTTTTATTAATAGTTTATATGATATACTGGAAGTAATACTGGAAGTGTCCTACATTACTTTCCTCTCTCTCTCCCTCTCTTTTCCCAGACAGTGTAGGCTTACATTTAATAAGTAAACTGAAAATCCCCTTTTTTAAATTTTGTAAATAGCACTCATTTTTTTAAGTTGCTATCATTGACATTACATTTACCATCCTACGTGTACTGTAATTGTCCCCATTACAAGTATGGTCTAAATCTCTTTGCATGAGTACAAATCTAATTGCTTCGGTTAGATATATAATAGGTTGCTGCAGTTTTATATTACTAAAAATTGAGTAAGTGTTCTTACATTTATCCTTACTGAATGATATAGCATATCTCGCTTTTAACTGAATACATGGATAGTATTTAATTTTCATCATATTTAAAGAAGATAATATTTTATATAGTGCTCATCAAAAGCGAATTTCATGCGAACTTACTCAATTTCTTTAGATGTGGAAAAACAGAAGGGCTTATTGTTTATCTACTCTTTGAAAAGGGATTTTTTTTAAAGTTCTTCATAAAAAATTTCACTTTATTTAGACAAATATTACTTTGAACTTTTAATATTTATAAGAATATTTCAGTTTCTTGTCAAGAAAATGAAACTCTAGCCTTATTAAATCAGAAAAAAAAATTTGGTATTCATTATTTAATTTCAATCTCTCCTTATTTAAATTTAATGCAATCAATATTTCTTATACCGAAGCGTAAAATTAAGAATTTGGTTTTGAACTTTAAATAATTTTAATTTATATCAAAGGAAAATGCTATGTTCAAAAGAGCTATGTTCAAGTACATTTCCGTCTCACATACAACAAAACTGAAAGCAGAATTCCTGAAATATCGTTTCCAGATTTCATGATTAATCTCAATACCTTCTGCTCACTTGCATAAAATGGGTCTTTTATATGTTGGTAAAATTTTCAAGGAAGATGTTTGAATGCGGCACGCAACGTTCCATAAGGCAATCTGCTATGATGTCTTTCTTGCTGGTTTTCCTACTCGAAGTGGTCGAAATTGCTTCATATTATCAAAAAGCATATTTTTGCCAACGAAATCTTCCTTTTGATAATATAATACTAGGGAAATATTTTTCAAAAGTGCAGAGGATTCACTAAACTGTAGATGAATAAAAAAAAAAGTTGCATGTTAATAAAATAAGGATGCGATTCTGTAGTGTAACAGAAATGTATTGAAATGATATCCTTAACTACGTTAATCACGTACAACTTGGAAGCCGATAATGATAGAAAAATTGCTAGTGTTATTGGTTATTCAGTAAAGTTTAAAGTCTATTTGTAAATTTCTTTTATATAATACAGAGTATATTTATTTTTGAGTTTTATTAAATAAATCTACAATGTTATCATGGTTGACTTAGCAAATTTATGAACATTATTATCTTATTTTAAACTATGCCTCTAAAAAAATTTTGTTTTTTCATATAAAATTATAGAAATTAAGTATTCCATTGTACGTTTATTTTTTATTTTTTGTATTTATCCCTATAAAATTTTAAGTAAGTTGTACATTTTAATTAACTTTAACTTTGAGACAGAAAGTATTTTAATAAATGTCCAAAATTTGTAATTTCATCGTAATGCAGGGAATAAGTATTTGCATATTTATAGCTGATTAAGAAATATTGAAAAAAAGAGTTTGGAATTTTATTTGTAATAAAACATTATAGTTTTATGTAATTATATTTTGAATAATAAAAATCTGTTATTTTTAATGACTAGGGTTTTCTTATAAAAATTTATAATACATGTTCAAAAATATTCTGAAATTACTGATAATTTGTTAACTGAACATCTGAAAATTAAATTAATCTAATAATTCGGACTGAATATTAAAATACTGAATACTTAAAGAGGAATAAACGTTCTTCTCTTTAATTAAAAATTACAATGTGCGAAATAAATACAGTTCTTAGATGGGATTTAAGATTTGAGATATTTCTGGCCTCAGAGTTGCGCACGTTTTAATGCCTTATCTTTAAAAATAACATATATAAATTGTTAACGAAAGTCCTATCCCCTTTCACACAAAAGGTTGGTTATCTCTACTGTAACGTAAATACTGCGGTAATTTTAGCTAATCTCGTGAGACGTTACCGCTACGTATTTAATTTCATGAAAAGGCTCTGCGGAATTCCTTTTCTTAAAATTGAATTTTCAGACGCCAGTCTTTCGTCTCTAATCCATTTATGTTTTTAGAAGTGAAATATATGCTTTGAGCTTAAACATAAAATCACACAACACACACACGCACACTCTGCATCTTTAATCATACCCCATTCTAAGACGTGACCAGAGTTTAATGCGTTATAAATTAAACATTTCACAAAATAATAAATAATTTAAATGGGGAATTTCAGAAGCCGCTAAGGACAATTTTTTTTTTCATCCTCTTCAGCAACTGTGTTTCCAAATATATAATAATATGTTTTGTCCAAAGACATAGAAGCGAAATGGGCAGGAAAAAAAATCTAAATTGTCGGTAGAAATAATATTAAAGAATACTCTTTTTCGCATTCCATTTTAAATAAAAGATGTTGTGTTTTCATCTCCTCTGACTGACACAAGATTGATCGCAGTTCGAAAGAGAAGAGAGAAAAAAAAAAGATACAGAGGAATGTTTTTTTTCTCCTAAATATAATTTATATGTGCATGTGGCAAGTAGGAAATGTCTGTTTGAAATGTATAGAGTTGCCTCTCCCAAAGGAATCAGGTCTGTGCTTTCGGTGCATTTTTTTAAAAAAGGGATTTCCGTCAACTTCTCAAAGTATTCTAACGTACGTATTTTAAGATTCCTATGGAAAGCACGGCTCTGAATATATCTACACTTTCAAAGCGTCCAAATATTTTCGTAAGCATGGCGATTATATTTATGGAGCATAGAAGATGGATGCATAAAGTTAGGCATCACGATTTACTTCTGGTTGAAACTTCATAATATGACAAAGACCGATGAAATGCCAGAACTTAGTCCGCAATAGATTAAGACTGAGATTATGGATTGTGGGTCCGCACCTACATGTCAACGTCAAACTAGAGAACCTAATAGCACAAAATATTATAAACTCAGTCTGGAAATTGTCGAGATGTTTGAATAATGCACTGTCGATAAATTTTTTTTTCTGTAGTCAGTTATGTCGTGTTATATATTTTGTAAAGAGAGTTTTTTAAAGACATTTTAATGTGACATTTACTGTGTTTGGAATTCTCCAATGATTAATCGCTTCTAGTATCGCCTGACGTCAGAAAATGTTGCAGCCTCAATCATTTTTCAAAAAATAAACGCATTTTTAGATAAATTGGGTGAAATTGAAGATCATTCAAACTGCAAAAAAAATATGGAGAACTGATCAGCTTTTTTTTATTATTTGTACGTATTAAACGAAAGGAATTTTATTTATGACCGAAACTAATAGCTTGACGCCTTTCACACACATGTAATAATTTAAACCCTGTCACGTTGTCATTTATTTTAATGTTTAGGTGTGATGCGCCGGTAACTATTACGGAAATGACGCAATAGAAGGAATAAACTATTTATTCGATTTTCTAAATTACATCAGAGACAAATAAGTAATTGAATTAAGAGTAATTTCACGGGCTTGGATTGAAAGTGTTCTTATTGTGAAGGTATTATTTTTTATCGCAGTGATAACGCTTTTAATTTGTTAGACTTTTTCAAATTAAAAAAAAAAATTGTTAAACATTACAAGGCATTTTCTAACGCCTATAAACGATGTTACCGTCTTATTGTTTTTAATTGGTGGTATATAATGCTTTTAGCTTATTTAATTTTAAAATGATGCTTAGATTTTTTCTTTATAATTTCACATAAAAAATTTTCAATGTTGTATTGTACTTTTTAAAGCGTTTTGAGACCTCTACAAAGAAATGTTACCGTCAAATCATTCTAAAACTTGCTATTTCGTATTTTTTAGATCTGTCGTTTACCATGTTATATTCGTAATTCTCATGCTGTTCTTAGTAAACTTCATCTAAACGGTACTTATGAGGTTTACCTGCTTTCAGTTCGCTTAACAAAGAATTTATCGAAAGGACAGAGGGCGGATGAATATTTGTAGAAAAGATTTTTAATGAGAGGGGGGGGGGTGATCTTTGCATCATTACTCACTACATATTTAAAACCCGGATAACTTTTTACTATTAATCTTCTTAAAAACGAGTTAAAAGACATCTATTAAAGTTTCATTTTTACAGTTGGGTTTTAAATTTATTTTCTCAGAATTTTACGTTTTTATGTGGTTTCTTTTGAGTTTTTCCGTTACTATCAAGTTACCACTTAGGGCTTAATGTTGTATTTTAGATTTCCTTTTATTCCTTTTTTTTGTGTTGCACTTTGCAAAACCCAAGCTTAGTCCGACTTACCTCTGTTTATTTTTCACTCCTCTGTTGAGTATTATTGCAATATTATTATTGTAGGTCGGTATAACGTATAAAGCAACTGAGTTATGCATCCGATTCATTAAGGCTGTAGATTTGTTGATCTAATAAGTTTTCAGTACAGACGTGAGTTTAGGGTCCCTCATTAAAATGGGTTAGGACGTAGGAATAAAGGCGTAATAAATTATATTTAGAATGACCGTAAAACACTTTCATTTTAAACATTCATGCAAAATTTGATAATCTTATTCTTTTACTTCGCAATCAAAAGTTCCTTTTGTAACCAATCATCAATATGCCCCTTTGGGATCTTTGAAATTTACCCTACATTTTTCTTGTAAATTTATCATAAGTTACCTCATTGAACAGATATATTTTTTTCAAACTTACCTTATTCTAAATGTTGTTTTACTAAGTTTATCTCCTGTTATTTGTAAGTGCATTAATGTAAACAGTGAGGCAGAAAATTTATTACCATATCATGATGTTTAAACACGTGGACTGACACCTGTCTGAGAATTCAGGGTAAAAATATTTTGGCGTAGATGAAACCTCTGACATAAATCCATTTTAATAGCCTAAAGCATCAGGAAAACAGAGCAATATTTTCATTCATCGGTAATTTTTACATGCATGGACTATATTCAAATCCTTTTTTTTACTACCGGAACATTTCCTTATTAATATTGCATTGTTAACTCTTCGTGTCTTCACATGAGATTAAAAAATTTTGAAAATTCCTATTTATTATGAAAACTAAATTTGCATCGTGAGTTCCACTGATAATAGGTAATGGTATGAACCAGAATATTTATGTACAAAACTGGCACGTAAAAAAAACTATGATCCATTATTAAACCAGATTTATTCTGACTGAAATTTAAAAAGTTCATACGATGCATGATTGAACATATTCGCATTAACATCTCATTAACACACTGTTGTACCAACATTCTTAAAAAAATACCTTTCCCCTGTTTTAGGGACGAAAATGTTGGCGAAAGAAATAACAACATTCTTAAGGAAAAGGCCCAGTCCACCGGTACACAGAGATCGCCCTTGATTAATGACATAATTTGAATCCTAATTATTCCATTATTGAAGAACGGGGAGCTTATTAAAAGATTTTCAAAAATGTGCTATCTCACATTTTGTCATTAATCTCAGCCGCCTGCGCAGTTTCTGTATGCTGCTGCTTCTTTAAGCAATTAGAGGTTGTCGTGATGTTCAGGAAACTGCTGGAAAACTTTCCCTAAAATTAACCACTCTTCTTTTTCTCAAATAAAGTCCTTATTTCTGGTTGTAATTGGATATTCTTGTGGTTAAAGCCCATTTTTCTGCATGTATGTCATGAAAGTTTGTTTTGGGCATTCAATTTCACTTATTTCAGAGAAATTGGAAATGGAATGATATTGTTTGGAAGAGAAGTATTTGATAACGGGTATTCTGTAACAAGTGCAGGAGGTAGTTTGAGAAATTCTCCCGGTGTGTGAGTCGAGACTTGGAAGTTGATAAGAGTGGTACACAAACGTTGTTTATCATAATAAGTGTGCCTCGATAAACTATACAAACATATATAAATATAGGTAAATGAAAAAAAATTCCCTAATAAGTCCTATATTGTATAATCCCTATAAGTCCTATATATATTGTATGTCATATATTGTATAATGGTAATAGTCCTATAGTTAACAGATGAAACTGAAAGAGAAAACCTCAAAATTCCTAAAATAATGAACTCAAAAGTCGAATTTCAAAAATATAAAGTAGACGTTCTGTACTTGAGAAGACGTGTAGCATTCAACAAAACGTGTTACAATAACGACCTTGTGATACACTGGAAGAACGTTGACATCTCCCACAACGGAAAACTGAATATATATATGTTTAGCGACATAAACTTTCGGAAGGATCCCCCAGTATCCGACGAAAACATAATTATTTACCCTATAAGGTAAATACAATGTATTAATATATGAAGAACGCGGCTGGGTTGGCAGGCCTCTCAGACTCTCCCTGCATATTACTCGTATCTGTATAAATGTATTACTTTGAAAACATGTATGTATGAATATGTGTGTATGAGAGAAAAGAAAACGAGGTACAATCATGCACACAAACTTATGTTTTTAACTCGAGCCCAGATAAATGCAGTAGTGACTCGGTACGCAATTTTGGACACATTCTACTTAGATAGTCACACTTACCCTCAGAAGGTTCTCCATGAGATACATATTTCCACTGTACGTTTTCCCTTTTCAGAAATCTTTGTACGTAAGCACTCAATGCAACCCTCCGAAAGTCAATGATTAAGTCTCTGTTCTTACCAATGAATCTGATTAAAGTAATATTACGTAAAGATCTACCTATTAAACATCGGCTTTAAATTATATTAAAATGTCCAGTACTTTTCATCATCATCATATTTGACACGACAGCCTAGGGTGGGCCAGGGCCTTCAGTTGAAGATTCTCCAGGACAGCCTATTTCTAGACTTGGTCTGCCAGTTCCTCACTCCAATCCCTCTAAAATCTGATTCAGCAGAGCTATCTCAGTTTTGGCCTTCCTCTTTTCCGACTAGTAAAGGTCTTGCAACAAAAATCTTCTTTACTGGATTTTTTTCTTCCATTCTAGCACTATGAGAGGCCCAGTTCATTCTTTTAGTTTTAAAAATTTTAATAATATTGAGCTCTTTAAAAAATCTATAGATTTCTGAATTAAAACGTCTCTGCCATAGGCTATTTTCTTTGACATTTCCAAGGATGCTTCTGAGAACCCTTCTCTCGAAGACTGCAATTCAGTATTCTCCAGTTTTTGTTACCAGTACTTTTCAAGTATACAATTTATGTAAAGCATAAAGATTATAATGTTAACTCATTAAGCTTCTTTGATGTTTTTTACGATAATGACAAAAAATAACTTAGTTTGAACTTCTATAAACTCAATGGAAATTATGTTTATTTAGCTCAAAAATAATTATACGTAGAATTAAGTTATGCGTACTAGAAGAAAATTATACTTACGACAAAACTTTGCGAAAATTTACCCTGTTTTTATTAAATTCAGATCTCTACTCTCAAAGCAAATTTTAAAAAATCTAAACCTTATCCTCACTGTGTATTATACATGGTTTAGTTGATACAGCCATTTCTTTAATTCGGTGGGTTATTCGGAATCTGCAAATTATCATTAAGGTTTAGGGATATTTGTTGAAATATTTTACATTCTTCCAATATTTCCAACTAAAATAATTTGGTAATAACATAAGTAGTTCGATAAAAGTTTGCTGGAATATTTAATAACTAACGTCATTAATATTCATACAATGTTTCTTTCGTGTTACTGTTTACTCAAAGATGAACATCTGTAGATGGTGACATAGATATGAGCATTTTTCCTATTGATTAAGTTAGATCTTAACGTATAATTTTGTTAACACTTATCGTAATATCGGAAATTAACAAGTTTCTAATAAACATGTGATAACGAATTCCTAATTATATAATAAACATGCATATGGATGTAACATAAATAATAATTGAGTAATAATGAATTCAACTCGTATGATTATAATTATGTTTCTGCGTTTCACATGCAGTTCATTTAACAATAATTTGAAAGAATATTATTTTTCCAATATATTGAAATTTTATTTTCCTGTATTTTATTTTCTTTATTCTTTCTTTGCTTGTCTGTATGTGTCTTCACAATATATCTACCGTCAAAAGCAATAAAAATAAATTTAAACTTTAAAACATAGAAAACATGCACGAAATAAATTTTAACATTACTATAATTAATCATCTTATTACTTCCAGTAGAATCTCGGTTTGAAATTCGGATTGCGTTGAAATTTGTTTTTTTTTATCTATTATATTTACATTGCATTAAACATCTTCTGTCTCATTATATAAATTTCAATTAAACAGCGGAAACACAATGCCTAAAAAATTCAAAATTTTCAATTAATTTTTAAATAAAAATAATTGGAGTTATATGGAATAAAATAACTCTATTATTTTGAAAATTAAAGTAAATTTGAAACCAAACTGTGCTGTCAAATCAATGGAATTGCAAGCCTAAAGGGAAGATTATAATCGAACTTGGATTATCCTCACTTAATTAAAAAAAGAATCTCGAGTTAGGACTTATTTTATAATTAATTCTTAATGCATTTTTAAAAAATTTCTTTTCTCATTCCTCAATTATATCGACCATTACTACAATATTTTTTGTCGAATATCTTCATTTAAATTAAAAACTTTACCAAAGAAAGGTCCAAAGAAATTTATTTATTCTGTTATTTTAAGGCTGAAACCTTTTCAAAATATATTCTTTATTTACGTTTTTCTTGTTTCCATTTATTTCTGATTTTATTATTTTTATTGTATTTTTTTTAATGTTTTAGTTTAAAGAAAATTTTTATTTATTTTTTTATCATTTCTTAATTCTATTTCTTTTTTACATTTCATTTATCCTAGTCTTATTTTACTGCATGTGCCTTCAGTATATTATTTATTAAGCAATTTTCACCATCATAAATAATCGTTTTCGTAATATAAAACTTTTTTAGTTAAACTTAATGGATTTTTCCTTAATTAATGTTATAAAATTTTTGTGTATAAAACATTGTTTTTTTTTTCTCCGTTAATTAAATCATGCTGTTTGTTATTCATTTAAAATCAGGGACTGAAAATCAAACCGATGACGATCATTTGCTAAAGTCAGTCAGTTCGTTCTATAAAATGAAAAAATAAGTTTATTCTTCAAAGTCTTGAAAATGAGCACGCATGTCGTAACTTGGTTCATTCAGGGAGATCAAATTTCTTTTTTTAACACCTCAAAGCTCAATCATTGATTCTTAAGGATATATAAATTGACCATACAAGAATAAGCTAATATTTTTAGGGAATCAGCAGGGTTATTCAGTTTTCATCTATGTGCTCATTAATTTATCTTCTTTTGTTTAAAAAGAATCAGCTCGTTTCTGAGAGGTTACGTGAGAAAATTACGTTCAAATAAATTATAATATATGTCCTTTAAATAGACAGAAATTGTAAGCCATTCCCGATCATAATAAACGACTTATGGGCCCGAGGTGGTCTAGTGGTAGCGCGTCGGCTTTCGGTGCTCAAGGTACTCGGATCGAATCACGACAAGCGCCCTTCAATACCTCCGTGTCTAGGCCGGATATGGGCACGTTAAATCCGCAGACTGGAAAGTCTCTCTATGAGAACAGAGAGGGTGGGAGAGGGTACGATCTCCACAGATGTCATCCCGGGGGGGGGGTCAAAATTGAGCTGGAACCTGACTAAATCAGACTCCGACCCTTGTTGCGCCATTGTAAACTGGAGTCACACCCCTCGGACCGCTAGCCTACATGGACCTGGTCTGGAAATACTTCCAGCCAGGGAGCATTAGAAACAACAACAATAAACGACTTCTGTATGTTGAATATCGTGACTTTTATGGTAATGAAATGCCTTGCATACATTTATTTTAAATAAATTCTCATATTCTTAACATTATGCCACTAAGATCTCTCGTAAATGAAAAAAAGAACTTAAATATCTATGCATGCATAGAATTTTACATTTCACGATATTTGAGAACATAGTTCTTAAAAAACGTAAGTTAGGATGGACCATTAACTTAGGTTAATCTATACTTTCTATAGCGAAATGAAAGAGAAATTATAAATATAGAGCTAAGAAAATAAGTAAATCTACTGTAGGCCAAAATGTGAATAATAATTTTAAATCTAAATATTAATTTAAATTTAACCCTTCCTTTTTCAAAGCGACCTAAGTTTATCTTTTAAATTGAGTAGATTGAATCAGTTTCAATGTAAAAAAGTTAGATAAAGGAATATATATATATATATATATATATATATATATATATATATATATATATATATATATATATATATATATATATATATATATATATTAATTATAGTTTGTGGTTATATTATTTTATCATAATATTTATTTATTTATTTATTTATTATGGTAAAATGTAATAACCGCGGATGGACAAGATTCCTTTTATTTCATTTTCATTAAGTTTGATAGTTTCAAGTCAAAACATGCTAAATAATTCAATATGAATGAAGTTTCAGTAAAATGATCATGTCTTCCATTACCAAACCTATTATTTTATCATAATGTAACCAACTTATTATTTTATCTTAATGTAAGTAATAAAATTAGGAATTAATTAATCCTATAATACACAATCCACTACTTTTATGTCTACTGATTCAAATTTAATGGAATTATGAACATAGGTAAAAAAATATATACTTTTCATTGTAATAATCCTTTAATAAAATATGTTATTAATGAACAAATTTATTCATATGAAAGCATAATAAATACATGCTTTAAAAATGCTTCAAAAATATATAAGGAAACACCTTTAGGACAAATATAAAGATGACCAGATATCATTTTTAATTTTCGATTTTTTAAGGTACTGTAAAGTGCCGGTATGCTTTGAGTCGTGTTAATTTTCTAAGATCACGATTAAAATTAGAAAATGATTTGAATGTTTGATACAATAAAATGTATTACCTTTATTTGCCCTTAGTCAATATTTTAAAAATGTACTTTCTCTTCGCTCTCTCCTAGAGACCTTTTAAAGAGTGCAGGGTCTTAGCTAGTAAGAATAGCTCTTAGTGAAATAAGTCAGTGTAAGCGTGTGTGAACTAACTTACTACTTCATTCTCTTGTCGAGTAATGGGATATTTACTTAGCACCCGATTGAAGAGTCTCCATTTTTCAACCCACCCAGTGTTACGTGCCTGGGTTGAGATCCCAGCCAAAGGAACATCGTGTTATGCATTCTCCAGCAAAACGTATAAATAATAGAAAGAGCGCAAAAATAAAATAAAATCCGGGCATTGTATATTTGCTCGCATTCTAAAAGCGTCGGTCTTGACTCCTTGAAATTCTGAGGGCGTCCCGTGATGGGCAAACATTTTCGTGATTTTGAGTTACAAGTGCGGGAACTTATGTAAAAGGTTTGCGACTGCACATAAATATATGGATACCTATATTTGTACGTCCGTCGTAGTGGAATCCGATAGTCTCTCTGCCTTCATTTCAAAGGGGGTTGTATCTTGCCTCGGGAGATGAACGTGTCGATCGGTCATGAGAAAAAGAACTCGGAAGATCGCATTACCGAAAGAGGAACTTATCCAATTATGTACCCATAGGAATCGAGGTATGCTTGATTGGAGCTACATTGTAAGCGGTAATGAAGAAGGTTAGTTAAGGAACTTTTACAGCATTTTGGCGATTTAAGCATATGGTGAAGACTAAGGCTCACGACAATTTCCTGATAGGATTTTAGAGTGTACTAATAAAATATATGGGAATAAATATACTGCCGTAATTGACTGTGCATGTCGAGATTTGATATTTAAAAGTGTTTTATATTATGTTTGATATTAAGAGTGTTAAGAGGGGCAGATTAAAAAAGCTCGCGGGCTCAGTGGTATAATGAAACCTCTTTAATATATGTAAGTATCTAAATTATTATTATTACTTAGAAAATTTTAGGGTAAATCATAAAACATAATATTAAGGCGTTTTCAGTGTCGCTAATATGGAATTATTTTATCAGTTTAAGATACTTATTTCTATGTTCTTTACAAAACTACCTCTATATTTGGTCAAAGCTTTCAGAACTTTTTCTCGTAGTATTCGAAATGATTCAACAAAGATGTAAGTAAACAGTATTAATAAGTTTTATAAAGGAAAAATTACGTTGTTTAAAATTTTTGATGCAATGTTTTTTAATAAGCTTTGCCTGCTCATACTTAATTCAGATTTCTTATAAATATTGTTTTTATTATTAGTTTCGATTATTACAGTGCTGTCCTTTGCTAACAGCTTCTATCTTCTTCTTTCTTATAAGTTTGTATCTTTGAATATTTGGTGTGAGAACAGTTATAGATGCTTTTAGCAGATATAGATGCTAAAAGTGAGATGATTTTCCTACATATAAGTGCATCTAAATCCGTTTATATTGATATAATTTACTATATCATGATATTCTATTTTTAAAAATCCTTTTAACTGATCTATATGGCCCTTCATATTACCCGGTTCCTTTACATCAACATCATTATGGAAAGTACTGCCATACTATATTTCTTAACTCGTATGTTTAACTGATATAACAGTTATAAATATAAGAAAAACTAGATAAATACTGTTTTCAATCGCCAGTAATTTCAAACGAAATCCATCGTCACTTCTCAGATGGTATCAAAGACAGACACATAAAGTATTTAAAGGAAGTGCTATATATTAAAAAATAATTAACGAATAGAGTTCCATTAATCACAGAACTAGAATTTTTTCACAAATTGTTTCTCATACTTCTTTTTTTCTTACAATTTTGCTAAGTTTTCTAAATTGCTACGATTTTTTAAATTGTACTCTTTTCTATTTATGTTTAATTATTTTTATAACCCTGCATCATGCAATCAATTTATTGTATCTTCGACGTTTCAAAACTTCCAATTTTATTTTTCCGACCTGAAATAATTATTGTGACAGAGTAATTGTTTCTTACATTTTTTTCTTTATCCAGTGCAACTTAGCATTCATTCCATTTCTCTTTTTTTTATTAGTTTCTGGAGTACTACTATTAATCTGGGATATTTTATATCTCATGTTGTTTTAAAACTCTGTTGTATATTCTGCCATTTGAAGGTTTTCTCCTTTTACAAGCAGAAGTTATTTCAGATTGAAATCTTTGTTTGTAAATACTGTTGATTTTGTTGATAAAGGGATCGTACCTTTTCTGTTTTATCTGTTCATAATGTCAGCTAACAATATTTGAAGGTTAATGTTTAATTGTATGAAGTTATCAGCTGCGACTGAGTTAAAAATTTGTAATTTTTTTTTAATATTTTCGTATGAACTTTACCCTCTCTGATTTTCATACAGCTGAACATGACTATTTTTTATTCTTGACTTTTTTTAAACATGCGCCTCGTACATGAATAACATAAAATATAACGTTCAGTATTACTATAAAAAGGAAATCTTAGCAAAATATCTCCATAAACTGTTGAGTAAGTTTAAAAATCAGTTGTTTCGTTCTCTGCAGAAAAAAATAATTGTAAATTTTTCGTGGCAAATTATGTTTGCAATTTTTTTAGTTAGTGGATAGATATGATGATGTATTACAGGGATTCTCAAGCACTGTGCCACGGCGAATTATTTCGTATGCCATTTTTACAAAATATATTATACGTACATCAATCAATTATGGAAGTAAAATTCTTTTAAATTTATCTTATTGTTAGTGTGCCGCCAAATTTTTATATTATTAAACGTGTACCGTGACGAAAAAAAGGTTGAGAATCATTGATATATTACTTGAATGCGAAGGGGTTAAAATGTTCAAAGAAAAATGCCTTCTGATTTTTTTGTTTGTTATTTATAATTCCATTGAACAGAAAATGGGTACTTTGGAGTCTTTTGGGACAAAACTGCACAAAAATATCGTATCCGTGGTTTTAAGTTCCGTATATAAAATAATGAAAAATTATTTCCATGGCAACCATATGTTGGTTTTTATTTTTCTCTTCACATACATTTTTATATACATAAGAGCGTGCTCCGAGCTTTTTGCTGCTTAGTGAACTTTCTTTTTTTAGTCCTGAATATTTCCTTACTTGAAAAATTAAATTTTCTTAGTATAGTGGAAATCTGTCCTTTTATATCTAACAGCGTAATTAGCAAAAAGTAAGCCTCTTCTCCCTTAAGCAAACTGAATTAATTCTTTCCTATATTTTACATTTCTTTTATTTTTTTGTTCTGACCTCCAGTATTGCTTTAACATTCGTAATCCTTAAATCCTTACTAAAGAGTTTCAGTAAGCTGAATGTCACGAATCAGCAATCCTAGTTTAGTCTTAGATTCAATACGATATTATGTTGTGTTCATAATTTTCTTTTTTATTGCCGATGACGTTTATCCTTTATACAATGTTCAAGTGATTCTATAATAATTATATTAATTGGATGTTTTGATATGCTGTTTTATTCTTTTCTTCCAGACCTTTTAAGTGTAGCTTTGGCAGTTCAAGGTTTTTGGCTAGCATCTTTCGCAACATGGTTTGGCTAAATTTCACATAATTTGTTTTTAGTTCCTTGAAACGTTTTTCAAACAAGATTAGAGAGGCATTTTAAGAATAACGTAGTGCTAATATTGCTAAAAATAAATGGCATTGGTTATTTAAGTTTACTACTTTCAATGAGCGCGTATTTAACTTTTATTAGGAATTTGTTACATAGATTTCGTTATACTCTTAGAAGATTTATATAATGGTTTAGAATTGTTAATAATTAATTGTAATTTTTAGTCGAATCTGCTGCAATGAATATAGATATTGTGTCATCAAATGTATACCGCTGGAATAGATATGAGAGATGTACGTGATATCTGAGCATTGTTTAACTTCACTGATATTTAAGACCTACAAAGCTATTAAGATGTATCAATTTACTATCTCTTTTTTTAAATGTGTCTATTTGGAAAGAAATTTCGAATTATTATAATTTTATTACATCTAAGAATGCACACATTTTGGCGAAAAACTTCTAATGTGTAGTGTATAATCTTAATTTACAAAGCAAAAAGATATTTAATAATTTTCTGATATCCTCAACTACTAGGTATATCACTGACAAAATTTTTAAAACCTCAACGTAGTTTTAAAGTTAAAGCATTCAGTGATTCTCAAGTAACACACACAAAATATAAATATTAATGATTGTCGTTTAATGTCACTTATTATTTATTTGTCCAAATTGCTCTCGTAACTTGTTAAAAGATATGAGTTTACAAGTTTAAGATGTTGCTTGACTATGCCGTTTGCATTATGCTGAACTGTACAAAACTACTGAGTTTAATGAAGGGATGTTTTACTGCTAAGGTTATTTTACAGAGATTATTAGGCTAATAACAAGCCATAAGTTGAAAAATACAATCGGTATTCACCAAAACTTATTAAAATGGACTCCAATGTTTTATTTACCTTCAGCGTTTCAGGTTAAGCTAAAAGAAATATTCTCGTATGCACAGCTCCTAACATAGATCTATAATGTTAAGGAAAAATACTTAAATTGCATTATGAAACTTTCTGTGCGCGTCAAATGCTTTAAATGCAGGTACCGGAATAATAACTGAATAGTAGAAGAAGCGATGCGTAACTAATTAAAGTTTCAGTTGTTTTTAAAATCAAGTATGTGTGGTATAGTTATATGTTTAATATAGATGGGTAATATCACCTTTAGTATCTTCACTCTGGTTATTCTGTTTGAAATTTTTTAGGGAAATCTTCGATGTTCCAGGGAAATCATGGAATTATTTTTTCTTATCGTAAGAAAGTAGTATTCTGCATAGGTACTGAGTAATGACTGCGTGACTAATTTCACTAGACAATATTTATCATTTTACTCTTGAATTTTATTACATTAAGAGACAAAGAAATCCCAAGTGATACTTTTAGGATACCCACATATTCCAGTTTGTTTTGTCCGGTAAACAAGAAACGGTGAAAATAGATCATTAGCAGAAAAAACATGATGTTCTGGGTTGTCATAAAGCATTTTGGTTTTTATCGAAAAAACTAATTTAAAATTGATAAATGTTTTTATGAAGGCACTTTATTTATTGAAACAGACCTTTTTGGAGTCGTATGAGATGAATTTATTTTCCGAGAATGAAAAAGTATGGAAGTTTTTAACAGTCACTCTGATCATAAAAATTATAATAGATCCAAATTACCAATAAGTAACACAATGTTAATAATGGTCACAGTAACCTAGAAGCAAAAATAAATCCCTCAAAAAGAAAAGAATTATTGTAATTTTTAATCCCTCGAACCTGATATGGGTGTTCCCACGTTGCCTTGGAGGAACTAATACTGTGTTTCGTGCCAATTGTCTTCAACTCTCAATAAGTATAACCTTTGTAAGAACTATGGAATTGTAAGAGACGTCTACGGACGAAACTTATTTTTCTTCAAAACTTAGTAAATGAACTGAGGAAAGAAGATTTAAATGCGTAGCAGAAACTAAAATCCTTTCGCAATTCAAGCACTTATACATTTTAAAACATATGCTGTAACTAATTTTTCTCTATCTTATATTTTATAGACATTTTAATGTATAAATTGGCTGAAATACATTATTTGATACTTCATTTGATACTTTATTTGATATATCATATGATACTTCATTTGATACTCCAATTTACAGAGGTTTTGTAGAAAATAGATATTATATAACCTTAAAGTAAATGCCGATTTTAATAATCCCTTCAAATTTTAAAATAATATTGTGCAATATCTGTAAAGAATATAATTGCCTGAACAATGAATTGTAAAATATAACAGAACATATGATAGAGAGACTGAAATTAATACACCAGAATTATTAACTTCCATTTTGATTAAAGTATTTCTTACACATATATCTTTATAAAATACAATGTCTTACGAACACACATTTTGTAACTGGTGTAATATATCGCATTTTATATGATACTATATGAGATAGCAGCCACCCACTTACCACCCAAAAGTTAATTTTTGCGTTGATATTGATTTCATTTCGGTTTACTGATATTTAGTAATTTTTAATGCTGGTAAAGAAATTTTGAATCTGATGGTCAGAGTAAAGATATTATGCTGGATTTAGTACTCCTATGATGATAGAATATTATCAGATCATTTATCTGTTTCTCTTAAGGCTGTATTAGCTATACATAAATTTAAATGTGTGTTTGCCTTTCATGTTACTTTATTTTCATTACACATGAGGTCAATTTTATGTACAAATGTCTTTTACTCGTTTTTGCGTAGTTAAATATTCATCATGTTTCCACATAGTCTGTTTTGCCTTCATTTAAGTTTTGTGACTTATAATTTTATTTTAGTATAAATTAAAGATTATCTAAAATTTCTGCTAATTTCTTCTTATCTATGCTAAGTAAGAACAAAGAGTTGTTATAAACAGAAAATTTTAAAAGTTTTTTTATCATTCATTGTACGAAAAGTTCTTTGCATGATTTCAGAATATAATTGGTTGTTTATCTGGAAACTTACAAACATTTTTTAAAGGTTTTTTTAAAAATTTAAGTACATGCTTCCTTACTAATAATAACTCTTCTTCTTTTAAAATTACAACTTAAAAAATATATAGGTTTTCTATAATTTAAGCAATTAGATAATTTTACTAGAACTCGCGACGTTCATCCGTTTTAATATTACATGAACAACTAACATTTTTTTACTACCTAACTATTAGGCCCTCTTCGTTCCTTATAATTCTATCCTTATCAGAGCAATAGACTATCTAGAAAATTTACATTATCTTTCGCTGTAAGTATGCCTCAGGCTTATTGGCTATCTTTGAGTGAAGTTCTCTAACTGATTTGTCCTGTGGAAACAAAAAGTCTTATCCTTTTTTTAATGCTTTTATATCCCAGAATCAATCTTATCTATAGGCTGTTAAACCATCTAAATCGAACACCTAATTGTTCCTCTCTGAGAAACTTTGTCGGTAAATGGGAACATGTTCTCTGAATCCATTTTCTTCCCTAGTTGATTTTTATGGTTTCCATAAAAGGAGGTGGATGGTTTGGAAATTGAATAGACAGAGGAATCGTGATTTTTACCAACGCTAAGGGACTGGTAGACATTTTCGTTAAATTTTGGAATTCATTAATTCGTGGAGGTTTTATTAATGTAAAAAGAAACAATCAGCAACGTTTTATAGATGATATTATGTTGTATACTAGAGATCGGTGTTGAATTGCCTTTTCATTTATATTATCAAATAAACTTTTACCTATAATAGAAAATCAGTCATGTACATATCACTGGTGTTTCCTATAATTTAACACATAGCTCAATTTTTTTATAAGTGCTAATTTACTTTTAATGGATTTCTGCTTGGATTTCTCCTTGAATCATGTTCTACATTTTAAATTATTTGAATGCATATAAAACTTCGCTGTTCTCTTAGATGCTCCATACATTCTTCATAGAGACCAGTTTATAATTCCCCCCCCCCCCCGAAAATGTCCTTTATTATTAGTTGATTATCATCAGCCTTTGAAAACGACAAATTTTCGTGCTCTGGTCATGGAAAATTTCGCAGATTCTGTTTCCTTTCGCAACATGAATACGTGCGTCTGTGTAAACATGTAAAGATCTTTAGGTGACTTATGACACAGTTACCCTAGATTCCTGTTTCTAGTTTCCTCTTAAGTCTTTCGCGAGGGTAAAAACAATCCGACTTATTTGTGGAAACACTTTGTTTTCGATTACATCTATTTACAGCTCTCCCATAGCGTCCATTTATTTACTTAATTTTTACATTTACATACTTTCTCATCGCTGAAAATTTCATCGCTACTTTGCAGTTCTGAAGTAGTCAGAAAAAGTTAGATCTCAAATAGATATTAAAGTAAAATTTCGAGATCTAAAAATATTTTTTTCTCTACATAATATACAGTCGAACCCGTTATAACGAACTTCAAGGGACCAAAGGTTTTGTTCGCTTTATCCGGTGGTTCGCAATATCCGAACCGTTAAGAAAAATGCTAGAGTTCACAAAATGTACAGCTCAATAGTTGCAATGTGTATTCAATAATGATGTATTAAAAAATGATAAAATCTATTAAAAATGATCATTGATGAATTAAATCGACTAAAACCGATTGCATTAAACTGACACAATACTAATTAAATTATGTACCATAGGAAAACGTCGGGACCAAAATTTTCGTTCTTTATATCCGTGAGTTTGCTGTATACCGGGTTGGCTATAACGGGGTTCGACTGTACTAGAAAGGTATGTTATTGATAACGCATAGTCTGATTTACGTTTTAAAGAATCATTGTGTGAGTAATACTGGTGATAATTAACTAAGGAAAGTGTGCTGTTCTCCCTATGGATAGATTTTATTTCCCTACATTAAACTTAGTTCAACATTTACGGTTTTTACCTTGATGTAACTTTTGACAGAAAAGCTTGTGTCAAGAAAACACTTAGTAACACATTCAGATGTGCAGGGTACTTAGTTTTTTGTTCTTTTATTTATTTATTTTTTCTTGAAAAAGTGTTAAATTGTCAAAATTACATTTTCAGTAGACATAGGAGACATTTGTCATGTTTAATATGTCATAAAGCAGTAATATATTTCCGCGACATGTAAGACTGAAATCAACAAAAATGAATTAACATGAAATTTCATTATTAAATTTCACTATTTAATTTAATGTATATATAACAGATACATTTCATTAAGTTAATTTGTCATATATATTTCAAGACTGTGAAAGTTGTGCGCAATAAGCAAGACATTTCTGAACCATTTTATGCTGAGGCGAAATTTTACAATTGTTAATATTCGCGTGAAGGAAATTAAAAAAAATTTATGACGGAATAAACTAAAATACTGACATGTCATAAAGTTTGTTGCCTAATGCCACATTAAAAGTGACAGCTGTCTCTTTATGCATATACGAAGATTATGATAATTATACCGCTTGTTCTTGCTAGTACTTAAAAGCTTTGAGGATTTGTTGCTATGTGTTTTACGCTTCACCCCTCCTCCCTCACAGCAGTTTCAGATGAATACACCTATGCAATTATGCTTTTCACATAAAAGTGGTCGCTTCTCATATGTTAACAGCTAAGCGCTCAGATCTAACCTTTGTTTTTCCGTCATTTAGACCATAATAATTTTAAAAAGATAACTGCCAATATTAAAGGAAAATTTACATATTTTATTATACCATGACACAGTTACTGATTCAACATCAATATTCAGAATTACACATGTTAAATAAGTTTAACTCGCAAAATTCAGATGAGATTCAAAACCCTCCTTGGCCGATTGTTGTTGTTATATCGCCATCTAGTGTTGCTTTCTGGAAATAAAGTTACAAAACCAGGAATTTATTTGTTCGAAATTAATATTTCGCGACCTTAATTAAAAACGTAAAATGACCTTTTATTTTAGAAGGTTAATGCTTAGCACGCATTCCTTCTTAAAATTCTTGCATTACAAAATTTTCAGTAAATTTCGGGGTTTTTTTAAACATTCTAATGCATTTAAATGTGTAATTGAACACTTAATTTAAAATATCATATTTTTGATATTTTGATAAACAGTTAAAAGTAGTCTTATGATAAAAATTTTAAATCAAATTTAATTTTTTGCCAATAATTTTTAACAAAATATTCTTTTAAAGTTGTTGTTTTAGTTATCAGCAACACTTTTCGATTATTTTCTAAATTTCGTGGAAGGAAATTAATTAAATCGTGTGATATTGTCATAGTTAAAAAATCGGGTCTTTTCCTCTAAGTGGTCACGATTCTTCGACGAAAATAGAAATTTAGCTTGCATTTAATTACAGCTTTAGTTTAGGGCCGTAGAAACTTGCTTGTTAGGAAAATAATTTTTAATTACATATGTACATGTTGCACAAAATGCACAATGGAGATAAATTGAGGGAATATAAAATGTCAATTCCTTGCAATTCCTTCGTTGAACCAGTGAATACAAAAGTAAAAAAATTTTATAAAAATATTTTTCTAATGTCTTGTATTTATGGATTGGTTCCGCTGACAAAGCTGAAAAAAAATAGGAAAGGGGAGTATAATTTATGTGTGTGTAGATTAGTAGGTAGGTAGAATAACTTGTGGACCAAAGATCCTCGACACATTACAACAAAAACATAAATCACTTTATTGTACCAATAATCATTTCACAAAATGTAGCTGAAAAACAAGCATGTATAGTTAGCGACCCAGTTTTGAACGGAGTAATACAAAGTTTTATTAAAATAATTAAAACCGCCATTGAACAATTCCTTGATGCCCCAACTCAGTAAAATGACAGTCAAAGTATGCTGATAACAGGGAAACGATTAAGATTTAATCTTGCCTAGCTGCGTGAGTGTGTGTGTGTATACACCACTCATGCGTACCACTCTCGCAGAGTACCATTTTTGTCGGGGGGTCCATTTTAGGGGAAAGACTTATGTTACCGAAGTGGGGGTATTATTAAAAATTAACTTTCTTCTCATCTGATCTGACCCGTAGCTCCTCCGCGTTCGCTTCAGTAATATATGAGGCGGTGAAAGTCAAAGTGGTGTAAGTCAGTAAGTCAAGTGGTGTGTCCAAAGCATTTTACTGCAAAAACTACAAAAAATTCCACAATAAATTGAACAAATTATAATTCATAATAATTATTATAATATTGCAAATAATAGTTATTTACAATTCCACTATAAATTGAACATGGAGATTACATTTTTGCCCTCAAATAAAAAAAGTTGAAAATATGACTTACACCACTTTGCCTTTCACCGCCTCATATGTGAGTGTCTGAGCATGTGTGTGTGTTCACAAAATGACAGCGCTCGCTAACTGTACACAGTTTAAAAATAATTTTTTCTGCCTGAAGTTAATGAAATGAATCAAGAACACATAAGAATTAATGTATACTTTGTAGGTGCAATACTAACATTAAAAAGAAATTATCGAGTTAGCACAGCATTTAAACCAGCTTTTATGATCTTACATATGTACAGTGAACCTTCTCTAAGGCGGCCAGTCATCGTTCGGAAAAAAAGTGGCCGTTTTGAGGGGTGGCCGACGAATAGGGATCGATTTCTCTATGGTGGCCAGTAAGTGTCCCCCAAAAAGGTCCGTTTTGCGGGTTGATCGTCAACTAGGGGTAACCGACTAGAGAAGTTTCAACTGTGTGTGTGTGTATATATATTATATATATATATATATATATATATATACAGTGGCGTAACTAGGCAGGTGCAACAAGGGCACCCGCTCAGGGCCCACTTGAAAGGGGGGGAGCCCAAAATGCAGTATTTTTTATTATTTTCCCAAACCTAATTAATTAAGGTGCCCAAATGCAAATTCTTGCCCAGGGCACAGGAATAGCTAGTTACGGCACTACTGTGTGTGTGTGTGTGTGTAAGTGCTAGGGGTTGGTTTATTACAAACGCTTAATGTATTGCGTTAATTCCTGGAAGTGTTTTGCTCTAGTCATTCACCTATATAGATGTATATCAGAATATTCACGTTTGTTTGATCTAGATATAGGCCTCTTTTTTCCCGTTACTGCAAATAAATAAAATTACAGAAATAATTTCATAAGTTTTCTTTTTTCATCTGTCACTTTATCATCTGAAGCATAATATTTATTTAACCCGCGTTTGTTTTTTAAGTCGTATGAAACTGATTCCTTTTAAATATATATTCAGCTTTCTTTCTCTAACGTGATTAGTTGTCGCTCGCCCAAGTTTTATTGCTAGACGAGAAACTTATTTTTTCAAATAATTGCCTTGAAGAAAGATTCGAAATATCGTCACTCATTTAAACATTCTCTGTACCGGTGTTTCTCTCATCGAAGAGTGATTGCATTATTCTCGGTTATATTTTAAAGATTTTTTGAAGTTTTATCTTCTTTAGAGCTCTGAGAAAATATCATATTCTGATTTTTTTTTAAATTAACTACACTCCTTAATCATTTCGTATTGGAATGATCGAAATTCTTTTGAACTTTAATTCTAGTTGTTTATCTTGTCATTATTATTATTATTAACATTATTTTGAAAACTTTCAGGCATATAGTTAAAGTATAGTTCTCTTTTTTCCTGAAAACTATGTATGGTATAATCTGATCGATTCGAACTCTTTAATATTTTAAAAATCATCACTGAAAAAAAAAATGATAGCAAACTAAAATGAAAGGCCTATCATTTTGTTGAATGTTACATTTTGATTTCATTTTCACTGAAAAATATTTTTGTTCTGAACATATTTGGCATAAATTTTGTTTTATAATATAATTTTTTTCTTTTGCTGATATTAGCGAAATATGGTACTTCTAAACAGGTTTAAGAACTGGATTTTTAAAATGCTTTGCTTTTATTCATTTGGACCTAGTTTGTGGAAATATTTTGTATATTAATTTAACTTTAAAAAAATCTCCTACAAGGATGGAATGTGAAACGTGCGATTGTTATTTTGAAAAATGGGAAGTCAGGGCACACGCAATTTAAACTAGGACTTTATCACCAAAAAATCATACATTTTTTTCTCCCTAAAAAATGCCTGGGTATTAATTGCTTTTTAGACTGTTCTAAATTTGAAAATCCTTTTAAGTTTGAATTTCTTCTACGTATTGTGATTAAAGAGATCCTGTTCTCGACATGACTATTTTAATCCCAGTTCAAACATGCAAAGGGGTCAGTTCCTCTTAGTCATGAAATTCGGATATCGTTTTTTTAACTTGAACGGAGAAAACTTTTGAATTAACTTCAAATTCTATCGTATTTCTTCTACGTATTGTGATTAAAGAGATCCTGTTCTCGACATGACTATTTTAATCCCAGTTCAATCATGCAAATGGGTCAGTTCCTCTTAGTCATGAAATTCGGATATCGTTTTTTTAACTTGAACGGAGAAAGTTTTGAATTAACTTCAAATTCTATCGTATTTCTTCCACCAGGTTTTATTTTATTTTAGTATAGTGTAAATGCTTTTAATCCACCAGGTTTTATTTTATTTTAGTATAGTGTAAATGCTCATAGCATGGATCCCCACATTTTAGTCAGAACACCCAAAGAGGGTGTCGAAAGTGTTTTCTTGGGGATGGCCATGATTTTATTGTGTTATTTGAAGTGTGTTTCTTTTCCTAATGCAAATGGGTTGTGTGTGCAAGTGGTAAGGGAGAAACGCAAATTTCTTAGCTGTTAGAAAATGCGGTCATGACCCCAAAAATGTTGGGGAAACTCTGACTTGTAGTATATATGCTTATCCTAGTATGAAATGAAGGCCAAACACGTTTTCTACTTGAATTGATAAAAAGTCTTCATTATCTAAGATTCATTAATTTATTAGATTCATTTAGCTTTTAAATATCGATGATTTCAGAATTTTTATTTATCTTGATTTTTGAATCGGAAGAGAATCTGAACATGCCAGTGAAAAAATATGTGTTTTTCAAATTTGAGACGCTTAAACTCAACCTGCGTTCATAGCAGTCTTTCAGCTGTCATTGTATGTCAAAAACGAGGCCCTGTTGATGATTTACTGTTCACTGTATTTTTCAAAAGGCCATGATATCAATATTTTTCCTCGATAACTTTTGATCGAAGGCAATGTTTGAGTTTGTGTGGCAGGTTTATTCCGCCCCAAACGTAACTTGGCAGTCTTTGAAGTTAAAAGGAAGAAGTTTAAAAAAAAATCTGAAACCTCTTAAGAAGGCAGTTATACATACAAACAACTTACTTTGTAAGAACTCGTGAATTTAAATATTTGCCACAGTCCTCTGTGGTATAAATTTGTAAAAACAATGCGACACTTATTTTACTCTGTACTTTAATAAATATCTGTTATACTTAATGTTTTAAAGAAATTTTAAAATTCTATTTATATTCATAGAAACAAAATATATCATGTTTTTAAACATTAAGATTCATTCATTTAAAACTTTTGTTTTATCAAACCTTTTCTTAAAAAGCAGAACAAAACTTTTCGACCTTTCAATAGGAATAAGAGAGAGCTGGAAGTTCAGAACTCGTATTCTGGACAATCTTTCATATAGAACGGATACAGTTCATTGACAAGTTTTTGCGTTGATGTGTGTCGCATTTATGCTATTTAATATGAATGTGTAGCATGTGAAACATACTACTAGGTTTGAATTTCTGACATAACCCAAAACTCTATGGTATCGAATACAAAGTCATTAATTGGCCTCTAAGTGAGAAATCTTACTAGAACAGTGATATAATAAATTTATTTTGAAATGACAGTTTCTTTAGTTATAGCTTCATCTCAACATTAAGCATAGCTGTAATTGCCTCTCAGTAGCAAAACAAATTAACTTAAATAGAAAAGTAATAATTTTTTACTAATCTTATTCTTTATTGTCTGTAAGTAATGTTGCTGATGTGACGTTAGATAGTTTGTTACAAATGTCAGATTGTACATCTTTTTATCCTTTTTGCTGTATTATACCGTCATAGTCATCATGTCATAGTCATCATTTATAAAGCAAAGTAAGAGCTCTATGTATATTTGTGGGAAGTATCTAACTCAATTAACAGCATAATCCGTTGCTTTCTATTAGCTTCTTCCAAGCTTTTATACAAATCATTTAGCCTGAATGAGTAAATCTAAAATTTCTAAGCAATATCTAAGCTGAATAAGCTTCCGAAAGTTAGTTTCAATCGTATGTCAGAAAGTGCTCTGAAAGATGTACAACACATAATGTACTTAATATGTTGTTGTTTCCAACACGGCAGGCATTCAGCCTATTACGACATTCCCCCATACACACCGCGAATTTGTTGGTTTCTTTAATGGGAGCACTTAATAGGTGAGCCAACAAAGCTCCCTAATATCCCAGCCTCGGACAAGCGGGAATCGGACCCACAACCTGGCGTTGAAAGCACCTAGGGGATTTGTAACGGGTGTGGGACTTCATTTACTCATTTTAAAAAATTATCCCTATTCGCAGATTTCGTTATGTTCAGTTTGGAAAGCCTTTTTTTCTCTTCTTTTAAGCATTATCTTTAACATTTAAGCAGCAAATTGAGTGATAGGTGTTAAAGAGGGAGGGGAAATTTATTCGATCGCTTATCTTGTAAAATTATTTTGATACTCTTTGTAATTATGATTGCCATTGTTTTCATACATATATACACTATATACCAATAAGTATTTGGACACCCGTGATAGAAAAGAAAAACAAAATGTATTCATATTCAATAGTTGGTAGAGCCTCCACGAGAGGCAATTTCAGCCTCAACCCTCCGGGACATGCTTTCCACAAGTCCTTGTATGACGGCTAGTAGTATTTTCTGCCACTCGAATTGGAGAAGACATGTAAGTTCCTTCACTGATTTTGGACGATTGTTGCACCCCATAATTCGGCGATCCAACTCGTCCAAAAGGTTCTCGCTAGGGTTCAGGTCTGGGCTCTGGACAGGCCAGTCCATTCTGTTAACCCATTGTCACGATACCAATCCATGGTGGACCTCGGAACATGACAGCTGGCGTTATCGTCCTGGAAGTAGCATGAGTCCAACCCGTAAAACTGCCACAACGTAGGAAGCACACTGTCATCCAAAATAGTGCAGAAGGCGTCGGCGGTGAGCTTGCCATGAATTATAACCAAGGGTGAGAGTCCATACCAGGAGAAACACCCCCCAGACCATAATTCTAGCTCCGCCGAACTTTTCTGTGAGCACAATGCATTCTGGTAGGAGGTGTTCTCCAGGCAGACACCAGACCCAGACCCTGCCATCTGAACGGTAGAGGGTGAACCTTGATTCGTAACTCCAGAGAACCCGTTTCCACTGATCTACGGTCCATTTTCGGCATGATGTGCACCACATTAACTGAGAAGCGCGGTTATACTTTGTGATCAAAGGCTTATGGGCGGCAGCACGACCATGAAACCAAGCAGATGTGCTTCCTCACAGATGGTATTCATCTCGAAACAATACTCCCGGATGCCTGTTGAAACTCTCGGAGTATGTGGGCCATCGGTTGGGTTCGGTTCTTCCGAATTTCTCTGGACAGCACCCGTCGATCTCTATCTTCTAGCTTCGTGGGTCTGCTGACTCGGGGCACATTCCGACAATCACCGCTCATCTTCCACTTCTGAATCACATGGGTCATTGTAGATTTCGGGTAATTCAGCTCGCTAGGTATGTCCCTTAAGGATCGGCCATTTCTGTGATACGATTACACCTTTCTCGAAATCAGATAACTCTGCACTTCATGGCATCTTGCATGCGAATAGTGCCAATGTTGTTTCCAACACGATATTTAACGACGGAGGGCGTGACATATATCAAGTCCGCAGATATCGTCATTTGCATGGTTGTCCAAATACTTATTGGTAGATAGCGTGTGTAGATGTGTGTGTGTGTATAACTTTTGAGTTTCTCCACCTATCGATAGTTTAGTGGCACTTGACCAATAATTGATGCCTGGAATGGGTAATACTGGTCCTGATATATGTGGGCCAAATTCCGTCATTTTAACAATGGTGACAGTGTAAGTCTTCTAATTGTTGACTAGTTGTCTGAATATGTAACTTAAATACGTCGCACTTCCTCTTATGAAGAAAGAAATAGAGAGAGGGGAGACCTTTTTGTCCATGGAAGCCAACCCCTCCTCGCGGCAGTTTTCCCTTAATGAGGTGCTTCATTCATATCCTTCCTCCCATCCTGGATATCCCATAATAAAGCGCGTTCCTATATCTTTCAATTATTACACATTGTTTGAGGATGTATCCAAGTTGTTTGTTACATGCATGTCGATTCGTGGGCGCTTACTTATTATGACTTGCATATTTTTCTCACTTTGTGTTGAAAGTTTATGTGTAGTTAAAATCTTGTGCGTTGTTTATAATCGATTACATAACATATGTTCCGTGTGCGGGCGTACGTTAAGACTAATCTATGCAGATTTTCTCCTCGAGGTGTCACCGAACGGAAAGTGTTTGTGGAATTTCTTCCGACAGTTTTCGAAATTTACTTGCATTCGTTGTTTCATGGAATTCGTATCGTAAGGGCGCCATCTATTGTGTTTCTTCTCCGAGATCGTAGAAGGGGTTTTTAACTCCAGCCAATCCATAGCGAAAAGGCTGTAAGAAATTAATGATGTGTTAAAGACGTCGTATTTTTGTGGAGAATGCTTGAATTGTAAGTGTGGGGTTTGAATTTGTTTTAACTTTCACTCCCCTGCAGCGTAACTTAATTCGGGACCCCAGGTTTTGTGGCGTTGGTTCTTTTCGTTCTGCCGTCGCCCTAGCAACGCTCGACGAGGCCCCGGAGGAGTGCAAGTGATGGAGATTTCCGCTAGAAATCTCTCCCCACCCCCTTTTTCTTTTCCCTCCTTCTCCGGGGAGGGGGAGTCTAGAGGAAACGTAGATATTGCATTTCTCTGCCTTACAAAAGCGAGTAGCTCTCCCCCGACTGCAAGCGGGGTGAGGTTTCAATAATCTCTGGCGTATCTGTGCGAGACAAGTGTCCTCTTAAATTTCTCTTAATTTCGAAGGGAAAGAGCCAAGTTGGAGCTTTTTGATAAGTGAGAAGGCCCACCGGCGATGGATTCTAATCCCAGCTTACAGGAAATTGTTTTAAATCGGCGGTGGAGAACGCTCCGAGCGAGTTATTGTTATGTTATGCCATTACGAATTGCTTCCACGTGGGCTTTCACAAAGAAACACATTTACTCTCTGCAATGGGAAAGAAAACATATTAATAACAAATCCAATTGTTAAACCCTTGCTTCAAAAGAATAGCCTCGTTTCCGCTCGAGACTGCTGTTTTAAGAAAATTGCATTTACATCATCTATTTGCAAAATTATGCCCGTAATGGGGGACGCTCTGATCGCTGATTTGTAGCTGGAAAATTATCAGACGTGATTGCAAGCTTGATTGAGTCTTTATAGCGTGTTTGTTCATCCCTTCATTTTCGTTGCGATGACGAGCGCATTTCACTTTGTTTCTTCTTTTTTCTTCTTCGGCTGCTATTTGAACACGCCACTTTGCACACAAAACAATTCGGAATTGCCCACTAACATTTCGTTTCTATTTTAAATATTCCATCGTTTTGTTTATATTTTAAAACAAAGCATTAAAAAAAATTCCACTTTATACATTTTTCCCTGTGTTTGCTCTTGAAATGATAAATAATGGTGAATCGGAAGAGAAATTATATTAACTGAGATCATTTTCAAATCATCCGAATAATGTTCCATATGTAATGAAAAAAACAATAATGCTCCTAAACTCGCGGTAAAAACCGAAAATGGGAATTATTGAATTAGCCCATACTGTATAAAGATCATGTTTTAATTAAATATAAACCAATGAATGAATCAGTGGATGAATTCAATTTTTTTAGCTAGAGGTTACAAAGAAAGTAATATCCTATCGTATATACATCAAATTAACCAATATATTGTATGAATGAAAATGTTATTGTCTATATATACATAAAACAGTTCCGTAACTGACTGACTGACTGACATATAACGCACAGACCAAACCGCTGGACCTAAAGGGCTGAAATTTTGCATGGCGATTCTTCTTATAGTGTACGGGGGGGGGGGGGCACTAAGAAAGATTTTTGAAAAATTCTTCTTGGATTTTTTTAAAATTAAATTTTTAAGCTGTTTTTGTAACTTTTTTAAAGTTTGCATTTAAAATAATAATCCGAGGGTTATAAAATTTATATCACGAGAAAGATCATAAAAATTCCTTAAAACTGAAATCTTTTTCTTTACCTCCATTTTCTAATTTTTGGTGAATTTTTAAAGATTAATTTTTAGAATTTAATTTATTAAATGCTGATCACGTGGTTTATTTTCTTTTTGTGATAGTTTAAATTAATTTTGCATCACGTGCATAACAATGAAATAGAAAAAAAAATGTTTTTCTTGCTAATACGGCAGACGATTGGACATTATCCAAAAAAATATTAAAATACAGTAAAAGATATGTTCCTCAAACTGTACTATATTCTTTAGTATGTTCTATTGTATTTAATTTGGATATTTTCTTCTCCATTATTTCGTCTATAAAAATATCCGTTACGATTTTTTTATAAATATATTTTTTTGATTTGTTTACACCAATTGCATACATTGATCGTTGTATTTATTATATATATATATATATATATATATATATATATGTATATATATATATATTGATTGGCATTAATTGCATACATTGACTGTTAAATTTAATTTGAATGTACTCCGTAGCGAAGTACGGGTATTCAGCTAGTAAATACATAAAGGGATTTGTTCAATTCATAATAATTGAGGGAAGACAGTCTTTTCTCAAGGTATTAAAATCAACTCTTTAATGTCTCAGGCAACATCTGGACAAACTTCGAATCATGCTCTCAACTAATAATGGCACTAACAGACAAATTCTCCGTTAAATCCTCTGTTAAGGTACCGAAAACGATAGGATACTCTGGAGTAGGACAGATGTTTTTATTCATCTGTAAAATATGTTTCAAAAATATAGTTTACATATTAGTTTTTAAAAAATTCCAGTTTCGAACTTTCAAGCAAATTGTCGTAAAAATCGCTAAAAAAATAAACAACAAAGAAGTGAATGGGCTAAGAAGAATTTTTTTATGTTTTTATATAATGTGCTATGTTTTGTTCACACAAATATTATTTAAACAAATACATAGAAATGCTGTTAAATTATAGACTCTGAATGTAAAATACAATTTCCAACTCCTTTGCAATCTTCAGAAGAAAAAAAAGTCGTACCAAAACATGTTTATTTCGGTAAGTGATGACGTTATGTGAAAAAGATATCTGATTTATAAGCTACTTTCACGCCTTATTCAGTCTGAGGAATGTAAAACATTTCGCATGATTTTTATACAGTTTCTTAAAAAAACTTGCAACTGATACAGTCAATAAACTATTCGGTTCAATGCACTATTCAAACTATCGCCCGAAAATAAAAAGGCGAGTTAAGCTATCACCCGTAAGCAACATCTTTTCACAGAAGAGAAATATTTCTTATTCTAATGCAAATAAAGTCATTGAAAAAAATATGTTTCTTCATCAAAAGAATTCCTATATAATAATCTTTTTCCGCTTATTTTTGTGTTTCTTGTTAGCTATAGTTTTATCATTTTAGTGGAATAAAAAAAACTCATCACTGTTTGAAATACTCTTCGTAGATCCGCACTTCCTTCATTGATATTCAAACTGAAAGAAAAAAAATTGAATCCGTCAATTTTTCTGCAATATTTGAACCTTTCTATTTTCCCCACTTTTTCAAATACTAATGTTTGCATGAAATGGTAATTACATATCCATGTTTCGGCGGCTGTATGTACTTATAAAAATACTCGTACGCTTTTGTCCTGATGGAGGAAATTTTTTTAGAAAAGGAAAAAAATTCTACATTATATGTAATGAAATATGTCCATCATGTACCACCTTAATCTAGGTTTTCAAAACTTTTTTCTCTTTGCATTTTTATATATATATATATATATATCTTAGCTTGAATTCTTCCTGAATATTTAAATATACAACTGTTCGTCCTTTACTTAAAATTAAAAACAATTCAATCGTTATGTATGTTTGTAGGTTAACTAATACTAGCGGATAATTTTAACAAACAAGGAGATTTGAAAAAAGATGTGTGAAAAAGGATCATTTTAACTGTACTTAATAAATCAAAATTAAAACTCAATGATAACTTTATATTTAACACGTTTGAAATCTCATTAATATGAGGGAATGTCAATAAATAGGTCAAATAAATAGTCCATAATAGTTATGAGACATGTTTTAATGGAAATTTGTAGTTTCTAAATATGGCATTTGGAGATAGCCTAATCCATCGTAATCATAGTAGAATAGTTTAGTATTGTATGCACATGATCCAGATCAGTTTCCAAATTTCCGACTGCGTTCATAGTGAACAACCAAAAATCCTCATAATGAGGAATTTTGGGGAGGTAAAAGAACATTCTATAGAAGATTATGTTTACAGTGAACATGTTTACTGACATTGTTCAAGTAGGTCGAAGAAGTATCTCACCTTTACTCAAGAGTTGCTCGAGAAGACCAGACCTCGCTGAGATTGTAACAGAGGCAAATGAAGGGAGAGGATTCGAAGTAATTGGCGAGTAACCTAAAAATTGTATCAACTGTAGCAGAATATTTTACAAGTTTAATCTACAACACAAGGCATGAGATGACCACAAGGTAAATATTTTGTGGATAACAAGGAGATTGATCGTGAGGCGAGAACATTGCTTAGACAGCAGATCAAAGATTTCAAAGTTGCTAGTATCCATACATTCTGATAATGTGATGGAAGAAATGCCTGGATACAGTAAATATTATGTTGGATGTGTAGAAGGAGAGGATTTCAAAGTAATTTTAAGTTAATTTCAATCAAGTATCTCATATAGTTTTTAATAAAATATTTCTACTTACTTACGCCTTATGCATACTAATCTTTAAGCACTAAAAGTAGGTTTGATTATATAAATGTTCTAATCACTGCATACTTTAACTTGGTTTAAGTCTCATATCAGATATTTAATTAAAAACTTTGAAAATATGAAATTTCTTAACTGTGGGAGTACAACAGCTTTTAAGAGTACTCTAAGCTTAAAAGAGTACTCAAAAGGGTGAGGTGAAATTATTTAACTTATTGTCTTTCAGGAATAAGAATTAAAAAGTCCTATTGGGCATTTTTACTTAAATGAATCAAATGTATTGGCATGTTTCTTTTATAGCATTTGTCTTACCTTTAATTTAATGTGTAAAAAGCAGTATATTGCATCGTTTGTTCTTGATAACATAATATTATTAAATGATCCTTAGTATCATGTATGTTCACTCATATTTCAGATATATGAAATGTATTCCACGTTGTTTATGACTCTAGGAAAATTTCTTTAGAGTTCTTAGAAATAAACAAAGAAAGGCATAGAATAATTTAAGAGATCATCATTAGAATTAACAAAATACCGACATATATTTAGATGTATAAACAAAATTTGAGGAAAAATAAGCTAAATAATGTGGAAACTGCAAAAGCATCCCAAGTGCGAATAACATCTTGGTTCTAACCCGTGATCTTTGAGGATTTTCTAAAACAGCACAGCTTAGGGGTATCAGAAACTGTGCATTTGGGTTGCTGTCGTTTAAGGCAGTGCTCCCCAACCTTTTTATCGCCGTGGACCGACCAACGTTTGATAATTTTACCGCGGCCCGCTAAGGGAGGCGTCGATTGTTATATTTTAGATTGTTTTGATTTAATAATTTTAATTTCATTGTATTTAAACATGCCTTCAAAATAAAATACAGTTACACCAAAAAATGAATATAAAGTGATTTAATATTTTAACTCACTAGAACGCTAAATCAATGAGAAATACACCACAGTAAATAAAATTGAAATAATTTAATGTTCCTTGGGCGGCCCGGTATCATTTGATCCACGGACCGGTACCGGTCCGCGGCCGCGGCCCGGTTGGGGACCACTGGTTTAAGGCATACAGCCTGTCGTGGATGAAGAAATTTTAGTATAAATATTTGCATTTTATTATCCAAGGTTTTATGCCATGGTTATTTATTTACCTAAATAAGGTTTTAAATTAAGAAAGGGAATAGGTAATCCCGCTTCTCCCTAAACTGAAATGAAAAAAATGAGTAATACAATTTTTCCATGAATGGCGTAGGCGAAAGTGTCTTAAGCCTATTAAAATCTGAAAGCTGCATAAAAACCTCTGGTCCTTACTGCCATAAATTCTTTTATCTTTTATTAAAATCAAGCTATTTCTAGGAGCTAAATAACAATGGCTTAAGTTGCAAGTTATAAAATTAGATAATTATAGCATATATTTTTTATTACTTATACGGTTGATAACTGTCGTAGCAGATTTTTCAGAAATGTAAAAAACAAAGCTAAAATCAGAATTATGATTTAAATTTAATTATATCCTACAGTATTTTATAAGATGAAGTAAAAGTCTTTTTTAAATATATGTATAATCCTATTATGATCTTCCTCATTAGGATATTTTGATTCATATAACAAATAAATTAGATTACATATCCCACCCACCCCACCCTCGCTCTGCTACTTGCATTGTTATTTTCAACGAGCAAAAGAATTTCAACGAACTATTAAATCAGAACAGAAACAAAGTATTCGTGATCCAATATTAAAATATTTTAGCTTCGAGATAACATTAATTTAAGTTCAGAAAATTATTCTGTGAAAGTCGAAATTTAAACATACTTTTTAGAATGTCTCATGTAAGAATTCTAAAAAGATGCGACTTAATTTTGTTATCCAGCCAATAAATATTTATTAAAAAAATTAATCAAATCATATAGGTTTTAGTAGTTAAATCCTTTTATCCCTGATTTTTCAATTCTAATAGTTTAAGAATTTTTTTCCACAAAACACATTTATTTGAACTAATTTATTCAAAATTTCTCTAATGTAAGAGGAAATTCTTTGAAATATTTCATGAATTATAGGTTATTTTAACTTTTTCGCTACTTTCTTGGTTTTACACCCTGGAAACTGCCGATAAACTGAAAAAATTTTATCGAGGCATAATATGATTTTTAAGCAAAAACATAGAAGGGACGCAAAATAAGAAAACTTATTATAGCTGTCTTTCTTATAGGTAACCTAGAATGATTTATTTTCTTTTTCAAAGTTACTCGGAGTTTGTCTATAAAGTCTGCAAGTTTGTCTGCAAATTGTATCTTTACACTTTGGTCCATTTCATCATTTCTTTACGCTGAGAGCCTAATCAAAATGGGCCTGATTCTCAGCTTAAATCAAATGGTTCTGAAAGACTCCAGGAAAGATTTTAAATATTTCTTATGATCGGACAAATATATGTGTGTAGAGGTAGGTATATTCACTGCGTTCAAGATCCCAAGTAAATAAAAAGGACTATTTTTACAATCGTTTTAAACGCTGCACTCTGTAACCTCACTTAAGGACAATCTAAATCAGATACAATAAAACTGGTGAGGAAATTTAATTTGTAAGCCTTCTTGCCATGGGACGTGATCGTGAAGTCTGAGAAAGTTCTTCATTGCATTGGTTGTATGTCGCTACATTTTTAAAGAAATTCATTTGTATCCGATACTACGCTACTGGCTAGAAATAACTGGAGACAAATTTTATTACTGGGTGGGTTTTTTTTTTTTTTTTTTTTTTTTGGGGGGGGGGGCTACTATTTTGTCTCTTATTGTGGTCGAACATTGTGTGTCGTATATTGTGGTCGAACTTATACGTATTAATTTGAATTTCTACTACACTTTGTTGGCATACTTCTAAATTATTTTAGAGCGAAATCAAAACGTGTTAAACGTTAATGTAAGGAAAAGTTTCCTAATATCTGAAACTTTTTCTGTCAGGATGGAAAAATGACGGAATTAAAATGGCTAGAATCAAAATAAGATGGATACCAATGGATTATTGCATAAAGGACTTTTATGTAAAGTATATTAAACTACTATTGCTCTTTAAGTTGCCTATTTACCTTAAATTAATTAAAAGGGAATGCTCCTTACATAAAACTAATAATTATTTTTAAAATATATACATATGCTTTCATTATTACTTATTTCTGGCCACCCTATACGAATAAAATTACCTCTTAAAAAACTCTTAATTGTAATAAGTTTTTACTGAAGCTTTATGTATAAAATTTTTTTAGTTTTTTTCAAGCTAAGCTTTCTGGAAATCTTCATTAGTATGGCGGATTCCGGAAAAGAATAGCTTGATTAGGTCGGTTTTCGCACAGCCACTAATAGTATAGATATTTGCTTGGATGATCGTGCTAAGTGTGGAAGAGGGAATCAATGGCGAAGTTGGTATCCAGCAAGTCTCACATCTCTATAACTCTTTTTTATACTTATCAAATTCTGTTTGTAGCATACTGAAACTTTTAATAATTTTTATTGTGTTTTCTTTTGAATTATATAAGGTATATCCATCATAAAATTATAACTAAAAGAATAATTCAACTCAGAAAGATAATTACATAAGGAAGAATGCAGACAAAATTAACCGAAATCACACACTTAGGACTCAACGCACCATAAATGCAAGATTCTGTAGCAGTAAAAGAACTAGACCATATAACGAGGCAACCGACTGGTCTCTTCATCAGGAGGCCTAACCAAATCAGTTACTTCAAGGGGGAACTTTCTGAATAGGATGCTGGTCTAACATTTGGTAACTGATTTGGTTTGGCCTCCTGATGAAGAGACCAGTCGGTTGTCTCGATATATGGTTTAGTTCTTTTACTGTTACAGAATCTTGCATTTATGGTGCGTTGAGTCCTAAGTGCATGACTTCGGTTTATTTTCTCTACATTCTTCCTGTTAGTAATTATCTTTCTCAGTTGAATTATTCTTTTAGTTATATTTGTCTGTTTTCAGTATGAGGATTTGTTGCAACTGCGCAATCTTTTATTGAAAAGTTAAAATTTTCAACGCTAGGGTAGGTTTTCTGTTAATTTGTTCGACTTTTATGCCTTCTTTATATGTATTATTTCGTGTTGAATTATTTACATTATTTGTGTGTATATCCATCATATTTCACAAAGTTCCCATTTTTTTATCACTTTTAGGGTCGTTGCAATCGGGAAAAGCCGCCCTGCAAGTACTTCCATCCGCCTCAGCACCTGAAGGACCAGCTGTTGATCAACGGCAGAAACCACTTGGCCTTGAAGAATGCCATTATGCAGCAGTTGCCCCTGCAGCCCTTGCTGCAGCCGCCGACCGCACAACTGGCCCCAGCAGTCGTGAGTATCATGAATGTACGAACCACACTTTTGTTCCTCCTCCCCTTTGAATCCCTCTCGCATGTCTTCCGCTATTCAAGGCATAGACAGCGAAAGGACCTATAAAGTTATTAAGTCAGAATCATTTAAAGCAAGAATGGCTACCAGTTTGATCGCGAAAGATATTTTGGTCGATGGACACTAGAAATTTAACATGACTCGTCATCCTAAACTACAATGGATGTCAAAATACAAAACAAGGAATTCAAGGTTTGTAGGTGAAATTATTAAGTTTTTCCCTAGAAACAAGAGAGTAATTTTTTTTCTTTCTTTAAAAATAAATTTGGATGTCAAAAATAAATTTGGATGTCAAAAATAAAATTTGGATATCAAAAAAAAAATTGGATGTCAAAATACAAAACAAGGAATTCAAGGTTTGCAGGTGAAATTATTAAGTTTTTCCCTAGAAAGAACAGAGTAACTTTTTTTTCTTAAAAAAAAAATTTGGATGTCAAAATGCAAAACAAGGAATTCAAGGTTTATAGGTGAAATTATTAAGTTTTTCCCTAGAAAGAACAGAGTAATTTTTTTCTTTAAAAAAAAATTCAGGTAGTCTCTTCTAACGAAACTACCGCGGGTTATTAACGTAGGATTGCTTACCTCTTTTGTATGTGTATATGTATGTATATGCTACGTATATATGTATCGATATATATGTACGTATGTATATATATACATATATGTATATCAAAATTTTAACCCATTTTGGTACTTCTGTTTAACTGTTTACTGCTCGTCGAAGCGATACAGACTGGGTTCGGCATGCTGCTAAAATTATAATTCGCGAGGACGGATGGACGGGCGGTTTTAGCGTCTGAAATTTTGCTTTCCGAAGGACCGTTATGGAGGAACGTAATCCTACGTTAAAATTCATCCAAGAAGAGAGTAATCGCAGTAATTTGATTCGAAATCTAAATTACATTCCTCTCTGAAAAGAGAGTCTAAAATTAAAAATCAAGTGTAGATGATATAAATTCTTGAAGATGAAAAACCTTTTTTTTTTACATAAATTTATAAAATTTCGAATTTAAATTCAGTAGAAAATTCAGCAGGGTGACATATCTTGGACCAGCGCAGATTCCACATGCCATTCCCATCGATAGTTTGCGGAATGAATTGAACGGTTTGTTTGGATTCGACAACCTGTAACCCACAATTCTGCTACGGTTACTGGCCGCTAACCTTGAGGCATGGAAATATAGTTTTGTAATGCTATACCGAACACTACTGAAATCCATCCCTAATCCTCGTCAGCTGTGATAGTGACTAGGGAAGGTTTAACCCAGTTCTAGAAAGGTGTATCTAAGAAAGTAGGGCGCTTCGACGCATATATGCAAGCATGTATGCTTTTGATAAAATGAATTATTTATTTGCTGACATCAGAGAAAATATTCATGTATATATTTCCGCTTATAATACCGTAATACAATGGACGTTATCATCTTTATTTGGTCACATGACCATTCATTTCATATGACATACTAGCTGAATACCCGTGCTTCGCTACGGAGTACATTCAAATTAAATATAACGGTCAATGTATGCAATTAATGCCATAAAAAACAAAAAAATATATACTTATAAAAAAATCGTGACGGATATATTTATAGACCAAATATTTTAGAAGAAAATATACAAATTAAATCTAATAGAGCATACTAAAGAATATAGCACAGTTAATCTATATATATAAAAAACGCGTAGGTATGCGGCACAAAAATCGACGATATTTCTACACTCCAAATGGCAACGGCTGCAACTGCCGGATGTAAACATTAGCGGCCGTCCGCAATTTAAAACCACGTGTGTGTAGTGCCGACATTTGTTACAACCGCTGATCTTTTGGCAAAATACTATCAAATCCAGTGTTTTGTCATGGACAGTTCTATGTAGGTTTATCTAGAGTCCGTTCTTTAAATTCTGTCACTGTAGTATCTCCTGCTTCTGAAATACTCAACTGTGTATATCAAGAAGTTTTGAGTCATTCCATGTCAAATCAACACAGTGAACCGGAATGACCCCACAGATTTTGATGATTTTTGGCTCACTTGCAGGTTTTATGAACATATGAAAAAACTTCAATTCTTAGTGGTCTCACTTCATCAGTTCAAAAGTTATTAAATATTGAAATTTAAATTTTTTACAAAAAAACACCACATATGTCAGTCTTAAAATGGTTGTAAAACAGTAACCAGTTGAGGTGAAGACCTGAACTTAGGCTCCCTTATATCTCTTTTCCGGGACTTTCATATGATATGCAATATGATAGGGTTTATAAAAAATAATTTTAAAAATATATTTGAAAATTTAAAATTTAAATTTCTCAAAAAGTGACAATTTTAAAATTTTGAAAAAATTCTTAAAATAAGCTTATATCATCACCTAAATGCACCCAAAATCTTGTATAGTAGAGTTTGAGGAACATTTCTTTTACTGTATTTTAATATTTTTTTTTATAATGTCCAATCGTCTGCCGCATTAGCAAGAAAAACAATTTTTTTTGTCTATTCCGTTGTTATGCACGTGATGCAAAATTAGTTTAAAGTATCACAAAATGAAAAGAAACTACGTGATCAGCATTTAATAAATTAAATTCTAAAAATTAATCTTTAAAAACTCACCAAAAATCAGAAAATGAAGTTAAGGATTCAAAAAAGATTTCATTTTTAAAGGAATTTTTATGATCTTTCTCGTGATATAAATTTTATAACCCTCAAATTACTATTTTAAATGCAAACCTTTAAAGAATGTTACAAAAACAGTTTAAAAATTTAATTTAAAAAATCTAAGAAGAATTTTTCAAAAATCTTTCTTAGTGCACCCCTACACTATAAGAAGAATTGCCATGCAAAATTTCAGCCCTTTAGGTCCAGCGGTTTAGTCTGTGCGTTACCTGTCAGTCAGTCAGTCAATCAGTCAGTTAGTTACGGAACTATTTTATGTATATAGATTTTGTTTGTTTGAAAAAAATTGCCTAAGATCTGGTAGCTTGTTGTTAGTTTAAAAAGTCTGGAAGTTATCTGAAACCAAAGTTTGGAAAATTTAGATATTTTTCAAACCAGTTTGAAAAGTATAAACTTTTTTTGCTACGTTCAATGATTATCTGATCTTAAAACTTTATAGGTCTATTTTCGTATTAAGTACAAATCTTGTAAAAAAGTTTGACTATTACAATGCCTTTTAGTTTAGATATTTAGAAAAACATCAAATTTTTACTTCTAAGATTTCGTGTAGCTTTTATCTGCTTTTATATTAAGATTCTGGTTATATTTATTTCAAGTTTGATTCGTTAAAACTCATATGTTTTTGTTATTAGCTCTTGATATGTATATAATTATTATTTTCATATGTATTGTGATAATTAAGGAAATTCTAACTAATTACAATTCTTTAATATTAAATTATGATAAAAAATTTGTAATTACATTGTTATTTTTTATATATTACGAGGCTTTCAAATTAGTGTGAATAAAAGCAGTCTTTTTTCCTTCCTGCAATGAATAGAAATACCTCTCCTTCCTTTAGTTCTAATTCCTTTCACAACCCTAACAAAACAAAATCAATTTATGAATCTACTCACTTCCTTTGCAAGCTATACTTTTGTTTTATATTGCTATGTTTGTAAACATGATATGTACAGAAAATCATAATATGTGAGCAGTTCTATTCCTAAAGTGCACTTCTCTTGGTAGGACCAAATCCATTGTATAAATTATTATGTTAAATCCATTGTATTAATTAAGGTGGGCAAAGAATTTATGAAATTAGCATTAAAGGCATTTCTTATTTAAAATAATTTTATACTGTCGAAACTTGTTATAACTAACAAGAGACCAAAGGTTTTGTTCGCTATATTCGAACCGTTAAGAAAAATGTTAGAGTTCACAAAATGTATAACTCATTAGTTGCTATGTATATTCAATAATGATGTATTAAAAGAATGATAATATCTATTTAAAATGATCATTAATGAATTAAATTGACTAAAATCGATTACATTAAACTGACACAATACTAATTAAATTAACTAAAAATGAAGACAAATGGCAATAAATTAATTTTACCTTTATTGTTGCTCACTGTTTTTATACAGAAATAATTGGTAATCTTCTGCTGACGTGATGCAGATTTCAAAATCATTTTATTAATTTCTTTGTCCAATACATCAAATGATTCCAACACTTCCACTGTTTGTCTAGACAAAAACGGATTAATTACACTCATCGCTGCTGTAGCATCTGAAATGGTGGGGATTTCGTCACTTATGCGCTCCTCTTCATCAGCATCAGAAGCAGAATCTTCGATTTCAGAATGATTCATTTTAATTTCTTCCACAATACCTTCATCAGTCGGATTTTCACATCTAATGATTTCATCATCACATGTTTCGAACACAATCTGAGAATAATGAAATTTCGTCGTTTTCTATCCACATCACTATAAGTAAATCTTCATCATCTTCTTCTTCAACATTTTTTGCTTCTTCAACATTCTTTGTATCTTCAATATTCTTAAAAAGATTTTTAAAAAAAATTTATTTGTCGACTGAAAAAGAGGGTTCGTTATCGCCGATTCTTAAGATTTCGGAGGTTCGCTATAAAAGGATAAATTAGCATTAAATACAATAGGAAAACGGCGGGACCAAAATTTTCGTTCGTTATATCCGTGAGTTTGTTATATACCGGGTTCGCTATAACGGGTTCGACTGTAGTAATTTTGTAGATTGTACGTTACTTGGATTTCAGCTAAAATAATCATACTTTTGCTTTAGACACTACTTTATTGTAGACACTACTTTATTGATAGTTATAAAATAAATAAGACAATATAATTATTATTTTTATAAAATTATAAAAGGTAGCAATTTAAATATCACAATCGTTTCATGGTTTGTCGCTATTGTACGTAAAATATGACCATTGAATGATAAATGCAGTTGAAAGTTAATAAGACGTAAAATTCAAGACTGAATTTCTCTCTTTTCTAAAGTTAGTATGATTATTTTATGGTTTCCAATAACGTCATTCTTGTGATCCGAAACAACTTGGGGTTTTGTTTAAAGAAAAACTCTTTTTATCTTTTAAAAGAACTAAGAAAATATTATTGTGTCTTTATACTTTTGATATCCTTTTGTAGCTCATTAAAAATCCTGTAATCCTTCCATCTATTGTTTAAAACTTGAGTTGCTTTCAATAACTGAATTGATTTCCACTGAATGGTCAGGTTTTAAATATCGTTTGCATTCTCTTTGAAAGATTATCTACAGTAAGAATATATTTCCCTACGAAAAAGGCTTCCCCACCTGTGTCATTTAAATCTACTCTTTTTAGATATATATCTTTCTTTAAAGTCTGTGAGGCATAATCGTGAAGTCATAATTTCCTTACAGGAGACCTGATTGTCTGAAATGAATTTTGAATACCCTTGACGCGTATAAATACAAAAAAATAATTACTTCTTCCTTTTGATACAATTTCAGAAGATATATATAATATACCGTAAAATCTTGACTATAATACGCACCCATAACTTTTCAATATTTTATTTGAAAATTGCACAAATACTTATTAACATAAATAAAATTTGTAATAAAAATAAACGAAAGAGCCAAATTCGGTAGCAAAAAAAAACTTAAATTTTTAATTTAAAACAAACAATACTGTCATATTATCAGTCTTCCCTTTCACTAGAATACAGCTCATCTATTGTTTGTCGTTTATACAATATTAAAAACTACATTTTTTGTACACGAATATAATACACACCCTTATTTTTGTGGACTAAAATGTGAAAAAAAAGTGCGTATTATACTCAAGATTTTACGGTATATATATAACCTAATTTTACATATTTGCTTAATAGGTTAAGGCTAGGAATTAGGTGGAATGAAATTTGATTTGCATCATTCTTCTTTACTGTTCGTGAAACATTTCAGAAGTTATTAAATGTAATTTTTCATCTTCTACTCATATTTTTGAAATGTTACGGCACAGGCTCAATATACAAAAGAAGAAATTTTAATCTTGAAATCCTACTTTCATACAATTAGTTGAAGTAGCTGTGGGATACTAATAAAGGAATACTATCGTGGTTCCACCTAGCTCATACATTAAGATCAGTGTGACTGCTATTGCAGGTTGAAGTGCTAAAATCTTTCTAATTGAAACCTCCCCAAAGAAACTAAATAAATAATAAGTACAACCAAGTGTGAGACTCTTTATAGTGAATCAATTAAGGTCTATCCTTATCTAATATATGATGAAACTATAGAAAACATGTGGAAGTATTCATGGAACTCCAATTTTACAGCATTGAACAAAAATCATTTCTACTTTAACCCCCCCCCCCCATAAAAAAAACATGACAGACGTGAGATCAATTCGTTTCTTCATTCACGTTTCCATAAAACATTGCTATAGTTACTGAACGTTATATTAGACAAAACAATTTTACTTTTATTTTATTTCTGTTTGTGAAATTTTCTGCCATACGATAAACATGCGAAAATTTAATTTTGTTCTCATGCAATAAGTGGGAGTAGTCATGTGAAATAGATTAACACTGTCATGTATTCTTACAGCCTCATATATTTAGATTGGTTAAACTATTTGTCTTATTGGCAGAAGAAAAAATATCTATAATACTAGAGCTAAAACTGATCACGTTCTTTCGTAATCGCATTACATATTCTTGTAGTAAACTTTGTCAACTTATAAGTACCCTAAACTGTAAAAGTCGGTGACCTTTAACAAATGATTTAAATTTTTGCATAACCATATTTTAACAATTACCTCAGAAATTAACCAAGACAAGAAATATTTTGATGAATAAAATAAGTATAATATTACTAGCTGAAAACCCGCACTTCGCTACGGAGTACATTCAAATTAAATACAACGGTCAATGTATGCAATTAATTCCAAAAAAATAAATATATATATATATATATATATATATATATTTATAATAAATACGACGATCAATATATACAATTGATGTAGGAAAAAAATATATATTTATAAAATAATCGTAAGGGATATTTTTATAGACAAAATAATGTCCAATCGTCTGCCGCATTAGCAAGAAAAAAAATATTTTTTTGTCTATTTAGTTGTTATGCACGTGACGATAAATTTATTTAAAGTACCAGAAAAAGAAGTCACGTGATCAGCATTAAATAAATTAAATTATAAAAATAAATCCTTAAAAATTCACCAAAAATCAGAAAATAGAGGTAAAGATTCGAAAAAGATCTCATTTCAAAGGAATTTTTATGATCGTTCTCGTGATATAAATTTTATTACCCTCAAATTATTATTTTAAATGCAAACTTATAAAAAGTTACTAAAACAGCTTAAAAATTTAATTTAAAAAAATCTAAGAGGAATTTTTCAAAAATCTCTCTTAGTGCACCCCTACACTATAATCGCCATGCAAAATTTCAGCCCTTTAGGTCCGGCGGTTTGGTCTGTGCGTTGTATGTCAGTCAGTGAGTCAGTTACGGAACTGTTTTATATATATAGATAAGAAAAAGATATTGGGGATAGTTCAGGCTACATTCACGGAACAATCCTAAAGGTGTAAAATAATGATTTTTCAAAGAATCAATAAAATTTATAAACGCGGGTTAAACGTTGACAAAATTTTAGCGCGTATTATAAAATATTTTAGTAAATAAAAGAAAATATGTAGAATACAACAATTACGTCTAAGCAGAAATCAATAGCCCTTAATTAATAAAAGTAAAATATAAAAAATTCCATTAATTTGTAACACTTTAATCCATTTATTTTGTGAAACTTATGCAGATTAGACAAAATCATGATAGTTCAGGTAAGCTATTCCAAAAACCATCCGACCTTTTCTTTGTCAGAACGTCATTCAGACGTGAGTACTTCCATACCTTCTGTAATCGTCAAATGCGTCTAACTTTTTTAATAAATGCTCTTAAAGGGTTAGCATCTGGATCTTTTGAAATAATTTCATATATATATATATATATATATATATATATATATACACTTGATTGTGGTATTTTATACGATTTCCATTAAATATGATCATTGATAATATCAGCCAAAGCTTTCTCGCGATTTCTTTTGATCTGAGATGGTTAAAAGATTGCCCTGTCAAAAATGCCCAGTTGAATTTAATTCTAAGAAAATTATTCTGGCTTACTTTTGAAGGGAATTACCCTCGATCTATTATCTCACTTCATTTCCGAAAAGGAAATTCTCAGAATTTATAGGGAATTCCCGTAAAGTTATCTCACCAACCTTTTGAAAAGAAAATTCGTAGAAAAGTATTTTAAGGGAATTCCCTGTACATGCAGTTCCCCAATATTTCCTTTGAAATACGAAACAGCTTTAGCGTGCGTATCTCTGCCACGATTTTAAACTGTCCTATCCTTTTTATTACTTAAAATTAAAATATTTTTAAAAATCTTTTATTAAAATACAAAATTATTCTGCCATGAAACAAGATTGGTCGGCAAGCTTTCATTGTGGATACTGAAATCCAAAATGTGAAAAAAAATTTTAATCAGAATTTTTTATTTATTTATTTTATTTTTTTCGGGGGAGGGGGAAGAAGGACTTATTGATATCGTCAAATCGGAGTGGAATGTATATAAATTAGTGTTGATATATAAATGTGTGTGGGCATGTGTGTGAGAGAGTGTATGTGCGGTAGAAAGAGAGTGTGTGTGAGAGAGAGAGGGAGAGTGAGAGAGTGTATGTGCGATAGAGAGAGAGAGAGAGAGAGTGTGTGTGTGTGTGTGTGAGAGAGAGAGAGAGAGAGCGTTTCTGCGATAGAGACAGTGTGTGTGAGAAAGAGAGAGAGAGAGAGAATGTGTTTGTGAGAGAGAGAGAGAGCATTTATTTTTCAATACAGAAAGAATACTCACAAAAGCTTGACTGAACAGAATTTGCTTTACTATTTACATTAAATTTGTGCAGAGGATAGGTAAATTAGAAATACACTTAGACAGCCAAATAGTTTTAAACTAATAAATATAGTACTTTATCAATCTGCTGAGCATTAGCCTTGATTACTTCAACGGGTAAACAATAAATAAAAATGTATTTTTTTAATTTACCTTATAGTATCAGATAAGCAGTGAAATGCAAATAATTGTTCAGCAAAACTCCTGGAAAGAAAATAAAGAGTTACAAAACTGCGTGACTGCTTTCGCCAAGAACATAGTGCGAATTTAATATTTTTGGATAATAATTGCCCATGGGTTACAATACTTAGACCCCGTAGATTAAGCCCGCTAGCGCAAATCTGTAATATCCATAACAACATGAGAGACAAAGAAAATAACAAGCGTTGGATTTTGTAGTGGAAAAAGGACAATATTTGCAAAGGAAATGTATAAAATTTACAGTGCTGAAGCAAGTTAAGAAGTTAAATTGAATAAGCATTAAAAAGGGGGGATTTAAAAGTAAATGCTTATAACAATGAACTTAATCGTGAATAATGACATTTACAATCCTCTATATTTCAAAATACAAAACTTTTAGAAATAGGCTTTAATATAATGACTTTCATAGTAAGAGAGAAGCAATAAAGCTTCGCTGTCTTATAAAAGAACATAAATTGACAATCCAAAAGTAAATGCAAAGAAAGTAACGAAATTAAGTATAATCACAACATCTCTTCATCATCAGTGCCAACCAGGGTACTGTCAGAGGGGGTGGGGACTTAGGGTCTAAGCTATTTTAACTCAAGAAACTCTGATTTTTCATACATTCTATTCACACAAAAAGCTGATCTGTGAGTGCTACCCTCCTCAAAAGATTTTTTCAAGCCACGTCGCTGACCCGCTCAAGAAATTTCTCTTTTTTACCCGTCTTCTTCGAACGTTTTTCCAGTACCAAGGTGTCTATCTTTAAGATTACATTTTCCATCAGCAATCCTTGGTTTAGATATAGCCGGTGATGCTGATGAAAGGGTGCTGTCATTATACTAAGTTGCATTAAATTTTCCTGCATTTTTGGTGTTCCTATGTATATTTTTAATTACAGGCTTTATATATATATATATATATATATATATATATATATATATATATATATATATATATATATGCGTGTTAGAGAGAGAGAGAAAAATGTAGTGGTGATAGGTAAATCGGTTCATTATCCGATAGTGACCTTAACATAGCTGACCACTTTATTGAATCCTCCATTTATTTTGGTGAATTTTGATCTGGTATTAAGCACTCTACAATAGGAAAAGCCAGCTGCTCAGCCAGCTCGCCTCTCTGATGACCCGTCGACTAATTATAATCCTGAACAAGTTTTATCAACAGCTCCGCAGACAATAATTCACCGAATGAGTAGCCCTCTCTCCATCTAAAAAGCAAAGCAGAGTCCATTAGCGTGCGTTTTCGTTCGCAGTTGACCACGCCAAACCGACAAGGCGGCTAAGTTTTAATACCATTTAGTCTGGAAGGCGCCAACCGGTTCATATCCCAGACTTCTGGACTGCATCACGGCTCGCAAAGGAGAATGGGTTAAGCTCTTGAAAGGTTTCTTCCACGTTACGAGTTAAAAGGTTGCCTTTCTTTGGCGATTTTTTGTTGTTGAAGAAATTTCAGAATCTTAAGCCAAACGCGAACCAAATTTATCCTGTTAAATAAGATTGTGAATTTGATTGAAATCCCGGTGTTCACTTTCATTAAAAGTGTGTGTATATATATATATAAATTATATCTTAGGATTTTCAGCACTAAATTTACGAATGAATTTTTAATAGCACATTTTCTGTAAAACTAATTGCTGAATCTTTAAATATGGTGATTACGGTTCCAGTGAATTCTTGTGATCTTCATTTTTGTAAATTAGTTACAATACCTCCATTAGGCTATGCTTTATGATTTAAAAAATATATTGTTTAGTTAATCTAACGTAATTATAATAATCAGAATATATATTTTAATGGTTAAATATATTTTAAATTTAAATTTTGCCTGAGATTCAAGTGCTCTGTAACAAACAAAACAAATTTTCAAAACACTAAAGTAGTAAAAATAACTGAAACATTTTTTTCTGACTGCTTTTAATTTATAATTTATTTGGAATGAATGCGGTAAAGTTTTATTTGTAAAAATTTATATTTATGTGGTAAAAAATAATTATGTGGTAGATTTTTATTTTTAAAAAATGAAGAAAAATTTGTGATTAGCATTAAACTGAACCATTTTTATGCATATATGCAAAAATGCATATATACAAACAAATGAAATTGGCCCTTTTTTTTTTACATTTCAAATGTGTTTTAATTTGATGGAGAAAAAAAACTCTTTTTAGAGCTAATTCAATTATCCCTTTAAAACTGTTTTACTGTGTAGACAGTTCGCTTTAGAGAAACAAACACACAGGGGTAGAATGGGATTACTAATGGAAAAGAAGTGCAGAACTAAAACATTGATTTCCAATCTTCAGCCAGTTTATATAAATATGAAAGAGTGAGATAATACTGTATCTCTTTAAATAATATTTATTTCATTTTAAAATTCTGAGAATTTATACGTGTATCTAACACACTTAATGTATTCAAACAGTCTAAATGTAGTAATTGCAGGATAGATAGAATAATAATAAATGCATGTGTATACAAAACTTTTATAAACTTACTTTAGGATTTTCAGATCTATTATAGTAATCTAAATTTATGTGGATGTAAAAAGAAAAGTTCTCTTGTACTTTTCTTAAATTTGCATAATTTTTGAAATAGGAAACTTTTATTCGTGACAGGGGAAAATACGGAATTATTTTGTATAGTTATTGCAATTATTTTTTAGTTGTATTTTCCATTTTTAATAATTTTACGCATCGTCCTTACTTAGATAAGAAATGCTTTGTATCCCATCAAAGTATTTAAATGTGAGTTTCAAACAGTTAAAGACACATATTTTTTTTTTCTGTTCCATCCCTTATATATCATTAATTTACGAACCAAACTGTATAAAATATTCTACTTTTTGCTATTTAATAGCATTGTTACGTGTGTATTTTTTATTTAATAAGAGTGGAAAATAAATTCATTTTCATAAAATGACTTGCAAAATAAGTCTATATGAGATTAGATATTTAGCATTCCGAGTGCTCAGATGCATTTAAATGGACGATTTATCATGCTAGACTGAGCGAAAATCTGTTATATTAAATCCTGAATGTGTCGTTGATTGTACGAACATATAACTTTTCATTAATCCAACCTGTAAAATTCAATTTCATAAAAACCAATTACCGTTTCAATCAACTATGAAGCTTAGAATTTGGTTTAAGAGCAACCTCGTAAAATTTAAAACTGTAAAAAGTTTTCTGCCCTGCTCCCTTTTCTGATTCCATTTAGTTTTGTAATTTTACTGTGGAAAGCTGTCTACCACATATAAGCGAAATTCGATCCCCCATAAAAACTAATTCCTGTTTAACTATACTGTCTCGTGCAACCCTATGGTTCTTAAAAGCAAGTTAATACCATCTCCAATCTAGGGAGGGAGAGGGAAGGTGAAACCTAAAGCTTTAGATAAAGTCGCCAACGATGGCTACTGCAGTAAGCCTTCCTAAAGGAAGATTTATCGTCCTGTTCTAATGGGCTGAGGATCCTAATTTTACGACAGGCCGTTGACAAGAAGCGTCTGTCAGTCTGTCCGGCGAGTACCTGATCGGAGAGGCACAGAAAAAAAAAGAGCAGAAGAGAGGAGTCAAACAAATTAGAGATACGGCCAAAAATGGTCACCGCCCAACTCTCCCATTGTCTGCAAGAAGAAAGAATTTTGCTGATTAAAAGGAAGAAACTAATATAGGCTAAGAAAAGCTGTTTTCACGGAGGAAAAATGTGGGACAGCGGCATTTACTGAAGGCGTGAGCGCGTGTAATGATTCCCTTTTTCTCTTAATTTTGTCTGGGCTCAGCCTTTTATTGTTCCTTTCTCAAACATAGAGCTTATTATTTGTTTCTTCTGCGTTTACAGCTGTTTTAGATAGATGTATTCACGAGTTCTTTTGCCTGTGGTGTCGTTTGTCTTGTAATACAGATTGCGGGGCATGAAACATATCTGTTTTTAGTTTGGGAGGAGTTTGTACAGTAATCAAATGTATTAGATGTTCATCCGTTCACTGTGCTTTCGATAATTTTTATAAAATTACATATTATCTCCCTAGAATTGATTTCTTTAATTAAAAAATGCTCCTAAGCCATTTTCCCTTTTTAAATTAAATATAGATCAAAATAACTTTTTGGGGAAATTTTTTGAACTTGTTAAATTTTTTAAAATTTTTTTTAATGCTCCGTTTCCTGAATTATGCCATTAAAATAACTGAGTAGCAGAATCATATAACTAGAAGCCTACGCATTTTGTGAAACGTCATGAAAATAAGATGTTCATACATATATGGACTAGAGATGAAATTGTTTGGTTTTCAAGGTCTAAATGCACTCAAAGCTGGAAATTCTTTAACCGAACCACCCCCAGCTCGATTGATTTGGAGTTTCAGTAACACTGAATTTATATGGGTCCAAAAATGAGTCTTTTGCAATTTGTGGTGGGAAAAACAAAGAAGTTTTTTGAAATCATATCAAGGAAACTCTTTTTTGTAACATTACATTTTATATAAATATTTTAAATTTTAAATCCATTATATTTGCTGAACATTTCCCTCTCTTCCTCCATCCCAACTCCAATAAGAAATAAATGTGAAATTCTCATTTTATTTGAGATCGCTAACGTTTCTTCCTAATAGTCAACTCCATTGAACATGTGAAGAGGGTGTCAGGATGTTGTCGTAAATGTGAACACGGATTTAACATAAGTCCGATTTTGCTGCTTGCATTGGTTGTAATGCTTTTATTAAAAATAGCTCATGTTAAGTAAAATCACTAAAAAATCTGAAAAAAAAACTTGCTGGCTCTTTGACAAATGTCTTAATTTTGCGCATAAAGAACATTTAGAGTAAAGAGAGAGGGGGGGGGGAACAAGTAGATAATGTCCTTTACCAGCAAAGTCACCAAGGGAACAGACATTTATCCTGTTCTTTCTTGCGTTAACTGAGGATGAACGCAAGTCTTTTAGACCTTAATTTTTTCTCACCTGTGGTCATTAAACTATCTAAAAGCAATCATTCACTATCATTATTCCTTTTAACTGTTAAAAAATTAATGTTTGTTAATCAAATGTTTGTAAATCCTTTAAATGCTTAAAAAGAATATTTTATAATGATTAGCTCCTGAATTCATTGACTAGTAAACGTATATAATTAGTCCCTTGGCAGAAATCAATTTCTTTTTCAAGTAACGAACATAGATCTCAGAAAAAGTTCGTACAAATGAATTAATTATTTTAACAATTTAGCTTTATCTTTAAGGGGAAAGAAGCGTCAGGTGGTAGGGAGCCTGAAATCTATTGCTGAGTATCGAGCCAATGTAGGACTCTGATTCAGCCCATCTTATCTTAATATTAACTTGTGCATAATTCTGTACGTCAGAGGTAAACTATCATAAGTGAATGTTCTTAATTTTCGATATTTTTATTTGACTTCTTTTGGATGGAGATAAACCATCACAAAGCTGTCCTGAAAAGCTCTCCTGAAAAATTGGAATTTTGCACGTATGATAGTTTACCTCTGACGTACCGAATTTTGAAAGAGGTTCGTCATGTTATGTATTAAACACATAGCGTGACAGAAATAACTATATTGTATGGATTCTGATTCAAAGTAAAACAATGTTAAGTATTTTGGAAAAAAGTACCCTTTATTCCTCACAGTTCAAATTAATAAAAATGATAACTATTATAATGTATTCTATATTTCTAAATTATTTCTAATACTTGAGTTTCATTTTAAGTTGAAAAGTAACAAAATTAAAAATTCTACTGTACATGAAAGATGAACGATGAGTCTTCTTGTCTAATTCTTTTATTATTTCATGTGTTGTCTAATTCTTTTATTATTTCATGAAATTTTGTTCTGCGTACTAAATTTCTCTTTGTTACAAACCATACATCTAATGTTGTTGTAACTTAAAGATGTACATTCATGTAGTATTTTTACTGTTATATTGCTGTTTATATTTTGTATTTTGAGCTTGAACTAATATTATTTATAAACTAATATTATGAACTAAAATAGTACTATTAACTAAACGTCATTAATTAAATACGACTATTAACTAAAATCCATGAGCTAATATTATTCATTATATATCAATCCCGAATTATGAAGAAATCGTATTATATTCATAAATAATATATTATAAACATCTATGCAAAAGATGATAGTGTTTGTAGACAGTGTTTTCTGTTATCGAGAATGCTTTTGACTCAGTTGATAGAGTAACAGAGTGCATTTCAAAGCATATCATCAATTTCCCATTTATGAGGAATTTTGGTATCTTATCAGAACTGTCTTCCACCTTATCAAATGGTCTAACAAATAAGTTCCACTTTCTGAGAAAAAGAAACCTCACAATGGGAGAATTTTAACTTTGAAATCTCAAGGGGTGCCTCTTATAGCATAGGCGTAGCGTGCTTCTAACTTTGGGGGGGGGGGGGGGGGGCATGAATTGAATTTAGTTAGGGCCCTCCTCAGTGCATTGATTGCCTGAAGGTCCTCAAACTATGAATATTATGATTTTTTAAATTGAATAACAATAGAATTGATGTTTGAGTAGTATTCAAAAGTTATACAATGAGAAAAATAAATGTAATATAAATAAAATGAGAAAAAATATAGCATCGAATTTTTGTTATGGATCATATCATTGTTAAAAACTATGTTAAGGCTAAAGACATAATCGAAATCTTCAGTTTCACAGTTTAAAAAAGCGGGGAAAAACCAACTTTCTTAAAAGTTTTCTACAATTTCCCTATTTTAACTGAACTTCTATTAACGTTTTAATTTATTTCAAGTTAAAATGAGGGGGGCACGTGCCCCCCGTGCCCCCTCCCCCCGACGCTACGCCTATGCCTTATAATCCCTCATTGTTGAACTCTAATGTAAGGGTTACCTTCCATTTTTACTACATTCATTCCGCAATTCTTAAATCTAATTAGTTTATGCTTTCTTATATTAATAAAGCACCTTTCGCAGTATAGAAATTTAATAGTTAACATAAATTGCATATTTTATGTATTGTTATTTATGTGTCTCTAATGTCTATATCAGTAAATAAAGGTAAGTATACCATTCTTATTTTTAGCGGATGTCATCCGAAGAGTACTTACAAAGTTTCTGTTTGCTTCAGGCGTCAACTACCCCTTACATGCCTGCCCTGGCGGGTCACACGGCCTCGTCGTTCAGTCCGTACCTTAGCCCAAGTCCCATGATCCCAGCAGGAATGATGCCGGCCGACGCACTCGCCGCCCCGCCACCACCTCCTCAGCTCACCTCCATTGTGCACACACCCATCGTCACACAGAAGGTGCCCCGCACTGACAGACTCGAGGTAAGGATTATTTCTCGATTTTTGCTACAATCAATCTGCCATCCATCGCACATTTCATAGTAAGAAAACATCCTTCTGAAAATCTAGATAACACTTGTCATAAATTATTTAGAATCAAGCTAACGACTCCGCCACCTACAGACGAACGTTGACCCAATTAGTTCTTCGTTCGTGCTTCAGAAACTATATTATTACCATTTTTGAGGTGAAACACGTCATTACTTTAATGCAACAACTTAGTTCCATAGCAGTATTTACAAAACAGTGAGCAATATCAAGAAAAATCGTTTTAAAAGTTTATAAAATTGATCAGATCAATCTTATAACTGAGATTGAATACACTGACTTTTAGAAAATACCTTAGCAGGGGCTAAGCAGTATTACCAAGATCTTAGCAGAAGATGAATATAGAGAACTTCTACAGTGACAACCACGAAACTCGTTCACATCGCCCGTTGCATATGGTTAATCTGTATTATTTGGATCTTTCTCTTCTTATACAATAAGACCATGGAAAGTAACCTGCGTTTTAACTGCAATTCACCGTCTACTCTGCCACTTAAGTTAAGGCCATTTAAGTTAATGTCTTTGAGTTTGTACGCCATGCTGATCCTCTTCTTAATATGAACATAAATGGTAAATTTCAATTCTAGACGCATAACAGGTTATTTTTACTCCATATGTGGGATCTAAATATTCTTTTATCTAACTTTTTACTTTGATTGAATATCAAATAAAGGCTTCTTACCTTGTTCCCACGTGGTTCTTTTATGCTGCTGGTTATTCTGTACATCAAGTTGCTATCTTATTCTTAATGAATATTAAAACTGAAGTCACACTAAAACAACACTACGAATGAATATTATTATATTTTCCTTGGTTAGATACTTTACACATTACGGACATTAAAATATATACAATTTCTAGGCTAACTATTTACAAACATTGAATATTAATTATCGGAAGTTTCTCATCTCTGACTGAGACGTCTATCATGCTTCGCGATCAAAACAGTTCTGCTAGTCGTTACATAAAGTCCCGGATGAGCTGGGAAATTGTCTGGTGATGCTGCTGTTACGTCACCTGATCGCGTTCTTTCGAATTCGGCGACATATTCCCACCTTGAGTATGGAAGATGTCTGAAATACTCAATTTGGTAGCCGATTATGTCCCAGTCTATCAACGGGTTTCACCGTCCGGCCGTACTTGGTCTTTTTAAGCTGCCGTAACTGAGCAATCGGAGCTTCTTCTGACAGATATTGTCGCAGGTTCAAGTCCTCAACTTGGTTTCTCTGGAGCTCTAAAGGACAAAGACGTTGGTAAGGACGTAAAAGTTCTCCTGTTTTGGTTTTCACTCTTGCAAGTCGGGATTTATCATCCTTCCCTGGGTATAATTTTATCACCTTCGCTAATGGCCAATCAATACGTCTCAGCTGACCATCATCTATGAAGACTAGATCGCCTTCTTTGATCTCGACACTTGTTTTTCGAGTTTTTGTGCATTCTCTTAAATATCCCAGGTATTCACTGCGAAACCTGCGACGAAGATCATCTCTGATTTTCTGTCTGTATGCGTATCTTCTGTGCATTATTGTCTCATCGATACTGTCGAAGTCTGGCACTCCTGTGTCACGAATATCTTTCATGAACATCTCTGGAGTCAAAGCTATTAAATCTGATGAATCTTCTGATATATATGTTAAGGGTCTGGAGTTGATAATACTTTCTGTATCACAGATAATTGTGTACAATTCCTCTAGTTGTAAGCAGGCTTTTCCTATCACCCTTTTCAGTATTGACTTGAGGATTCCTATTAACCTCTCCCAAAATCCTCCATACCAGGGCGCTGATGGTGGGATAAGTTTCCAATGAATTTTCCTTGTGGTTGCGTAATCTTGAATGTTTTCCCAGTTAACTGTGTTCAATTCTTTTCTGCTACCTATCATATTTGTGCCATTGTCGGAGTATATGGTGTGCGGCCTACCTCTTCTGGCGATGAATCGCCTTAAAGCTTGCAACAGTCCATCAGTTGAAAGGGTTGTGGTAATCTCCAGGTGAACCGCTCGAAAAACTGCACATGTAAACAGTACCACCCAGCATTTTTTACCATCCCTTAGAAATAGTGGTCCACACAGATCCACCCCTGTAATGTCGAAAACGTTGGCATCACGAACTCTATCCTCAGGCAGGGGAGAGCTCATTACCTCAATGGGTTTTGCAGAAAATCTCTTACAGCGGGTACAGCTCCGTATAACTTTGCGAATCATCTTCCTGCACTTTAAAATCCAGAATCTTTCTCTCAAGATTGACATTAAAGTCTGCACCCCAGCATGGCTTGATTTTTCGTGTTCTTTTCTGATCAGTTTGATGACAAGAGAATGATCAGATGGGAGGAGGATAGGATATCTGAATTCAGGCAAATCTTCTCTTCTCGAAATTTTTGATTCTATTCGGAGAATGCCTAAAGAATCAACAAGAATTTTAAGGGTTTTTAATTTCTTATCTTCTGTCCCTTCAAAAGATTCTTTTTGCACCGTCTTAAAAAGTATCATCTCAGCTTTGTTCATTTCTTCTAACGTTAAATTGCCTAAGTTCTTGTTAACATTACTTGGCTTACAATTAAACGAAAATCTCAAAATCCAGGCTGTGACGCGCACTAATTTGCTATATGAAGATATCTGGTCATAAATTTGTTTAATCGGACTCTCAATATTGGTCGCACCGATAACTGTCTTTTTCTTTTCCGAATTTGTTATATTAAAATCTGGAAATGCTTCGGATTTGGGCCATTCACCGGGAGGCTTCTTTAGCCAATCAGGACCTTCCCACCATTTAGATTTGGAGAGAGTTTCAGGACTGCATCCTCGAGAAGGTAAGTCAGCGGGATTCAAGGGTCCAGCTATATGATTCCACATTCCAGGATCGCTCAAAGATCTCATTTCTTTCACCCTGTTATAAACGAAAGTGGCCCAGTTCTCATTTCGTTTGATCCAATAAATCGCGTTTCCTGAGTCTGACCAATAAAACGTTTGGATTTCTTCTAAGGACAAATCATTCTTGACACTGTGCGCTAATCTTGCCCCGATCATACAAGCCAATAATTCAAGTCTTGGGATCGAGGTTGTTTTAATTGGAGCAACTCTAGATCGGGCTTGTATCAATTGACATTCTACCGATTGTTCGGTTTCACTTCTAAGGAATATACACGTCGCGTATGCAGAACAACTTGCATCACAGAAAACATGCAAAGATGTGCTTTCATTTATTTCAGGAAACTTTCGTGGAATTTCTATACCGTCTAAAAGTTTTAATCGGTATGCCCAATCTGCGAATTTCTTGGAGATCGTTTTAGGAAGCTCGGCATCCCAACCAATCTTAAGTTTCCAGCATTCTTGTAACAGTATTTTTGGCATCAATGTTACTGGAGTTAAAAAACCTTGAGGATCGTAGATCTGGTTTGCTGTAGACAAAATTAGCCGTTTATTTATTTGGCCATCGAAAATAACGTTAATATTTTTCAGGTCACAGCTCAATGTATCATTTCTAACGTTCCATTTAAGACCTAACAGAGAAACAACTTTTTCCTTATGTAACTCGTTGCTCTGAGTTTCTGGCATTAGTGAGAAAGGAGTTTCTAAAATGTCTTCTTCCCAATCTTCAGATCTATGTTTATTGTATACCCAGCCTCGGAGATCGAATTTTCCCGAGAACATAAGTTCCCTTGATTTGTGGACAAAGTCCTTTAATTCATCTAAAGAGTCTACGCTAGTAACACAATTGTCGACATACATCGACTTTCTTAATTTATTAGCCACTCTTTCCAAGTGTTTGGGTGAGTTTGTCATGACATGTTCTAACGTGGCGGCCAATATAAAAGGACTTGAGCTGACCCCGAAAACTAGACGTCTATGTCTTAACACTTTCAATTTTTCAGGATTGCCCTCTTCCCACCAAAGGAATCGCAGATAGTCTCTATCCTGCGGGTTGATGTTAATTTGGAGAAAAGCCCTGCGTATATCAGCTGTGAGCCCATATTTTCCAAGCCGAAAGCGATTTAAAATACTCGGAATCAATTCTATTAGGTTGGGTCCCTTTTCCAAACAGTCGTTCAAGGAAAGGGAATTTTTGCCCTTCGCAGACGCGTCAAAAACAGGACGAATCTTTGTCGTCGAGGATTCTTTGACTACAGCCCGGTGTGGTAAATAATAGCACTGAGAAAGTTCAATTTCAGTGTCTATTACTTCTTCAATGATATTCTCATTCAACCATTCTCGAAACACGTTTTGGTAGGCTTCAAGATGTCCAGTTTCTTTCAGTTTTTTTACTGTCGATTTTAATCTTACTTCAGCAGCTGATTTGTTATTTAAAATAAAAGTTCGCTCCTGCACCCATGGCAAAGAGATTGTGTAGCGGCCATCAGATTCCCTCTCAACTGTGTTATTAAAATGTGTTTTAGCTTCTGCTTCCAGATCGGCTTTTGTTTGTTTTTCGGAGGGGTCTTTAATACCTATTACATCTAACTCCCATAAGTCAGAAAGCTTTCTTTCTGTTGAAAGTAAAGATAATGCTGATATGGTTTCATTCCTAGTAGGTTCACTTTCAACGGGTGTCTTACCGATCAGCGACCATCCCAGTCTTGTTTCGATTGCGATAACACCACATTCTAACTCTATGATATTCCCAGTTAAGAGTTTTCCACATACGTCAGCCCCTATCAACAAATTGATTTCTTCATTCTCTAATTTATCGTTACAACTGAGGTCAGAAAAGTTTATTCCCCTTTTTTCAGCCTCGCTAATCCACGGACCATTTCTGATCTTAGGGACCTCTGTACAAATTTTATCTTGATCATAGACATCAAAATTGCAACAATAATTTCCGGATAAGTTACTCAGGTGAATTTTGTATTTACAATGTTTTCGAACTTCTTCTATCCCACCAAATTGGCTATGATGCATCTTTTCGTGACCTGTCGCTACGTAACCCATCTTTTTAATTATATTTGTAGAGAGGTAACTGAATTGTGATCCCGAATCGTACAGAGCTCTAATCAATATCTGTTCATTATTGTTTTTATTAAGCAGACGAACCAATAAAGTCTGCAACACAACGTTTTGTCGACGCGTTTTATTTGATAAAGCATGATCAGTACTTGCAGAAATCCCTTTAAAAGAAACATCACCTTTTTCTGCTTCAGTTTCTTTTGTCGTCTCAGGGCACATGACAGCAAGATGTCTTCTAAAACATCTCTTACATTTAACATACGACTTGCAAGATTTTACCCGGTGGCCTAGCTTCAAACACGAAAAACAAATTCCTCTTTTAAGCAGGAACTCTCTTTTATCTTTCATATTTTTATTGCTGAACAATTTGCAATCGTATAAAGGATGTTCATTCTCACAAAACAGGCATCTGTCTTTATTTATTGCTGTTTCATTTAATAGCAACGCAGCGGTTTGCTTTCCCCCCGAAAAAGCCGCAGACTTGTTGACGCGAAATTGTTTATCTGTGTGAACTATCGTTTCACTGCTAATGGTCAATGACAACATGCGTTCTCTACTAATCACTTCCGCTTTCAAAATCTGAAGTATTTCATCTACTTTCCATTCATCTGATCCGCATTTTTTAGTGATCTCTAAAACTATATCAGAAGGCAACAATTTTATCAATATTGGAGCTAACAGGCTCCCATAATTTTCAGAGTTTATTCCAAGTGCATTTAAACTTCTGATTTGTGTTTCGCACGAATCTAATAATTTTCTTAGAGCTTGTACATCTGAGGATCGTTTTACGGGATGCAGAGTAAGAAGTTTGTTTAAGAGTGAATTAGTTACTAATTGTTTCTTTCCGAACCTTTCCGCAAGGGTATCAACAACCGACTGATAGTTATTGTTTGTAATAGCAAAACCTTCTATTGATCGAGCTGCATCGCCTGTAAGATACGATTTTAGATAACTGAGTCTTTCTACATTAGACAAATCTTGATTTTTATGAATGGCGGACTCGAACTGGTCCCAAAACCTTTGCCAATCACAAAATTCTCCACTGAACTTTTCAATAGTAAGCAGCGGTAATTTAATAAAGGGTGATTCGACTGCTCGTTTTTGAATAAATTTTGTCCCTTCAATATCATCATTTGCCGTAGGAATTGAAATTGAGGGTTTACATTTTGCAACTGCTCTTTTTATTTTTCGTTTCGCTTTTAATATGTTAGTAGTGTACTCGTCACATTTCAGAACTTCCTCGTTAATCTCCTCTAATTTTGAGATCGCAGTTTGAATTTCAGTATCTAACTGTATTAATTCCTCTTGTTTCAAAGTTAACTCATCCAAGAGGTCTTCTAAGTGTTCTATACTAACGTTTTCATCTAAAATAGATGTTTCTGTTTTCGTTATTAACTTCGTAGCGAGCGATCTAAGTGTACTCCGTTTTTGTTTGGCTTTATCCATCTTTTTCTTTTTAGTTAATGTTTCTTTAGATTCAGATCTTAAATAACTTCAACTATCATTTATTAAAGCCAATCTTAATAGCAATCAAAAAATATAACAGCAGTCCTGTCGCGGACGCCAATTTTATGTGGGATCTAAATATTCTTTTATCTAACTTTTTACTTTGATTGAATATCAAATAAAGGCTTCTTACCTTGTTCCCACGTGGTTCTTTTATGCTGCTGGTTATTCTGTACATCAAGTTGCTATCTTATTCTTAATGAATATTAAAACTGAAGTCACACTAAAACAACACTACGAATGAATATTATTATATTTTCCTTGGTTAGATACTTTACACATTACGGACATTAAAATATATACAATTTCTAGGCTAACTATTTACAAACATTGAATATTAATTATCGGAAGTTTCTCATCTCTGACTGAGACGTCTATCATGCTTCGCGATCAAAACAGTTCTGCTAGTCGTTACATAAAGTCCCGGATGAGCTGGGAAATTGTCTGGTGATGCTGCTGTTACGTCACCTGATCGCGTTCTTTCGAATTCGGCGACACCATACGTACTAAGCTGAGAACTAAAATTGTTGATTTTAACGCTTTATCAACGATTATTAGCAAATTAAACGTATGACCAAGAGTGATTGCTTTACCTTTCTGTGAAAGTACCCTGCTGACCGTAAAAGATCCAGGACTCATTGACTTCAAGAAAATTCAGGGTTTTCTATCTATTATTTTTCTCTATATGTTTATACTATGGTCAGGAATGCTCATCCACCCAAGAACGTTTCTTTTTCCACCATTAACGAAAAAGAGACGAGGAATTTGAAAAGGACTAGCAGTGCGTTCCATACATACATCCTTATTATAGAAACTGTCATTATTAAAACTCTTTTTACACTTCATTTTGAACCCAGTTATTAAATAACTTATCCCTTTCATACATGCAAAAAAATTATCATTTTTGTGGTACGTTTTATTTTATTAAAATTTACTGTCTCATAATTTTTTTAAATTCTCCTGAACGTAGACACAAACTTGTGATGCATGTATGCTATTGAAACATTTTGTTTTAAATTTAGATATCAGTGATTACGCAAGCACCGTGAAGTTATACTTAGTAACTCTAAATGGAAAATTTTTAACGTATTTAAAATCACTTTGCTCCTCTTGTGTTCAAATGGACCCGATAATCATTGAAACATATTGAGATTGCCTGCATTATGATTTGTTTTATCGGATACTTGAAACGGGAAACAAATGAAAACTCTGTCTGACAAGAATCAATTACTAGCCCCGCTGCTTTGAGCTATATTTATTCGGGTTATAAAAATTATTGTATCTGAAAATAGCACTTCAAATTCACGATGAGTGTTATATTCCCGTCTACATTCAAGTCTATGATTTAGGTATATTATCTGAAAATAGTAACAATAATATCATACTATAAACTTTTACGTCAAAATATGTTAGTTATGCTTATTACAATCCATACTAAAGCCTAGATTATATGTTAGTTATGCTTATTACAATCCATACTAAAGTGTAGATTATGTGTTAGTTATGCTTATCACAATCCATACTGAAGCCTAAAGTAGGCTTCCATCATGGCACTCATTTTTGGACAAATGGAAAAAAAAATGCTTACTTTCCAACTTTTTAATTTATTGTTTGAGAGATCTGCCCAACAAATATACGCATTTTCAAAATAATATTATCAACTAATATATGCTAAAGCGTGCACGTCTGGGAAAAATATCAAGTAACCTAAAAACAATATGCAGGTGAAAAATTCTAATCTGTGCTCTCTGTCTGTTATGTGCGCAGTATCCATTCAATTTTAGTATTGAAAGAAAGTATTTTTATTTCTCTGAATGGATCTAAATTGTCTTCTTGTTTTAAACTATTTATAGTTTTATGGGATATATAGGACTGATTACTAGCTAACAACTAGACTAAAATATAATATTAAACTCGATTCCTTAGAATACAGAAGGTCGTTCACACTTTATGGAAACCTTTTTTGATAGTTAAGTTTTATTCATAAATTCCGCATTTTTTGCGGCGATTTGCTTCTATCTGATAGCTATGGTTCTTGACATTATCTCTAGCTCGAATTTTTCATGAAAGTGAACATTTTCTAGTACTGTCATGTCGATTTTACCCCATTCCTCTTGGACCGTTTTCCAAAGTCCGTTCAGTGTTTTTGGATGCCGTTTTCCTAAGGCTCGTTTTGATAAACCGAAAGCGCAAAAGTCCATTGGAGAAGCGTCAGCTGATTTTACAGGTATTTCATTAAATGGGATACACTTTATTCCTGTTTCTTTTTCTTTCTTTGCTAAATAAGCGACAGTTGATTTAGACGTGTGACTAGAGGATTTTTCCATATGAAGCTCAACTTTATCAATGTCCATTCCATATAAGGCTGGAATTTCTTCTTCAAAATTGGTTCTAAAATATTCTGTTGATAGTAGAGTGAATTAATTTTGACTTTACTTGAGACTTTTTTGATTTTTAATTTGCTGTTGTAACAAAATCCTGCAACTATCACAAATCCCTTTGGGAACTTTTCTGTACACTGACGAAGCCATTTCGTACGGTCATTCCCATCAGTCGAGCAATAGAAAATTTATCTTTTTTTATTACAGTCACTTAAATAAACTCATACCTCATCGAGTGTTACCACAAATTTCCCTATTTCAGCAACTAGGTGTTTTCATATAATTTTCTACAATTTGTTTTTCTTACAACAATATGCTTTGGCAAAATCAGAGGAACTTTAGGCTTAAACATCTTTTTTAACTTCAAATCTTTATGAAAGATTTTACTTACAATGCCAGAGGACATTCCTAGTTAAGATGCAATGGATCGTTGAGTCGGTGGATTTTCTTTTAGGATCAGAGACTTCACTTTCTTAATATTAACCTGCATTCGAACAGTCTTAGGATGAGATTTCGTGGTCGTGTTTTCATTTTTACTTTCAGTTAGACGTTTTTTTCCTGTCAAATTTAATATATTATAAATACCTTTTTTTTAAATGCCATAACCACGATTTTTACACAGCTGTATAATTTGTTGATACGAACATTTCTCCTCGGAAAGCGCAGTTACGTAACCTTCGAGCCATCTATCAATTTTCGGTGCCATTTTCAAAATAAATCTTTTATTTTACATTCCAATCAAAACAAAACACTAGCAGACGATTATTCTGAAGTTGTCAAATTTTTATCTCAAAATGCAAACGACAAAAATAAATTACAAAATCGTTTCCATAAAGTGCGAACGACCCTCTGTACAAGTTTAAGTGAATGACTGATTTACGACATCATAGAATAGTGTTTATTTTTTTTTAAATGGAGACATTTGTCGACAGACATTCGCCCTTTATCTAGAAAAATTATCAAAGTAAAAATGGAAATTTTGATTTGAGAATGTTGAGTAGATGGCTGTATGTAGTTCGTGTTTTTAAAGTAATGCCTTTGCCCTGATAAAAACAAAAAATTATGTCGTAGTTATTGCTTATCCTAATTGAAAAATTATTTTAAAGATTTTTCATTTCGGGAAAAATAAATGTGAGATACCTAACTTTTTTAAAGAATTTAATTATGCCATATGCAATGTCATGGGGATTCAAGTGCCTTCTTCTTTTTCATAATTATTGTGTAGCGAATTCAATGCTGTAGTAAACATTTTTATGATGCAAAATTCTAATTTTTTTTTGTCATTGCAAATCGTTTAGAGACAACTAAACTTATCCAATAATTTTAGATTTTGAGAATAAATCTAACTCAGGAATTTAATTATGAACTGAATTATACCCTTTGTAATAAGTTATTTAAGACAATTCGTAAATTTTTCAATTTGCCTTAAATAGCAGATTTAAGTTGTTGTGTATTTTCAAATTTGAATTGAATTAACTTGGTATATTAACTCACGCACACCCACCCACACACACACACACACATATATATATATATATATATATATATATATATATATATATATATATATATATATATATATATATATATATATATATATATATATATATATATTAGCATTTTTTTCTCATATAAAATATTTTCTTAAACTATCCTTTCATGAATAGAAATATCTTTTATGAGTACGAATAAAACTGACATTTTAACTAAGAATATGAATTTTTCTATTATATATTTTGAGGAAGACTTACAAGTACTGCTTTAAAAGCATTTTCCTTACATATATCAAAAGTATCTGACATCATGAAAAGGTACATTATCTCAAAAAGCAAACAAAAAACTAGAATAATATCTTTAAAAATGTTTTCTTTGATCCTTTTCATAAATTATACTTTTCAAAATTAAAATTGAAAAACTTGTCTATGAATCCACATTTAATTTCCCAAATCTGTTTCTTTTTGTTTTCATTCACTATTTTAGTTTGTAGCAAGCTTGAATCACCAAAAAAATTATTTGAATGTGGTCCAATTCAATGTAGATTCTTATTTAATGTTGTAAAGGGCTTTCGCGATATTGTAAACTTCTTAAAGACAGCAGAAAAAAAGCTTTTAACGTGAAATTAACTTATTAAAAACTTCATAACCCGAAAAAAAAATTTGAGTTATTTTTATTTAAAAAAACTCTTGTATTAAAAAATTAATGAAGGTTGCATACAAAACTTTTTAATTTAGCTATAATATCCTTTATGAAAACGATTTATGATTTATTCGAAACGATTTACATTCTTTTCCGCTATTCGGGGTGCATAGGAAATGCACTTTAGTGAGGGAGCCCTCTATAAAAGAGTTTCTAAAAGTTCTCATTTGTATGCGTTGTATATTTGAGTGAGAGAAAGTGAGAGCGTATGTCAGTAATAGAGAAAAGGAATTGCAGGTTAATAAATCTGGCAGTCAGCATGAACAAGCGCCGCCACAGATGGAGATAATGAAGGTATGCATTTCAGTTTATATGCATAAATATATAAAAGTCGACAGATAGATAACTCTGAAGCTCAGTTCAGAAATTGGAGGGCGTGATTGAAAATTGGAGACAAAAATGTGTTGATATTGTGTATCAGATTTTCAGTAGGTTGCATTGTTCCTTGAAGGCGGAATCTGCGTCGATTCAAATTGAACAATTACTTATTTATTGCTTCAGCATGAAAGTAAAATTTCCAATATCTTTCAATCTCCTCTACCTCTTTCTATTCTCGTAAATCAAGTAAAACCGAAAGTTGTTTCAGTTTGTAGCTGAGATTTTCGTGAACAGAAATCACTGGATTTCTTCATCTGCGAATTGATGCTGCATAAATATTTTAGTGGTACTTAATACTGATTATTTTAATCTCTTTTAGAAATAGTCACTTATCTGAATTGTAGATTGGATTATTTCTTTATTATCCCCTTTAGAAAAATTTTAATGTCCCCAATAGATAGGCATGTAAAGAATGACTGCATATATATGTGACTATTTCATATTAGCATAAATTGGGGTCTGGGAGGGATTTTTTATGTACTCGGACTACTCTCTCTGGGAGTATTTTTTCTAGTACTTTTACTTTTTACAATTAATTGATTTTCAGGTGCTTTCAATCAATATTTTTGGGCTGGTAAATCGGTTTTGTGTGTTACTGGTCCACTTGAAGTACTTATTTCAATAGAAAGTAAAATCCTCTGTCTTACACTAGCATTAGTAAGACATCACAACTTGTTCTCGTTTGAAGATAGAATAAGGTATGTGTGTGTGTTCAACTGTGATAAAATATTAAAATTTGTATTACGTAAAATATTATAATCTACGAAGATGAAATTCCATTTCGTGAAAGAAGTGGCAATTTAAGGCGAAGTTTTGCTGTTCTCTAAGGAAAACATTAGAAACTGAAGACGTGTACTACAACTTAATTATAAAAGGGAAAAGGATTGAATTATCATTTCAAAACTGATGAGGTTTCGAGTGAGTATCTGAGAATTAATTATCAATATATTTTATAAATGGCCACTGTCATTTAACTTATAATATAAACGGCTGATATGATTTATAAACGTAAATGATAGATGTGTTCAAAATCTGAAAGCAAAAATAACTTTTGTATGCAGTAAAGGAATTAAAAATAATATATTAACCCCGTTATTTCTCTTTGTGATCATTAAATAATGTTAATGGGTGTGTGTTGTCAGTTTATATCAGTTTAAACTAGAGTTGACAGCTACGAACCTTCACCTATTCGTGTAATATCTGCCCAGTGGAAAGGATATCTTAATTTCTTTAGTTGTTGTTGTTATGGTCCCTTGGGTTCACGCTGAGACCTCAGTCCGATGTACGTATGAAGACAGGAAATAAAAATATAGACCCACACACGGAAAATTTTTATTTACAAACGATGACACCGGCGACTGACAGTAGATTTCAGCTCCTCCTTCTAGACGGGCTCCTTTTGCAGGCGGACTGGCTAGTATCCCAGGTTATAAACAAGCCTTATACGGGATTCGAACCCACGCCCCCAGCGTGGAAGGCTGATTGATACCTTAACCACTTAACCACATGGAGGCCTTTTCTTTATTGAAGTTAAAATGGGCTGTAGTAAAGGAAATTTAACGCACACCACTCACCAAATGGGATTTGAACTCCAAATTTTAGGCCTCTGTTACTGCGTTTACCGTGTTATGTTAAGCCCTCAGTCACCGACTGATCCCAAATAGTTTGTAAATTCGTTTTCTGTACATTTTCGGAAAAATATAGAAAGTCTATTCTGAAATGTGGAAACTGTATCAGTCATTTTAAAACTACTAAAATAGCATTCACTAAAAGCGTTTAAAATTTTTACGAATTATTTCTGAAATTTGTTATGGCTTTCTTTCTTTACCTCATATTAAGAAAATAAATGCACCCAATTTTCATACATGAATTTTTTATCAATAGTCTCTATTTTACTGTAAATTAAATTTCTTTTAAAAAAATATAGAACTCCTAATCAGATTTTCAAATCGCATGTAAACACTGGATTTTCACCTGCATCGATTTCTTCTTTTCGATTCATATCGGTTGCAGATAATTGATTCCAGACACCAAATAAGTACTCCAGTCCTGTGTCAACTAGTACCGAGCTCTCTTCCTTAATGGCAGTCCTCAGATCACTGCGGGTGTGGGGGTGTCAGATTTATTTGTCGCGCGGACTTAATGAAGCCTCTATTAATGCCTGCTATAATGGGCTCCCAAATTCGCGGCGTCGAAACGAAGCTGATCACATTTGTCCTCATTAGCATTCGACCGACAGTCTTCCGATACTCATTACTTGCTCGAGCCATTCATTTCAGGACAGCATTTATTCAAATGACATATATTTCGCTGATGTTAAAACGACAGCTTTTTTTTTACGTCCATTGTTCTTGAAGTTTTGCTTTCTTGAAAGAAGGGACAAAGATCACTTTCAATTTAAAAGATGTATTGCTTTGTGTTAACGTGTTGGGAAATTCGGGCTTTAAATGAGTTACCAGGTTACACTGTTATTTAAGGGAGAATCTCTGGTTTTACGGTGCTTTTCTCATTTGTTAAATGATCCGGTGGGATGATGACATTGCATCCAGTGGTTGAGATGAGGCCCCCGAAGACAACGTGTGTGTAGTGTGTGGGATTTGGAAAGCTTCCTTCGGTTTTTTGTTGTGGTTTCTTCATTTGTTTTCGCTTCTCTTTTTTTTTCAACCCAAACATTAATTTTTAAGAGACGTAAATTTAACAATTAATATGCATGCTGTTCCGTACAAAGGGGATTTTATTTAATCACTGAAGAGATATTTATATCTTAGTCCTTTTTAAAAAAATTAGACTTATAGCGTTAAATTAAATTACTTATAAAATTTCCAAAAGTATGTGCGAATGATGCATTATTTCCCACAAATTCAATTATAAACATCCTTTTTTTTTATAACATCACCTACAGAGATTTAGTTTCTAAGGCCTTTTAACTTTCTTGCTGTTCGCGCGACCAGAATTACTTTCTTGGTAGGGAGAGAGGGGGGAGGAATTTTTAATCTGAGAGAGGAATTGTCGTTTTTGAAGGTGCGTATCTCTGAAATTATCTTTTCCTGCTGATTTTAGGGCTTCTGGGGTGGGTTTCACCCTAATTTCCCCTTTTCATGAAGTTGCGCTACAGTTTTTTTTTCTGTCTGTTAAATAGAATTATCGCCATAATATAATTTTGGGTATGGTTTTGTCAGTGGAGTATTTTAGTAAGCAAAAAACATCATAATTAAACATAACACTATTTCTACATACAAGTTAAAGATGTGTGCCGACTAAAAGAATTGTTTGTAAGCTTATGAAAGCGAATTGCTTAATATCTGTTTGCAGAGACGTGGAATCTTCCGCAATCAGATCGTATCACCAAGTATCGGGGACAACTTTTGTATGTTAGTGATTTTACGTTTAAATATATTATCTGAAGATTTAGGATAGATTAACAGGGAGAGAACTCTTTTGCACACCTACTGCTTCTTTTTTATTGTGAACAAAAGGAATAATGGTAAAGTAGGAAAATTCAAAACATATTATATACATTATTCAACGAGCGTTTTCGTTCGTAAAGAAAAAAAAAATCTGGAGACTGTGTGAAGTTATTTCTTGTTAAACCTTTTAGTTTTTTACTTGTTTAAATGACATGAAACTCCACCTGCAAGGAAAATATTGTCTCTTCATTATAAAAAATATTAACAATATTATTATTTTTGTTTGAAAATGTATGTTGTTAAACCTCTTAATTTTTTTACTTGTTTAAATGACATGAAACTCCACCTGCAAGGGAAATATTTTCTCTTCATTATAAAAAATATTAACAATATCAATATTTTTGCTTGAAAATAGCATATGTTAATTTTTATAAGTAGTAGTAACGTCACTTAGAGGTACAGAGTTATTTCATTTTATATGCAAAACTAATTTTTATAACATTAATACATGGCGGTATTATTTCTACACGTTTTGAAATACTTTCAAATTATATACACCTTGACACTTTTTCTCGTTCGTTTAAGAAGTACCTCTTGAAATATGGAAAGACTGATGGTATGACGCGAGAGAAGACGTTAGTATATTCTATGAAAATATTTTGAGGCTTATAAACTAAAAGCCTTACTGTGTAAGCTTTCTTGGAAACATTTGACTTATAAAAAACGGTGCATAATTCAAGATAAAAAATGAAAGTTCCTGCAGTACTCTTTTATTTTTAATGATAGTTCCTAGGAATAAAATTTATTACTAAATAGTAATTTCAATCCGTTAATGTGTGCATTAATATGAGATAACGTACTATTTCTGCTTTATTGCAATATTTTTGGCTACAGAAGCCTTGATATGTTTCCTTGTCAACTTTGTAAGTGCCGTTTCAGTATAAAAAGGGAAGTTATGAAAAAAGAGAAAATTATTTGTTTGTTCTATAGGAATATTTTAAGACATAGTACTCGACCCATTTTTTTGTCCAAAGCATCAGAGATAAGCAAAAGGGTGTGAAATGTGGAAGAATAAAGTAAAAGTTCACATGGCAAGCTTAGTATTAAGTTTTCGTTCCCAATGGTTATGTGCTTGAAAACAGAAATGGAAAACTTTAGTAGCACGCGAATAATGTAAAAGTATTTTTTTCTAGCATTAATATGCCCTAATTTACTTTTCTGCTTTTTATAGTCATATTTTTCGTTACAAATATGTTTATACGCGTCCCCGTTGGATTTCAAAGCACCGCTTAAGGTATGAAAAGGAAAGTTATGATACAATGAAAATTATTTGTGTATTCTTTAGGAGTATTCTGAGACGTATTCATAAAAAAATTTTCCTTGGAAGAATGCATCATGTGAAGTTCCAAAAGGGCACGCACGAGAAAAAAAAAATTAAAGGTCTCGTAGTTATCTTTCAGCACTTATGGTAGTTCCCATAGGTAATAATTTCAAAATAGCAATTAAAATCCTTTTGTTTACAAGAACATGCATGGGAAACCTTAGAAGTCTGCGCAATATTCATCGTGGTTCGCTTTGTAGAACTACTCAAAATATAAAAAAGAAAGTTTGGGTTGAAGAAAAAATTATTCATGAACTCTTCGGGAATATATTGAGACATATGAATTAGAAACCTTCTCATGCCCCGCACTGTGGGCAGCATTTGAAATATATGCAAAAAGAGGATAAAGTACAAAAGAAAAGATCAAATCAAAATCCACCACATATCGAGGGAAAATAATCGTTGTTCCAAACGTTCAGCGATTATCCCATTTTGGTTTTATTGCATTCCCATGTTGTCTTTTATTGCGCCCCGAGCACTGGGCATGAATTCAGAAGCATTACGTAACAAATTTATTGCGCGGGTTCGCTCCATTTTCCCTCGCTGTGAAACCTTGCTGAAGTACCATTAAAAAACAAGGGGGGCTGAAAAAAATATTATTTCCCGTAGTGGAAATTTGTAAAATGTCATCACGCTTACGCTAGAGGAAAGAGAACGAGGAAACTAAATAAAATAGGACGCGAACAAGATTCGAAAAAAATCATTCCAGAACTATTTCCGGAGAGTAAAGGCTACATTATTCAGGCAAGAAACCTGATCATTCCGCTACATTTTCTAAATTCTGGCAGTTTTCTTTAACATATAAACTGTTCAGCGAAGAAAAACGGAAAGTAAAATAAGTGTTTCGGAATCCGACGACTTGAAAATGAATTTTTTCTTATGCAAAGAATTGTAAGGAGGGGGGTGAATTTGTTTTTTAGTTTCAGGAGCTGTTGAGCCACTCAACTCCAATCTAGGGAGCACCATCTATCATCGTTTGGGGGACATTTCCCCCAACAAATATCGTTTGCGCCTAATTTCAGTTTTTGTGGTAGAGATTTTTGCATGGAAATTGTTGGCTGGCGGCCAAGGAAGCATTTATCTCCTTTTTAATGCTATTTTTAATGCCGGGTGAAACCATACAAAAAATAATAGTCGTGCGTTTTGACTTAGCAGACATAGACACACACACACATGTTTTGCAAGAGTATTTTTTATTTACAAAAAAAAAAAGATTCTCCTGCTTGTGGAACTTATTTATTATTTAGAACGAATAAAGATGAATTTTTTTTTTATCCAAAACGAAAATCAAAGTTTCAAACAGCTTCTGGGATTACTTTTCAGATATTTTCTAAAACAGTTTCCTCTTACCATTTATTTATTTATTTTTTAACTTTTTAAGTTCGTAAAATATTTACATGCTTGCATGTTAAGTGATTTATGAATATTAATAAATGTTTGTTTTAATCAAGCAGTCAATGTGATATTTGTTCGTTTTACTCTTGTTTTAATATCTGGCGAAAAATGTAAAATTACCGCGAAATATCATTTAAAGGTATTCGATAAAATTTATCGTGTTTAAAAGTGTTTTCTGAGGAGAACATTTATATGCGTGTTGATTAACTTGCTGTTAAATATTTCTGAACTTGTATTACACACCGTGTTCCGTTATAATGATTCAGAGAAGCGTCATCAGTAATAAGTAACATTACCCATAAGTAAGATTCACTCCAAGAATGTGTGTGCATCGCCTCTGAACCTGGAGCTCTGCAACAGCTCTCTCTCTCTTGTTAAGAATTCAAGTCGTATTAGAATAATGTGTTACCTAGTATTTCGTGTTTTCTGTGCGTTATAGCACAACAGATTTCTTATCAAATTGTAGTACAACATTCATTTTATCCTCATATTTGCATGTGTCTGTGTTCGAATGCTTGCTACATCTGTGTAAAGCTTAGCGTGAATACTGAAAGCAGGTGTTTATTACATGAGTCAAAAGAAGTAAGAAAAATCATCTCATTTAGTTACCGCAATGTTTTCTCTGTAAAATATTTAAAAAGTAAAGATTCCTGTAAAGCAGGTATTCCCAACGGGGTCCAGGTGGACCCCTTGGGGATCGATGGAAGTTTAAAAAGGGTCTACAGTATTCCAGGGGTCTATTGGGGTGGGGGCTATGATATTTTTTTCTGTTTTAAAATTTAATTTAATTTTTAAGAATGTAATTATCAGATAATAATATCCGTTTTAATAGTATAAATACAGATTTGCGTAAGGCGGAGTGATCCGCGCATTTAATGTCGTTTGTCATGACGCTTTTGTATATGCCTCGAATGCCGCCATTGGCTTTTATTTGTGTACCAACACTAGGCAGAACTGGGGAAATCCACTGGACCTTAAACAGCACATTGGTCCAACCGCTGCAACCAATCAGAAGCAGTTTCGTTTTTCTCTTGGCGATGTTGTGCAATTACAATCTGTGTTTCTGAAATCTTGTTTATATTTGTGAAATTAAAAATGAAATTTTTACAAAAATAATACAACATAAACGTAATGAACCACTTTTTCTAATTTTTTGTTCATATTCTTAGTCAAATTGTTATCTTTAAGAGTTTTATGTGCAATTATTAGTATTATAATTATGTTGTAGGCTGTATATTGCAGACAAAAATGCGAGGGGATCAATGAAGAAAATCATTTTTTTTAAGGGTTCGATGTAGGAAAAAGGTTGGGAAACCCCTGCTGTAAAGATAGTCGAATCTATTGCGTGTCCTGTAGCCACGGAACCTCAAGAGTTATTCTGCTCTCGAAATTTTTTTCTCTCTTGCAAATTTGTCGGCTGTGCCATGTTGAGGAACCCATAATAAGAGCGACCTAGGTCCAAGGTTGGCTCGCTTTGCTTTTGAGTTAATACCTAGAGAATATATAAAAAATTACCGAGAAATTTCCTCTGTAATTTTACATACGCTAGAGATGCCTATCTTTGCTTAAGTGACCTCGTTTATCAGGGTGTGTTCCCTGCAGTTTTATCTTAGATATATTTGTTCAGATATTCGTCTTGTTTTATAAATAAAGCTTTAAATGCAGCAAAAAAAAATTTGTTATATCAACGATACTTGTCTAGCTTTATTTTTGTTTATTTTTCTTATGGCTCTCTAAGGAATAGAAAAAGAGTTTAAAAAAACAATAGTTTACTTATCCTAATTTAGATATTACTTTTTAGGGAGAACCCCCGCCCGCAATCTTTTGGTTGGGTCCAGGTTTTTTTTTATTCTAGATGCAGATGGATAACAAAAATTGTCTATGTGTAAATGTACATTTTATTTACGAAAATTCAAGCGAGTAAGACTGAAGATATATATGCGTACTAGCTGAACACCCGCACTTCGCTACGGAGTACATTCAAATTAAATGCAACGGTCAATGTATGCAATTAATGCCCAAAAAATAAATATATATATTTATAATAAATACGACGACCAATGTATACAATTGATGTAAAATATATATATATATATATATTTATATATATATATATATATATATATATTTATTTATTTATTTATAAAAAAATCGCTAGGGATATTTATTTTTTTTAGGATAATATCCAATCGTCTGCTGCATTAGAAAGGAAAAAAAATATTTTTTTTGCCTATTGTTATGCACGTGACGATAAATTTATTTAAAGTACTAGAAAAGGAAATCACGTGATCAGCATTTAATAAATTAAATTCTAAAAATTAATATTAAAAATTCCCCAAAAATCTGAAAATCTAGGTAAAGATTCAAAAAAGATTTCATTTTAAAGGAATTTTTATGATCTTTCTCGTGATATAAATTTTATAACCCTCAAATTATTATTTTAAATGCAAACTTAAAAAAAAAGTTACAAAAACAGCTTAAAAATTTAATTTAAAAAACCTAAGGAGAATTTTTCAAAAATCTTTCTTAGTGCACCCCTACACCATAAGAAGAATGGCCATGCAAAATTTCAGCCCTTTAGGTCCAGCGGTTTGGTCTGTTCGTTGTATGTCAGTGAGTCAGTCAGTTACGGAACTGTTTTATATATATAGATTAGAATCTTCAAATATATGCGCATTAAAATATGGTTTACAAAGTCACCTGTTTAAATGTAAAACTTCAATAATTTCATCTTAACATGAAAAATATACCGCTGTATCCACAGTCATTTTAAATTTCTATTTATGTTAGTAAAGAATTTTAAAGTTAAGTAATTTATTTTTCCGTTTTCTTAGATACTCTGTTTGATCTATTGTGTAGTAAATAATCCAAATGTGTAATTTTCTCTATTCTTCATGCAATGTAAGTATTTTGGAGATTCTAAAGTAAATTTTTGTTATGTGATTACAGAGAGTCGGCCTTTACCTCACAGTTTATTGTTTTGAATATTTATCTGAAAATAACTTGCTGTATACCATAGATAATAAATGAACGCTACCGCTTTAGATCTCCATGTTATTAAATATGTGATAACATTGCATAAAATCCGTACTGCAATTACAAGTTTAGAATTTCAAAATAAGTACTATGAAACTTACAATGAGGGAGAACGTGATATGCATGTGTTAAAAGATCTGGTAATGTTTTGGCTGATATCCCATCGTGTATTATTTTTCACAAAGGTTCGGGAAACTTCTTTTAATTTAACCTTGGCAACAGGTAAGGAATGGATATCTCACTGCAATGGATATCTTAAAAGCCAAAATAACAAAGTAAGTGGGTAACTTCCTTGTCATGTGATACCCTGAGAAAAAAAACTGCCATGTGGCAGTAGTTTAAGAGTAAAGAGATTTGTATACACACATGCCGTAAATATAGGACTGCTCTCGTAGAAAGTCTTTTAAAGTCACGATGTCAGGATCGTATCATTTTACATATATTTTACTACAAATACATTATTTAGAAATATTTTCAAAAGAACAGAATCGCATTTTATGCAGCTTAAGGATGTTTATGGAGTCTGAAATATTTTAAACAAGCTAATTAAATATATCGTGTGCAGTTTTGTATTTCAACGTACGAGTAATATATACTCTTGTTCAAGCACCGGTATATCTTTCTGAGCAAAGTTTGCCATCTATACTTAATCAAGGAGGCCCAATGAACATTTCTGTGATTTTTTTTAGTGTTCTTTAGACCATTCATGGACTTCAGAAAAACATCTTACCTCTCTGAGCTGCCATAGCTGAATCTCATTGCGGGAGTTTTTCACAATCAGCCATACATCAGAAATTTCGTTCACTTCCGGGAATATAAAGAAAGTTTTCTATTTACTTCGAATATGTTAACTAACCAGAACATATTCAGGTTTTATGAGACTATCCAAGGGTCAAAACAAAATTTATATTAGCCTACCTCATAACAAAGATTTACTATCCCAATTCCGAAATCCTTTCCCTGCATGGAGAGTAAGGGAAATTGTTATACCTACAGCGTGTGTAAATATGAAGTGAGGGAATTTTTACTCGTAAACAGGTGACTTTGTAAAGTATATTTTAATACAAATATATTTGAAGATTCTGAGATATCTTCTGTCTTCTTCACTCGAATTGTTGCAATTACAATGTACATTTACACAAGACAAGTTTTATTATCATTCATCTGTGCTTCGAGTACACATCTTCATGTCGCAATCAAAAGATTACTAAGTGTTCATTCCTAAAAATAAATTATATCTAGGTTAGGCCTACAAAAACCGTTGTTTTAAAAAATCGCTTCTATTTCTTAAGCTAGAATACATATGGCAAGTGCCTCCGCTTAGAAAAAAATTACCTATGCGTGAACATCTAAAATTTTGTGTTTTAAATGTGTGCGTATTGCATAGAGAGAAATTTGAAATTTTATTCATTCCATGCTGTTGTAATTGCTAAGTTCCTTTACATGTTGGGGTATACATGGTAACAGATTAGAAATTAAATTTCCAAGGGGGTAAGGGAAAATACTTTTCATAGCATGACTTTCTTAAACTATCTAAAATGATTTAAAAACCATAAAAATATCCTTCAAATTTGCTTGGAGGGGAGTAATTCATAGGAAGATATTTAATGTATCGTAATATAAATTAAGTTTTGAAATCATAAATACGTTTTCATAATTTTGATTAAAGCATTTTCATACGTTCTGACTATCATATATTTGAAATATCAGCGTCTACTCGAGTTGGTTGTATTTACTTTATATTCCACATGAAAAAATATTTTAAGAAATACCTCTCGATATATCAGTACTGACTCTGATGCAGCATTTGCGAACTTTACAAGGGAATTCATTGTGAGTGATTCGATTACTGGTAATCGTATCGAAACTAGCAAAACCATCTCCTGTGTTTAAGATCTAGTTCGTGGCTGACGTTTCTCGACCTCCTGTACCCCTTCCAACATACTTACTTTCTCTCATCTTGTCTTTCGTTAGAATTATACAACTGTGATTCAATCTTGGGATGTTGTAAAACTTTTAATTGAAATTAACTATAAATATTTTATTATCCATGCAGAATTTGATACACCACAGCTATGGTTTGCAGGCATGAAAATATTATTCAGTCTTTTAAATATCTATTTAAGCCATGGGCTATTGACGTCGTGGAATGACGAATACACAAGAAGTTTTAAGTTTCCCCGTTCAGCAAATGTATTTGCATCCTTACTTGCTAGCGGGTCATTTAAGATTGCATTTGCGTCTTTTTCCGTCCTCATCGATATCTTACGAACCTTTATCGCCGTAAAAGCATTAAATTTGTACATAGTTCCTTGATGACATAACAGTAATTTCCTTTGATGTTTTGAACTAAAAAAAACTACTGAAGGCGCTCATCGTTCGCTTTGATGTATTTTTTCGTTGTTGTTTTTTAGAGAATCAGTGTTTTGTACCAAATCCAAGTTCTAATTACCCATCACAATTTTCCCTCTTGAAGTATGCGCAGACACCTGCACAGGTTGTTTATATATAGTTCTGACCTTACCGTATGTTTTTTTAAAAATCTGTCAAAAAACTCCTCTTCCGTTTATGTTTTTAGACCCTGGAAACTCTGTTTTTAATAGCTTCATAACTCGTTGCGAATTTGCTACCCACTCTTTTAAATAACCCAGGGAACCTATTAACATATTACTCTCTATGGAAATTCTCTCTGTCCTGTTGTTATAGTTTCTAATACCCCCGTGTCGGAAATATTCCAGACCAGGACCATATAGCTAGCAGGCAGAGGGTTGCGGCTCCAATTTATAATATATGGTACCACGAGGGTTGGAATCCGATTTCGCCAGGTGCCACCTCAATTTTGACCGAGCAACCCCAGGGGTGACGTCTGGGAGATCGTACCCTCTCCCACCCTCTCTGACCTCATACAGGGACATTCGAGGCTACGGATTTAACATGCCCATATCCATCCTAGACACGGAGGTTTTTAATGGCACTTGTTAGGATTCGTTCCGAGCACCCTCAGCACCGAAAGCCGACCCGCTACCACAAGGCTACCTCAAGACCCCTCTCTGTCCTTGATCATGTAACAACTTTGTAGCAGATATATACACTAGAGCCAAATTGAAACACCGTCATGTCGAAAAAATTTAGTTGAGAATAGTTTTATAGGCAGAAAATAAAATTTCAGATGAAAAAGTAGAAATTATTCAGAGAGAACTGCGTGAGTTTAGGAATCGCATTTTAATGGAATAACAAAAATTGCTAAATCCCCATACCATCATACTAGTACTACTATGAGAGGTCTAACTGCATTTAAAATTTTATTTATAACAATATGACAGAGACACCTTTCATTTTTTTCCCTTTTGATATTAACTTACCATAATTTACTGCTCTACATCTTCCGAACTGTTGCCAAAAGTTTGGAATTATGCCAGTAATGCACTCAAACCCGAATGCCATGATTTTCAACTTGAAGTCAAATACCTCAAAAAAGTAAGTTAAAAATCATGGCTTTTCCTGATTTGTTTTTTCGTCATTGAAAACAGTTTCCCTATTTCTATTTAATGGAAAAAGAAAATTTCAGGAATTTAAAACTACTTTTTTCCGAGCATGTATTTGTGATTGAACAGATGGAAAAGGGGGCACTTAAAACTGATTATCCATCAGCAGAATTGTCCTTTTTTTAAGATTTAATTCTGTTTAAATCTTATTTTGAATGTTTCGAATTTTAACTTTCATTATATAACTATATGGGATTGGATTTTAGCACCTCCAAAAATATTTCTTATATATTCTTCTGTAACCAAAATAAAGTGGTAAGTAGATATTTTAATTTATTTCTTAGGGTTTTAACTTTAGTTAAATAAAAGTTCAAAATGTGTAATTTTAATAATTCACATGAATACACATCGAATGAAAGGGTTAATAATAACATGGTGAATAGGATACATTCTATGGTAAAACTTAAATTGGCCGGACTATGGTCGAATGGCTAGGGCGGTGGCATTCGGTACCAAAGTCTGTGGGTTCGGATCCCATTTTTGGCATGGACGTTTGTAGCCGTTCGAAACCGGCTTTAAGCAGTAGGTCCCGGTCTAATTAGTCCTCGTGTAGCAAAAATTGACCCTAGCGTCCAAACCAAACCTAACCAAAAATTAAATTTTGAAAGAGTTTCTAGTTTATTGAATTAATTCTAGTTTAATTGACTGTATTGTTGTTTCTTATCCCATTTGACCGACAGTAACATCAGATCAAGTCCATATAGGCTAATGAGGAGCGAAGGGGGGGGGAGGGTCCGGTTTTAATTAGCACCACAAGGGTCGGAGTCCGACTTTTTTGAACCGAGAACTCCGTAATTTTGAACCGAGTCAAGTCACGAGACCGGTAAACTTGACCCCGCACCTCCAGAGGCAAATTTGAGAGCTTGGGGGACATTGCAGCCACGACAGATTTTTCATGCACCAGCTGCCTTTAGCGTACACGGCGGTGGATTTGTCAACGACGAGCATCGAACCAGTGATGTTCGGATCACTGCTGCCTTTGCCAACTGGCCACCGCGCCAGTTGGCGCTTTATTGAACTAACTTCAAACATCTCATAAATCTTACCACATCCTATTTTTTACTTTCATCTACGTTTTCATGGGACAAAACTGAACTCAGACAATCTGGTGTCTGAGTTCAGTTGGTGTCTGAGTATATATCTTTTATAATTTTTTTTTTCCTATCGGGGGAATTTGTTCCTTTTCTGGGACTTTTGGAGAGGTATTAGTCTTACCTCACAGTATAGCACTTTTGGGATCATAATTTTTATTTAAAACTTTGACACTGAATTTATTTGCGGATAAATATCTGTACCGTCACAATTCTATGAGTCCACAGAATACTGAATTCGGAACGCCGCCCATTCTATTCTTGTCTCTCTGTGCCTAGTTTTATGTAATTTCTAGCAAAGAATAAATATGTTTTAAAATTCTTTCAAGTTGTGTTTGCTTTGGCACGTTTCTCCCTCTCGGTAAAACCACTTTTCAGTTAATCAGAATAAAATGTTAACGGTAATGCAATTTATCAGTGCGTGCGACGTTGCTAACAAATAATGTTCTTGTCTTTCTTTTTTCTGTTTTCCGCATTTTTTTCCCTCCGTATTCAACCTTTTTTTTTTTTTTTTCATCTTGTGGTCTTGCCACTTTCTGCATCCCGGAGTTGCTGGCGGCTTTCCAACGTATTGTTCATTCGCACCTTTTATGCACAATGGGGTTGTCAGAAATGAGAGTTGTAACAATTGTCCATTGTATAAAGTCAACAAGGGTCAAACTACCTTCTAAGGTTTAGTGTTTTAAATTCATTTATCTCAGACGTTTACTTTTTTTTAGACTATAAATTTATTTAAAGCTAGTAATTGGATTTTTTACATAAGTATCGATAAATTAACCCTTTAGCTCTAATGTAGCTAAAGATGATGAACGTGGGGCACTCTCAACCAATTAATCAATAATTTCGGGTTAAGAAATCATGTTTTTTTGAAATTTTACCACTACTTTTGGATTACAATTGTTGTTATAAGGGGGTCAAGGACACAAAATTTTTCAAATTTTCGAAATAAAATTTACTGCATGAAAATATTTTGCCTTCTTTTCCGCTTAAAATGACGTTTAAATCATGTTTTTATCTTAATTACAACAGGAGATAATAATTTTTGTTTTGCAACATTCCAATAGTAGCCAACTTATGTTTGAACCTGTAAATGCGTTTTTACGCATGAAGGGTTTTTTCACCATTTCTCGTCTTTAAATTGTTATAAGTCAAGAACCGCTAAAGATAAATAGTTCAAACTTGAACGTGTCTTTTTCAATTATTTCGCTTTAATTTTGATTCAGCAAATTTGAAAAAAATATTTACTTTTGAAATTATCATTTTTTTTTTAAATAAGTTATATAATTTTTTTAAAATTTTACTCTAAATATTTATTTTTTTAAATTAATATTTTGAATAACTCTGAATCAAAATTAAAACTTCTATATTTCAGTTTAATTAAATGAAAAAAATTTTAAATTCGACAAATAATATTTCGAGTTATAAAGATTTTAATTTATCCCACTTTCTTTAATTTTTAAATTTTTAAATTTTTAAAAAAGCTTAGGAGAAGTTTTATGATATGATTTTGTTTACAAATTATATGGTTAACCATCACAAAAAAATTCAAAATTTTAACTCAATAAATAAAAAAATTTTAAAATGTGTCCTGGACCCCCTTAAATTTTATGGGGATATTATTTATTTTCCCTCCTCTATGGTGATTATCCTCTATGGTATTTATTCTCCTCTATGGTGAATAAGCACCTATTGCTGTTAACATCTGGAGCATTTAGAGCACATTAGAGCTTTAAATATGTAATCATAATTCTAAAATATTCCCGTGTAAACTAGTTTCATCTTTTAGAGTCGGTGTCAAGAACAGTTACCTGCTGACAAAAAAAAATGAATTTAAGAAGCAGCTATTGAATATACCCTTTAAAACCGGGTTCTGAGGATTTATTGGTGATGAAACTGTGTTTTATTCTGTTAACAGCCTTGACACATTTGTATCCCCCACATTTTATTATTGGCTATATATAGTTTGTAGCTAAACTATCATTTTGTAAAAATAACAGCAACATGCACGGAATTCGAATTAGGGAATTTGAAAATTTCTCCCTTAAATTTTTTAATCTGAAATTTTCAAAAACGAAATTTCTTCCTCTTACATCCTCATTGTTCGCGGACTATATTTCAGCATTTTAGTGAGTTATACTTTCAATGAAATCACTGAAATACTTTATATAAGTCTGTTATTCCTATAAATGTTGGGGCTTACGCTTGAAATTTTGAGGATTATCTTCAGCCAGTTTATAATCTTGGGAAGCGCTATAAGACTACGCTTCTATGTTTGGTTTGGTTTGGTTGAGAGTGCTACGGTGAATTTTTGCTACACAAGGGCTAAACTACACTTCAAGGAGAGGAAAGGGTTACATATAATAATGTCAGAAGAGCATTCAAAACCGTAAACTCTTACGTACTTCTGTAGTATTCAGCCATAATATTTCTGAGAAACTGAATGATGAGTGAATTATATTATTTAGATACATAAGCCTTTATTATTAAATTGCGATTTAATTATTTAAAGTTTTTTCTTTGCTTGAACGACTGAACAGGGCCAATAAATGTATTTAACGTATCTCCATGAAGCATGTAACTTGTATATTAACACCTTATCGTCTATTTCATTGTTATTTCAATTAAAGGATGTGTAAAAAGTCCCAAATATGAAAAAAAATGTTTGGGGCTATCGTTATATATATATTAGCAGATTTAAAAAATAGAATAGTATGAACTACACGTAAGTCTCCCTGACGATCGCAATTGTTTTAAGATTGTAGGTGCACTTAAATCTACAATTATTACATTTTCATGTCCAAAATGAGGCCCAACCTCTTCCTTATGATATGTTTTATCATTGGCTATATATAGGATTAGATACGGTTCAAGAAAAATAAGTTAAAGAAGTAGAAAATTAGAAAAAAAATATGACAATGATAATAATAAGAATATGAAAAAAATAGGAACAATGTTTAAATTACCTAAGAAGTTTTAATACCGTGTCCCTTTTATTGACTAAAAAAACTTGTTCCAAATCAAATAAACTTTTTTCAGTCTTCGTAGAATATACCCTACCAAAACTACGGAAAAATGTAAGAAATATGTGTTTTGCTGCATGAGAAAATGATGTCGCTCCAGAGGAACGATCAGCTTTGTCAGACATGACGGCCAGAATTAAAAAGATCCTTTTCTGCATTTCATGCTGTTCATTCTACCGAGTGCAACTCAGTAAGTTTCTAATCCGACTTCCCGAATATTTTGTCACTCTTTTGTGGCCCACATTTTTCTTTCTTTTGGTCATTTCGATGTCTGACTATTTCGACAACATATGCTCAAGTGATAAAAAAAAATCTACAAATCATATAGATCTATTTTTTGTACTACCTTGAAACTGACATTTTGTCTCCAAAGATTGAACAAGTGCAGGTTTGAGAGTGAAAGGGGCTTTAGACTTCCCCTCGTGAAAGCGCCACTGTCTGCAGCCGTTACTGAAAGTCCTGATAAAGTTCATTATGTTTGATGGTTGGCTACATGTTTATTATCTTGTGCAAATTTAAACCTCCGATATGTAACCGATCGGATTTAAGCTATAAGTCCCTATCAGTCTAGCCTTTGTGTTGCGAAAGATAACCGTAGAGCTCCAAATCCGAAGCTCTGCATCAAACAAAATAGGGAAAGAAAGTTCAGGTAAGTAAGGAAAAGAAAGTTCTGGTTACCCTTACAAATGAGAAATTATATTCAGTTAATAAATAATTTCAGTTTCAGGCGAGCACCCATAATCCGTTTCGTTGGGAAGGGGAGGGATGTAAAGCAACCCTGGAATTAATTTTTTATTGATTTTTATTTTCGCTCAGGAGTAGAGTAGGTGTTTTGAACGTAGCCGAATCACTGATTTAAACTCAACAATGCATTAAAAATTTCCAAAACTCTTGACAAAGAGGTATCGAAATATGATCATAATGTTACAGTTAATTTTTTTACATAAATTGTATGGTGTTATATATAATACATCCAATGGATCTACAAAAATACGTATTCTATGTAGAGATAATTGTTTAGTTTTTTACTTTCGTAAAATTCAAAAATTCAAGAGTAAGGAACAATAAAAAAAAATTCTGCAAACGAAACTCTCAGTTTTATTGTTAAACTTTATAGGGACATTTCGATAAGTACCGTTCGATATTGCTGTTGAACAAGCCAATTTTTACTATTCGAAAAATTTTAAATATTTCATTTCTAGGTTATGCGGGGACCCACAGTATCTCTAAAGCAAGCACACATAAGCATAACTTATCAAAATGAGCCTCTTTAGAAATGCGTTTCCACTGCAGAAAAATTTTAAAAGGGCATCTCCCTCTGCATATTGCTTCTTTTAGTACCTATGCTTGATATCCATAAAGTAATGCTATTCATTGGCTTATGGTATATCACTCATTATGCATATTTTAACATCTTAACTCAAATGTGTGATTTAAGCACCTCATTGTTCCAAGATATAATAGGATATTTAATGCTGCGTAAATCACATTTACTCTTTTATAGCAAGAATTTCGTTTCAGGAAAAGCTTAACTTATTTTTCAACGTAGCGCAGTAACAATTTTCGCTGAAATGGAAGCATCTCTTTTTAAAAAGTATCTCAAGTAAAGATCTTTATATTAGAAAAGCTATACTTTTATATATTTATAGTCTTGGATGCATAAAGTTCCCAGATTTAACAGACATTGAATTCCAGTCAGTCAGCGTACACGGATTTCACTGTGCAGAATGTTCAGTGTCGCTGAAATAGAAAAAGGCGTTATGCAAAGTAAACTGTGCTTAATAATTCATGTTGAATGTTATATGTATGTTGTGTTTCAACTTAACTCACGACTCCGAGAAATGATTTAATGGATTGTACCGAATATATAACTTTTGAAAGCACACTTCTAACATAACTGGCTTTTGCTTTCAGCCAGGAAATGAGCTTTGCGACATTTTACATCGTAAATATAATTTAAATGTCGTGGTTTTGAAAATATCATAATGTCTTATGCATTTCTGGATTTTATACGGGATCATTTTATTACGAAAAATGTTACGAATGTTACTTCTTCAACTTTTAAGGAATAAAGAAAATGCACGAGAAAATTACTCTCGTACTTTTGAACTTTGAAGTACCTAATGGAAAAATATAACATATTTATATTAAATCTATAAAAAATTAAAATTTAACATAAATTTATAAAAAATCAAAATTTAAATTATTGTTAAACTCTCTATTCTTTAAAAGTTGAAGAAGTAACATTCGTAAAATTTTTCGTAATAAAATGAATGCTTCCGTATAAAATCCAGAAATGCATAAGACGTGATATTTAAAAAAAAAAGTTAAATTAATTGTTAGAAGATTCTATAGCAGTAATAGAGCACTATAGCCCTGAACTATACTTTAATATACTAAATTAAAATACTAAAGAAAGCGCTTCTTAATGTTGCAGGGCAAAAAATGTTTGTAAATTATTATTTTTTATTATTAAATAAATGCCAGGCTATTGACCATCAGACAACGAGCTCTCCAACATTTTTTAACAATACAGTCCAAATCATTTAGTGCAGAACACTCGTCTAGAGGAGCAGCAGTCATGTCTTGTCCAGAGTCACACAAGACACAATCAGGTGAATTAGTCAAATTAAAACGAAACAAATGGGCACTAAGACAATCGTGTCTGGTCAAAAGTCTAAACTCGGCCACTATAGCTGCATGGCGGGAATCCGGGACACAGTGAGATCCATAAAGCACACTCCAGAACTTATCTCCAGCAGCATGGGAAGACACACTACGAAACGATTGTTTGAAAATTCTCTTTATCTCTAATTTAGCAGAATGGAGTGGTAGGTCTCTACAAGACCTTTGAAGAATATCAGTTCCCTTTTTTGCCAAAAAGTCCACCCTCTCGTTCCCCAAAGAAAATAAATAATTGTAATAGTATTGTCAGCAAGATAGTCTACTGATTATAAAACTGAAATAGGATGGTACCATTTACTGGCGATTTTTTACCGATATATTCTACAGAAAAATCTCTAAAACTGGTAATTTTGCTGCTCTATTTATGTTTTCTTCTCAAAACTGGCTTGTATGAGGATTTCTATTGTCTCTAATAGATAACTTGTTACAAAATTCATAATTCGTATTTGTAAAGCTTTATTTTCTAAATATCAATCTTATTTTCGAAAACTATTAGTTGTAAATTTATTTCTTTTGCGTAATTTCATAAAGATTACGAACCGTTAAGGACTATCGTGTAAGTTTTGGGAAAGGGGTAATGTAAAACTAAAGTTCTCTTCAGTTTCTTTGCAACTATCATGTGACTCGATATGAATTCCATTTCAATCAAAAATCACATGAAATGCTGTACGGCTAATTGTAACTCTTCCTTTACTTATTCTTCTCTGACTAAAGAAATTTTTCTACAGTTTTTTTTATGTCTGTAAACTTTTACTGCGAAAAAAAGTTTACTGTTTCTTCTGCCAATGTCTTGCAACAGGTTGTAACTAATGTGATTATTTTAAATCCTACAATAGATATTTTGAACACTTTATTGTCTGACGCAGCTTATTCTCGAGTGTAATTAGACTATTTTTTCAGAAATAAATCACTTCCAAAATTTCTCTTTCCTTTGCAAATACTGAATACTTTCTTATAGTAATTCCTTCTTCACTAGGCTTTCTAAACCAACGCTCATCATAAATGTTGCTATTTAATATGAGTTCTAAAAATAAGGAATATACCAGTTCACTTTCATGAATTAGGTCTTTTAAGAGAGAAAAAAACCTTAGAAGGACCTGTAAGCTTATAACAGACGGGCGATGGGAATTATAACGAGTACGAAAATGAGAACGTGACTAAAATAACATCGATTTTTATCCTTCTGGCTCCTATGACCTCATTTATTTTTCCCAAAGAACGCGTACTTTTATTTCTTATCATTTAAATTTATCATTTTTTGATCTAGGAATTTGTCCTGAGAGAATAATTTGTTTCATTGTACAGTCCAATCTCTTTTCTTCAGTCGCCCAAGCTTAAACTCTATCTATTCAACCTGATATTTTTTGTTCTGGGATGCTTTCAATAACTTTTCTAGGGTCCGTACGATGGTCGACTACTATTAATATGATACATTCATTAAAACTACCTCCATAAATATTTTAGAGCAGGATAGAATGTGATTATTAATACGTTATGTTCGTTAATATGTTGTTTACCTTCATTAAGTTTATTCAATATTTTGTAGGTACATAATTAATAAGTACAGAATTAATAAGTACAGAAGCAAGTATTGAATGAACATAATGTTAAGTCAGTTGGAGATTTTCATTTATATAAAGAGATATATAATGCATAAAAGTTTCTGTAACTGATAAATATAATTTTTCGTGTACACAAGACATTGTGTGTGTCTGTGTTTATTTTACGTTATTTTTTGTTTGTTTGTGCCTTACCATCTTAGTACAATAACACTGTGATAACGGTATTCTTAATTACAGTTAAAAGGTAGGGTATCTAGGATTTTGGAGGAAACTTCATTAAAGATAAGCTATCTATCTATACTATTGTACTTCTTTTTAGTGAAAATGTACTTTTCCATTAACCTTTATAGAAAAGATCTGATTTTGTTTATTTTAATTCACCGCGTAAAATGACGGCAGATGTTTCTACCGCTAGGTTTTCAATTTAGGCTAGCCAGCTCTTTTGGAAGAAAGAAACAGAATTTATAACTTAATTTCTACATTTCTTACAAGAGGGGTGCCGAAATTAGTTTATTTAATAATGGAGGACTTGGGAAAGAAGTCCTAGTTCACGTTCAGTTGTTTTCTCCGCCGTGCATAAGTGTACTCTTTTGGGGGAGAAAAAAAGTTAAAACAGATTATATAAAAATGCAATAAAACGGAAAAATAAATAGAATTGAGGCCTTTAAGAAACTCTCTTGATACTTGTGTACATACATTTCTCGGGTTACTGATTTTTTTTATTATATATACGCTCTGAGTAAGGTAACAATATTTACATGTTTGCAAAAATTATATTCTTCAAGTTTGTATATCAACTTCGTTAAACAAGAGAACCGTTTGAAGTCCGGGAATATTAAGCGCTAAAATTTTATTAATATACAATGTTTACTTGAACATAACGCCCTCATATCCACCCTCATGTACTGGATCATGCATAATCGTGAATAAAAAATATATTATAAAGGCACAAAAAATTTCCCATTTCAGATTCTTACTAACAAGTAAGCATGAAAAAAGAAATTAATTACCCCCAAACTCGTTGTTAGGGTGCATATTAATTTTTACCACAATATTCCTGGACAAAATGTGTGAGTTAAATTCTAATTGCGTTAGCTGAATAAAAATAGTATATCCTATAATATGCATTGTAAAAGGTTATGTCCCAGGAGAGACTCTTCTAATGTTTACATACACACAAACACAAACAAACAAACACACACACATACATGCATATATATATATATATATATATATATATATATATATATATATATATATATATATATATATATAATTATAATGGAATCTATTGGTCAACACTTTCGACGATCTACGGAAACATATGAACGGGCGTTTATGGCTTGTGAGGACATCTTGATTCATAATTTTGTAAACTGCTCGATCATCTTCAAATTCAATCAGATAAACCAGTTGGTGGTAATAATACGTTTATCCACTATGCACATTATGGTTATTTCATTTTTAAACACATTATAACAAATATAAAAGACTGGAAGCTATTTACATAATTTCAAAGATCAGAGAGAATGGCGACCGTTCAATCCACGATTTAATTTCTAAGTGCGCAATTCGACACTCACACCATAACAAGGAAATTTATTTTTATTTGTCCACATGACTATGTGTGGTATAATATATGCTTTGCGGCAGCTAGGTGCCACACGAAGAAAACGGAAGTAGTTATATAATGGGGAAAGACAATATCAAAAGTAGAGAGATTCAATGAAATAGAATTAAAACTGGTGTATCGTTATTATTACATTATATATATATATATATATATATATATATATATATATATATATATATATATATATATATATATATATATATATATATATATATATATATATATATATATATATATATATATATATAAATATTTATATATATATATATATATATATATATATATATATATATATATATATATATATATATAAATATATATATATATATATATATATATATATATAAATATATATATATATATATATATATATATATATAAATATATATATATATATATATATATATATATATATATATATATATATATATATATATATATATATATATATATACATAGGGGCGCTTTGTATCCTCTGTTTCATACATATATATTTTCATTACTAGCAGTGAATGTAGTTATTTATGTTTTTACTTAATGCTTGTAGGAGGCTTCAGTTAGCAGTAAATACTATTCCAATGTATTTTATAGGATTTTAGATATTTTTCGCCGTTATTTTTAGCTAAAGAAGCATAATAATTTTATTGATTAAAGAACTTTGATTACATTATTTCGATGAGTGCGTGATAGTCGCTAAATGCAGCAAATATGTGAGGTTGAAAACTGCATGTAAAAGAGGGTTGATGCCTGCTTCAAATTTCCATTCTGCCTGAATTATTAAAACAATTTTTATATAAAATCTTTGATAATCAGTTAAATGGGCAAATTATGCGAAGTGAAAATTCGTTGATGAGTATTTTTGGTATTGAAATAAGCATAAGTGAGGAAGATTGTCACATAATTTATAACTGTCTTTCACAGACCAAAAGTACCCGTGTACTCATAATTAAAATCTCATTATTAGCAGCTGTGTCGTTGGAATGCTGAAACTCTGTTGATTACGATTTAACTTATCTGCTTTGCAAATCAAGTAGATATTATTAGAATATTTTGCCATAGAATATAGCGACTAGTTAATAATATATAAATGGGTTCAATTGTTCTTTTTGCTTCATGACCATCTGTTTCGTGATTCCTTTTCAAGTAACTGCTTTGGAATATAAGTTTTAAAATACTTTAGAATCAGTTCAGAAGAATGTTTCGATAATAAATGTTATAACTGTTATTTCATAGTCTACAATTACGATGATTTAAGAAAGGTAAATTTATGCAATTATTCATTACAGACTTAATATGATTGTTACAATTTTCTTATGACTGACGATCATTTTTATAATTAAAGCTCATTGTGCGTTGAAGACAACATTGTACTTTAAACGAAAGATACATTTTCAGGATTTTTACATGCAATTACAATTTAAATATGGCCATATAAAAAGTGAAATTTTGCATTCAAGATATTTTAATCTCAACTAAAATGATGATATAGATATTTAAATGTTACATATATCTTTCTATAACACCTAAATAAACCTTGTTAACCTTAATTTACATTCTTACCATTGTTGCATTCTTCACAAAACGTTTCTATTAGTAAATACACATTCACCTATTTATCTTTCTACATGTGCAGACAATTTAGTTCATAAAGTTCAGAGACTGTATTAAGAAAAAGTTTGCTGTACTTATAATCTAAACACGTACATAATGTGTAAAAGTATATTAAATCAGCTCAGAAAAGAATATGGACAGTAAATGTGATAACCTTAGTTTCATATTTCACATTTATGAAGAAATTAGAAGGGTAAATTTTTAACAATTATTCGCTATGACCTCAATACCCCTACAATAAATTAGCTTTGTCTGAAATTCATTTTTGAATTAAAGCTCTTTGCACACTGAACTCGCACAGTGCATTTCAACGTACTATGTGCTCTCAACGTTCCATTTCCAATTTTTTTATGTGCAATTGTAATTAAAATGTGACCTTTTAAAAACTGATTTTAGACGTTTCAACTATTTTAACGCTAACTAAACTGAAAAGATGAACTTTTAGAAGTAAAATAAATATTTATATAACAAAAGAAAAACCTAATAGTATTTTCTTACAATTTTAGTTTTAATCCTAACTGCAATAATTATTCATATTTTTTTTACATACACTATCTTCTTTGAACGTGTGCCTTCCTTTAAGTATATATGTGTACTGATTGTAGTAAGATTTCGATTACTGCATGTCAAATTTAATACTTGTACGAAATCTAGTTGACATATTTAGATGAATAATTTGTAAGTGATATCTCATGAACTCAAGGTATGCAGATATGATTTCTGTAACTTCATTTAGTTGAATGGGTAAGTTTTTCATAAAATTTTACTTATAAACTTTTGACTGACAATAGCTTGATTCTAGATTTTGTTTTTCATTTTTCCTTAAATCCTTTATTTTGTAATCATCTTATTTTTTCTCCATATTTTTTCGTATTTTCTCTCCTGTTTTTATGTATGATTTCTTGATATACTCATTTTTTAAATATTGTATGAGTGTAGATGAGACATTTATTACCATCCTACTTAATACCATCCTTCAGAATCCTAAACTCTTCTCCCCTTTTTATAGTACCTTCTCTCATGATGCATGTGTAAAATACTCTTGAAATATTATTTTCTCCACCTACACAAATTCCTGTTACCAATCGCTTAATTTAAAAAAATAAATAAATCAGTATTTTTCCCACATATTGATTCTATTCATCGTACAGGTTTGAAGACATTTGTAATGATTTCTCAGTGTTTTAAGGGATCTTCAATTCATATCTGTTTCGTGACATATGAGCAGGTACCATACAGGAAAAAAGAGTAGTTTTATCTAAAATCTAATGCTGTTTTGGGATGTTGAGAAAAGAGACGAAGTATCCAGTTAATGTTAAGAGCGAAACAAATGTTTTCACCCATGGTAAGCCTCAAATATTAAAAACAAAATTATAAAACATTTCTTTGTGTGTGTTTCTATTGCCCTGCTTTTATTCCTTCCTTCTGGCACCAACCAACATGCGTTCCTGTTTGCTGTTTCCTTTCGCACTGTCATTTTCAGCTGCTCTAGTCTCAAGGTTTCAGCTTGCGATAGTTAGTGGCATTCCTCTGTTGTTCATCGAAGGGTAGCTCTTACATCCAGCTACTTTTAGCATTAAAAAAATATCAATTTTTGAACCCCTTGCCATGAAACACTTCTTTTAATATTTTTTTTAGAATTTGACACCTTGAATCGAAAGCATTTCGTGTATTTTCTTTTCAATGATTAATTCTGGGTTTGGCAGGATTTGAATAAAAACATACGCTAGTTGTAAATATTACATATTTAAATTTTCGTCTCGTTGCCAGTGAAGGGAATATGAAGTTTCCTAATAAAGAAATATCCCATATTTTTACTCCTTTTTCACTCTTCATCTGACTTTAATATTCTCTGAAGTAATTGTTGAACGTTTGGATACAGGAAAGTGTTTTCTTTTTAACTTTTCTTTTTCCCGTGGATTCTAATGTTTTTGATGCCTTAATTATGTGGTTTGACTAGACTTCTTGCTTCATTTATCAGATTGTTTTAGATTAGTGGTCATTCTTTTCCAAGTACAATGATGTTTGTTGAAATCAGGGATTTCTCTCGTAGAATGAGTATTGCGTATTACTTCAAAGTAATCACTCGTAAAATTACCGAAAGTTGCGGCGAAACAAAATTTGGGGCGCGGTATTAAATTATCGATATATGTATATCTTTCTAAAAAAAAAAAAAAAAAAAAAAAAAAAAAAAAGCAGGTACGTCTTTACCGAATATTCGGTTCATGAGTGTTTAGTACCTGGAAGCTCTTAAAATATCAGTCGTGCATCTTTCGAGGATAAAGTAGGTTGTAGGCAAAGAAATTGTCGCTTATTTCCTTCGTCGAAAGAGCTTCCAGTGTTCAAAATTTGTTTATGTTGTGTTCAGTTTTGGCTACCTATATTATGTTCTCCAAATGTGGGGCTTAAGGTTCTTTTGTTTGCTTTTGCTCATCAGGTGTGCAGGGAATACCAGCGGGGCAACTGCAAACGTGCCGAGAGCGAGTGCCGGTTCGCCCACCCTCCCGAGCACGTGACGGTGGACAGTGCAGAGGGCACGGTCACTGTGTGCATGGATTTCGTGAAGGGTCGATGCTCGAGGGATTTGTGCCGATATTTCCACCCGACGCCCCACCTGCAGGCGCAGCTCAAAGCCGCCCAGAGCCGAGCGAACGCCGCTGCCACCCAGGCTGCTATGGTAGGCAAAAACACACTACTTGCTTCTCTTCCTCTCTCTCTCTATCTCTCTCTCTGTCTCTTTCTGTCTGTCTTTTTCCCCCTTCTTGCATCACACCAGGAATGTCCCGTTCAGACAAACATGATACAATAGTCAAATCATTCGAAGTATAAACTATGCTCACGTTTAGGCTTTTAGGACAAAAAGCAGGCATAATCCATACTACGGAACCATTTCGTCTTTACTTTATAGATGTATCTAAGAGTGCTTGTGGGTATTAAGCTGTAATAATATTACTTACATGAAACTTGTGGTTGAACACTTAGCACTAACACAGCTTCTTAAGGCTGCTATGTACTAAGAAAAAAAATCGTATTTCCCTTTTCCTATTCTTGCAGACACTTGTGGTGGAAGGAGACCAGTTGACAGTTCGAGAATTCCACCCCCCTTAGGATTGACATTTTGAGGAATTGTAATGGTTCTCTCTATATAGGGGGGTTAAGCACCGCCCCAAATTTTTTATTTAAAATATATTTTTGTCAACTATTTACAGGTACGTAAATTCTGATAATCAAATAAAATTGGTATTGTCAGATAGCCTGAACTTTTCTGCAAAGCGCTACAGGACTCATTTTATAAATTTCGTCCACCGAAGGAATTTATGAGCGTTTAAAACACGCTATACCAGATTTTTCCCCGAATAATTTAAATTTTAAAATATTAATTGCATTTTAAAAAAAAACGAAAAATGTACACAAATGTAAAATTTCTTTCTCTATGACGGAGTACATTTTTTTTTTTAAATCTTTGAATCCAAGTCGGCAATCCTTGGACAAATTTTCTCCATAGGTCAACATTGAGGTGAGCGAATCCAATGGGGTTAGTACATAGCAGCCTTAAAATCCACAATCAAAATGCATTTGAATTCGAATTTTTATTGTGGATGTTAAGAAACTGTCTGGTTTTGGTGATCCATATCATAAGCTACACACTTTCATATCAGTTACATGCATTTAAGAAATGAGCACGAAAAGCAGAATTAATAAATATCGGCTGATTCCCTAAAGTATAGTAATTTATACGTAACTATTATTTTAATTTGTATTGTTTCAGTCTCATATTCGGAACACTTTTCTTAGATACATCAAATTTTAGTTTATCTCTACAAATCAAACTTTTTAACTTTGCTAACATGTGTAAAAAAATATAAAGTTTTGTGCATAAAAGGAAAAATTATAAATTTCCAAATAAATACGATCGTGTGTAGTATTTTAATAATGAATCATATTATAAATTAATCTTGTGCAGGTAAAAGTGAACAAATTTCCACGGTAAAATTTAATATGGGCTTGTGGCGGCTCAGTAGTACAGCGCGCTGGTTTTCGGTGCTGAGGGTGCTCGGATCGAATCCTGGCGTCGTGCCACGAAAAATGCCTCCGTTCGTGTCGTCCCTTCATAGGGACCATAGGACCATAGGAAATGGGTCGCAACTGCAATTCCTGGGCCACGCCCTCAATTGCAGACTTTCAGGTCATAAGCAGAGGGGAACCAATGAAACAGAGTATAGGAAAGGAGTGAAATGATTGGGCCGCTGCTAATCCGTGAGTTCATAGTATAAGAAAAAGTGAGTAAGCATCTTGCAGGGCAGAAGAAAAGAGGGTCTACATACGATGCAAATATGAATAAAATTAAAAGAGAAAGTTTAAGGATAGACCCTTCATAGGGGGTAATGCTGTTCGCCTATATGGTGCCCCCACAATAAAATGGGCAGTAAAATTGCGGCGTAGTATAGGCGAATGTCTGACGACAAGTGTCTCCGCATTGGAAAAAAAACAAATTTAATACTTGAAATTTCTTTTGAATACTTTAAGATAACTTCAATTATGATTCAAGTTTCAACACGTAAGCTGAGCGTCAAACATTAAAAACTCTTGATTTTAAATTTGCAGTTCAAACCTGTGACTGATGGATCCATTTAGATCCAAGGGACGAGTCGCAATTATTGCGGGCGTAAACCAATATGCTGCACGGCAATTGCAATTATATGATAACATTATCTCACCAGTCTCTTTTCCCCTATACAAAGAAGGTATTTCAATACATTCATGCATTTTTAAGCAATAAAAAATTATTAATTTCTCACAAAGAAAGTCGAATGACGTATAAAATACAACACACTCAACGTAGTCAGTGGCTCTTGGTTCACGTCGACTACCACTTTTCCCAACATTTCACGAAAGGAGTTGGTGCATCCATTTCGTCGACTACTTCAATCTACAGTTGAATTGGTTAACGGAAGCCTCCCTTTTTGTTTGTGTTTTGTGCGAGACAGTTAGAATGGTAGAGGTCTAGTATTCTAATAGGTTGTCATTTGTTTTAGACGTCATCTAAGGTGAAATTTTGTTGTTGCTTATTTTCTGATCAATATATGTTGTTGTATGGATGTTAATGAAACACAACTACAGTTACTTGCTAATAATGTGTTTCTCTATTTGTCATTTCTAATTTAAGCGTATTACTGTTTAAATATAGAAACATATATGAGGTGTGTGTGTGGGGGGGGGGGGGTTGTTTCGTGGATTGGATTAGTGCCATTGAAGAACCGTGGATTTAAAGCCCGTTTCAAAGTGGTCTTGACAAACTCCTCTTTCCAGATTTGTTTCATATAATATAAATAACAAAACTGAGTACTAGATCTATGTTTTTATTTTTATAACTTGATTTTCAAAGTACGAGTTTGCTTTAAATCGTTAATATATAATTGTACAAAAAAGGAAATATATTTTATTTATTATGGGATGGTTTATGGATTGTTTTCTCGGGATCAAACATATTTCGTTTCTTAAAATCGATGTTTGTTTCCTTTTATATGACAGCCCTTGTTTTTATGCAATATTGTGTGCAACTGTAAATACCTCACTTCGATACATTTTTATTCAGCAAATTATCTGATCTAACACTTTCAAAAGTTTTATTTTTGTTAAACAAATTATGTATCTTTTTACATTTCTGAAATGTTCTTGGCATGCTCTCAGGAATTAAGGACATAACATTTACGATTTGGAAAGTTACTTGTTATATTTATACCTGTTTGTATACCATTCCGTAAACTATATTCAACGAAAGACTGAAGTTAACGGAAGGGGAATTAACTCGGAAATACCACGGTTGGCCCAGATGCTTTTAGCCGTTCTGGGTCGGCTTAATAGGGAGGTAGCTGTCTCTTTAGGAGTTGTTGCAAAAGAAGATAATAGCGCTCTTGAAATCCCCCAATAATCTGCATTCAACTAACCTTAGATACATAGCTCCAACTTATGGTTAAAAAGTTTTTCAATCAACCTTTTGACATTAGTTATGGAGGTTCTGCGTAAATAAAGAGATCTAGGTTAGAGATTCCCACAGGCGCAGAGCCAGGTGGTGACCGAATGGCTAGGGCGCTGACATTCGGTTCAGATCCTGTGGGTTCGAGTCCCACTGTTGGCATAGGTGTTTGTAGCCGTTCGGAATCGGCTTTAACCCTTCAGCGGGCGGGCCCTTGTATAAAGTGCAACATTTTCGTAATTTTGAATGGTTTGTTTTTACAAGTAAGGTTTGGATGGTCTAAGTAGTTTCTATTTACAGCTACACCCTTTCTAATGCATGTCTGATTTTCTGACCCTTGTATTCCTTTCCATTCATTGTTGGTCGTGATTTAACCGTGGTAAACCGGCGATTATACTGGATTGCAATACAATAAAATTATGAGTTGATGTAGTAAATCAAATGTGCAGCTATTACACGGTATCCCGCATATCACGAAGATGGACAATCTCATTGTTTTTTAGGTTTTTGGACATAATAGGAATCGATCCGCAAGTTGTCCGTAAGATGCATTAAACCAGACAGTTTTGAAATAAGTAGATTGTATCTGCATTCTTTGGCCTTTAATTATAAATATATCTTAATATTATCAACATTTTATATTTTGTCATAAAACGCAGAATTAATCTTTTCAATTTGAAAAAAGAAAGTTTATTACAAAAGGAATAATCCAGGTTGAAAGAGACGTTGCACTTTATGCAACGCGCGGCAGCTGGTGTTCCAAAAATTGGCGTGCCCGCTGAAGGGTTAAACTATAGGTCCCGGTCTCATTAGCCCTTGTGTAGAAAAAAGTTTTCGTAGCGTTCCAAACCAAACCAATCCACAGACGCGGGCCTTGTTCCAATCCTGATCTGCAGGACGTTCCCAGACCTAATCTCACGACTACTTATCTTCCTTACTACTTTTTTGCATCGCATCTATCTGTCAGAACAACTCAATGTTGAATATTCTATAACAGACCTAATAGGCAAAATATGCTTTTAAATTCATAATTTTTAATTAATTTGAAAAATAATTTGAGGAATAGTTTAAAAAATACGTCTAAAGTAACTGTAAGGAAAGTTTTTATTTAAAAAAATCTATGCTTTTATGTTTTAAGCCAATCCGCCTACTTGGTGTGGTGGTTAGCGTTCTGAGTTGCCACACGCAGTGGGCTTGGGTTCAAATCCTGAATAAGGCTTGATCGTTTCCATGATCGTTTCCATGATTTCACAGGGAGCAATGTTGGCTCACCTATGTGGTACTCGCATAATAAAGTAGACAGCAATTCGCGGTGAATAATAAAAGGCGAATGTCTCACGACAAAGTGCCTCCGTATTAGGGAAAAAAGTTTTAAGACACATCCGACAACAGCTTTAAGAATTAGAAATGCTAATTTAAATAACGTATAAGAGGCTTATGTTCCCACAGAAACAAAGTTTTGCCGCTTGATTTCAGCTTCAGAGTTCTTTGGATTTTTTTTTTATTTATCGTTTATACAGTTACTAGCTGAAAACCCGTACTTCGCTACGGAGTACATTCAAATTAAATACAACGGTCAATGTATGCAATTAATGCCAAAAATATGTTTAAATGTATTTATAATAAATACAACGATCAATGTATGCAACTGATGTAAAAAAAAACGAAAAAATATATTTATAAAAAAATCGAAAGGGATATTTTTATAGACAAAATAATGTGGAAGAAAATATTCAAATTAAATCTAATAGAGCATACTAAAGAATATAGTACAGTTAATATAGTACAGTTTGAGGAACATATCTTTTGCTGTATTTTAATATTTTTTTGGATAATTTCCAATCGTCTGCCGCATTAGCAAGAAAAAAAATTTTTTGTCTATTTCGTTGCTATGAACTTCACGATAAATTATTTAAAAGTACCAGAAAAAGAAATCACGTGATCAGCATTTAATAAATTAAATTCTAAAAATTAATTTTTAAAAATTCGCCAAAACTCAGAAAATGGAGCTAAAGATTCGAAAAAGTTTTCATTTTAAAGGAATTTTTATGATCTTTCTCGTGATACAAATTTTATAACCCTCAAATTCCTATTTTAAATGCAAACTTTAAAAAAGTTACAAAAACAGCTTAAAAATTTAATTTTAAAAAATTTAAGAAGATTTTTTCAAAAATCTTTCTTAGTGCACCCCTACACTATAAGAAGAATCGCCATTCAAAATTTCAGCCCTTTAGGTCCAGCGGTTTGGTCTTTGCGTTGTATGTCAGTCAGTCAGTCAGTGAGTGAGTCAGTTACGGAACTGTTTTATATATATAGATAATTTAAGGATGCGTTTACTCTAAACGTATTGTGAGAAAATTATCGAGAAAATTGTAAAACTTTAGTGAGTTTTACAATTTTCTCGATTGTTTTGTATGACGCTATTTAGAGTTAAAATTTTTTTAAAAATATCCTTATTATACTTAATAGTATTAATAAGTATATAACTTAAATAATGTAAAAACTATCAATATTAATATCAGTATGCCAAAGAGGGTTATGAGGGGTATTAAAAATGACAGCTTAAATTAGCTTTTATTTTACGTTTAATTTTTGGTTTCACTAGCACTGGGGCCTCTTCAAGTCATTTAAATTAATATGAACACTGTAGTCGGGGCTCGAACCGCGACTTAATAGAGTATCCTGTTGATCGGCAAGGTATTTCACTTTTCGACTCGTGCAGGCTTGTAATCTAGGATTCTCTTCTTCTACTCGTCTATAAATTATGAAGCTTTATTTCATACGATGCCTGTAACTATATTTATGTGTAAAATATGTGCCTAAAAGAACAAGTTTTGCCTTTCTTTTGTATTTATCTCTCGTTGTGATTCAGTAATTATACAGTTAAAAAATATGTATTTTTCTTGCTTTAGAAACCTTAATATAAAGATAAATAATTATTCTACGTTTATAGGCTGGGTTTCACAAAACGTATTGATTATGATTAAAAGAATCTTCAAAAATTCATGCAGCGTATAAATAGTCCGCATATTCTTAAACATAGAATTCATTAATACAAAAGAATGCCCTTAATACAGAATGGAGTTTTAAAAATATCATAGCATGAAATCTTTTGACTCATTTCCGAATAAAATAGATTACTCTTCCAGAAACTTCTTGGACACCATTAGGCGCCAAAAAGGCGTCATAATATTGATAATAGTGAGTTTCCGGGAATCAATTGTGTCTGTGGAGAAAATGGTACCGAGATTGCGTGCAGTTGGTCAACCTCTGCTCCACCTGGTGAAAAGAAGTAGAGCACTGACCTCGTGCAGTGTTAGCCATAGAATTCTATTTTTGTCGCAGCTCTTAGATACAACTGGAGACACTGTGACCGCACCTGTCTCCATTAGATGGATCCATAGGGTCTAGACCGAGCGATGCGGCAAAGATTAACAACAGTGCGCGCATCTGAGTTGCGTTTCACTTTTCGTTTATGTCTAGTTAATGTTCTCGCCGCTTTTAATATTAATCATTGAGGCGCCACCAAAATTCATTCACTTAGAAGTTATCCCCACAGTTTTCAGGAAATGACTGGCCTTTGCATGCCAATCATAATTTTGTAGGTTGCAATTTAAATTTTGTTATTTCAAGTTCTTTTGTTTCCATTACTCTCTGTGTTTATTAAGGTTAATATTCTAAAGACTTGTTTTAAATTATCCCTTATAGCTTAAGTTAATTAAAGTTTAATTTTAAATTTGTATCAGGGGATATGAGCCTTCCGTAAATGAAGGGAACTTAGTTATTAACTAATTTATGAACAGGGGAGGAGCCTGTAAATGCAGGAGAGGGTAATGGAAAATTCTCCTTAGAGTCCTGAACAAGTTCAGAATTCACTGAATTTTCCGACACAATATATATAATAAATAAATTTGTTGCAAAAACATCAAGAACTGTTTATAAGTATGACATGATGATATACATCTTGTTTGCTTAGTCTTTTCCATGGTGGATCTTCAAAATCATTTTCACGTCAGTCAAACATTACCATCTAAAAGCATTGTGTTAAAAATGTTTCTTGGTGATTTAAAAGCGACAAGGAAAATTGTTAATTGTTTATCATTCTATAAAGTGATTTTATTTTTACTTCTATGGTATTAAGATTTAACCGCTGTTTCTTTTGGACCAAAATGAGCTGATTGCATTCGTTTCCCGTTTTATAACTTTATTCCTTCTATGATGAATTAATTACATTCAGGATTTTTGTTGTCTATTTCAAAGCGTCGATGCGGCCTACGTAAAATGGCATCTATTAATCAGCTTCCATTTTTCGACTTATAAAAATGATTTTTTCCGCATGTAAATGTGATCTGACTTAAAGCGATAAGCTTTGCCTGCATTTCCAATTTAAACCTATATTTCGGATAACAGTAAGCATTCCTCGAATGTGTTATTACTTTCTTTTCATTCTGTGGTGATGATATTAATATTTTCTTGGTAAAGTTCGCTAAGAGCTGTGTGATGCTCGGTGGGGAAGATCCTGGCAAGGCTTTATGCTGATTTTGCTTCATACATAGATATTCGATTTTCTATTTTATTTAGTATCAGCAAATTAGTATGTAGCTAAATAATATCAGCTTCTTAACACCTGATATTTCATGAGGTATCGATTACCTTCTGTATTATCTTCTTTCCAATTGAGTTTTATGTAGATGGTTTTTCAGAGAAATAAGATCTTAGCTTCCTGTAAATACTCTTCGTAAAAAAATAATAGAAAAAGAGTTCATATATTTTTTAATGACCAAAATATCCTTTCCTTTCCCTCTGTATGTATGCAAGAGTAAATATTACTTAAAAATGTTGTTATTTAATCAAAAACTTCTGGATCTTACATGTTTGATAAAAAAATACGTTTTTATCTTCTCGGTGTACTTAAAATTTCATATAAATTAAAATTCAAAAGAAATTTAAAACACAGCTATTAAAGAGATCTACCTTTAATGTATGTATGTCCAGCTGATACTGTTGTTCTTTACCTGTGTACTCAACAGATAATGTTGATGTATTGATGTATAAACTGAAGATTTAAGTGTTATACGAAAACACTACCTTAATTGTTCTTAACGAAACTGAACATAAAAGTAATATTACAGGTTTAATAAGTAAATCTCCCTTCCCCAAAAGCAAAATCCCTCCAATAAAAGAATCCTTCAGTCTTTACATCAGTACAATTTCAGTAGATACATCAAACGTTTAAATAGATTTATTGGAGAACGAATATCATTTGCTTCAAAGGACTGGAGCTCTTAGACCTAGAAATATGGTATTGCACTGTCTGACTTGATTACAGGAAAATGAAAACTCTTCTTAACTATGAAGTTACTTTGACGACTTGAATAAAATGTCTATGAAATGAAGGTGGAAAGAATTTTATGTTCTTCAGGCTATATACTATACAACCTTAAGAAGATAAAGCTGAAAAACTCAACAGGAAAAGGAGACGACAATAAATAAATCTATTAGCTTTGCCTGTTCATGAGAAGCACTCACGATATAAACACACATTAAGATACGTTGTTGTCTATTACCACCTTTTGTATAGTAGTATTTTTGGCAAGAAGAAAGAGTATAAAGTAGTAAAATATATAAATATTATACTGTTGTTTCACACATAATATAAAGAAATAAAAATATTCTACACGACATAAATGTTTATATCCACTTTATTTTATTAAAAGCTCATTGATATGATGATACAAATACTTTTTTTTTACCTGTATTCAATAACATAAGGAATTTTGTCTCAATTGGAGGTTGTAATTTTGTCTCAATTTTATATCAAGTTTTCAGGGGAGTGTAAATTTTCTATTTTCTATACTCAGAAAGAAACTTTCTCCTTTTTGAATTTTTTATACCCTTATTTTCAATAATTTTATTGTATATTTAAATAATTATATTGTAATATATTATACAATAGGACACACCTAGAAAGATAAAAGAATATCTACACATTTTATTCCTTTATGTATTAAGTTTGAAACATGTTATAATCCTAAAACGCAATGATCAGGAGGAAACCTGAATACTGCGAACTCTAGAATACTGCCCTGTCTATCATGTTTTTATCATAAGTTCACAGGCATTATAGGTGTTGTTACAACATATATTCCAAAATGTTTTTCCCCTTTGCTGTTTTCTCTCCCAATAAAGGTTCTTTTTTTAAAATTTTCATTCTTGTGACCGGAAAAGCCATTATTTCAATGCCCTTTCTAACGTTTTATCTTTTGCTTCCATTTATATTTACTTGAAAGTTTATTAAAATCAGGATGTTGGAATGTTACTCATGTTCTTGGAAATCTAAACCGTGCCCTCAGAAATCTAGTGTCACCTTTTTTTTCTTTTCAAATTCATAAATTGATTTTAACACATAATTGAAAAGTAAGGTAAATAATTTTTTATGCAATTCTATGCAATTAAACCTGGGGTCTGTAACAATTTTAAACTGCGTACTTTAATTTATAATCTGCATATTTACCTTTTTCTATGCAGTCACTATGGAATTATACTAAACATATTGTTTTTCTATTTAATAAACCTAATGTTACACAATAACAGTATCTTTGTTGTTCCTAGCAAAACATGATATGAATTCAATATTTTAGGACTAGCAAGTAAGTGTTGCAAGCTCTCGGGTTCCTTAAAAGGTATTATGGAAGCCTCCATGGTGTAATGGTCAATCCTTTAGTTTTACAAACAGGGGGAATGGGTATAATTCCTAGACTAGATTGCAAAGTTGAAATAAAGAATGTGAAAGACAATGTGTGGAAAGACTGTGGTTAGAAAAAAATCTGGCTAATAATTGCTTTAGAGGACAGATTGGGACTGACATCTGGAGTCTAGGTTGCCAAAGTTGATGAGGAGGAGAAAGATTAGTTGCTGCAGAATCGCCCAGTGTAAAAATAAACACCTCGATATTTATGAGGCGGAGAGAACGTGAGACTCTTTAAAAGTTATATAACAGAGCCCCCTGATGAAATAGTCAACACACCTTTCCTCCGAGCAGGAGCAGTGAGTTCATTTACCGATCAAGCTTAGTTGCTTTTAAGGTGAATTAGAGACTTAGAGATAATGTTTTTTTAGCTGATATTTTTCTGTATGAGATGTAAAATTAATTAACTTTAGAATACATGAAAGGAAATTCTGTGTTTATAACCATGTTGCTCTCGGATAGGTATTTTGAATTACACTAGTCAAATTATTGCGTCTCGAGACAACTTAATTCCTTGTTTTCTTTACATATATATAAATTTTAAACTGTTTAGCCTCAGATATGAACACCCGAGAGTCATCCGGAATGTACCCCTGGATGACTTAAAAACCCGTTGGTTATAAGTTGAAGACCGTGGCTTAAATATTCACAAGTTACAATTTGAATTAATTTGATATGAAAAAGAAGATTCTTCTCCAAGTAGCTAAATTTAAGTATCCTATTTTACGAATCTTTACCTCTTGTTACGGACCATATTTGTTTATCTCAAAATAAATCTTACTTTAAAAACAATTTGAGAGACATAATATAAGAATATAATGATGTTGCACCTATAAGCTGGAGTTATGTGTTTTTAAGATCAGTTTATAGAGATTATCTGAAGAATTAATTAATAAACTTTAAGGAAGTATAGATATAGTAATATTTCACTTGATCATTAATACCCTATAAATTTAATTTAATGTTTTGAAAATGTGTAAAAAATACGTCACAATAAATAAAAGATGAATGTATCTCTGATTATCATTAATGCAAAATTTCTTTGAAAATGAATAAAAACATCGTTACTCAAATCCCACAGCATAGTTTTGTAAGCATTTTCCCGTTCTAAATATTATTTTCTGTCCCAGATCTTATATTTTTCAAATATATTAATGGTGTTTCCGTGTATTTAAGCACTGAATTATATACAGTTACAAAATGTACATTTCGATTCTTATAAAAGGTACCTCGACATTCCTTACATTTCATGAATATTTAAATTATGTTGAATGACACATAAACTGATTGTATAACTCAATTTGCTGCTATATAAGCTTTTTTCTTTTTGCCAAGTCTTTCAGTTTTTATCTTAAATAGTGGTTTCCAAATAAAAAAGAACTCATAATGAAAATCAGAATATAGATTAGTATATGTTACTAATTAACTAAAAGAAGTACTCAAAAGTTGTTTTATTTCGAAAATCAAAATATTTGATATTCTACTTCAATATTCTTTTATTGAAAAAAGAGATATTTAAAAAATAAATCACACTCACAGTATTGGAACTTTTTATGGATTGCAATCAGAAATGTATACATGCACAAAATTTTGTAGCTGTGATGAGTTTATGAATTTTTTTCTATACGCATGTTAATTTTGTGCTATTTACGTCCAGTCCAACATTCGCAGGGTCCAAAATTAGTATGTATAAGGCCGAAATTTGTTTGGATGTTTGATGAATAGCTATTTCACCTTCCGAGATGTTCTGACTATGACAAATACTTAAAACAAAAATCGATATTTGGGAACCACTAAAATAAGTATTTTGTCAATTTCTTTAAAGCTAATGCTGTGTTTGTATGTGTGTCGAGCTGACTGTGAAAGGTAACGTGCTATTTTTTTTCTCTCTTTCTTTCTTTCGCTGTGTATTCTTTCTTTGGAACTTCCCTGCTCTGCTTTGCTGTGTGTCATCTATCTGCTGCTTCTACTGCTCTCGCTTCTTCACAAAATACTCCTCTAGCCGAACGCTGATGCAAAGAAGAGGCTGCATGATTCAACACAGATGCTGCAACAACGTCCTCCAACCGCCACAGACAACATGCTCCTGGTACCGTTTTTAGTTCAAGTTTAACGGTAGCACTAGTAAAACTTAGATAGCAATATCAAGAGCAATCAGTCTGTAATACTATTAATGATTTTATAGATATTGAAACTCATTGTTTATGAGACCATGGAAAAAATCGGGGAGCTGTTAAATGTTTTAAAAAAGGAAATAACAGAGTGGCATAGGCATACAAGATTTCAAAAGCTGTCTACTGAAACTCGATTATTTTTCTTCATGTTTTCATTAATATTTGGTTCATTTATTTTCTTAGTTAAAAGAACATTGACAGATTTTTTAGTGTATCTTTGATCTTGAAGCTAAATGGGCGTGAAATCTACTTTAATAAATAATTTGTGATTTGAACTGATTTTAAGAAATCTTAGACACTAACAACTAAATTAACAAACAACATATTGATAATAACAAACTGATTCATTATTATTATTATCGATTTAGTGTTATACAATGTTATTAGAGAAACTGATCTACAAGAAAAAATTAATTACGTTACTTAAAGGAAAAAATTGTAAGAAAATTTCTGTAAAAAAATGCAGCAATATGAGTTACATAAACGTTCCCATTGTTCTTTAATTATTCTTCTTTCTTCTGTATCAGAAAGTCAACTACTCCGTTGATATTAATTTCATTTTAAATTATCACATGGTTTCACTTCTTTATTTTTTCGTCAAAATAGATTAAAACACATTACTCGGGTAAATAATACATGCCCCCTTTTTAACAAGAAATGGATTTCCTCCATAAAAATATAATTGTTTATTGTATTTAAAGCAGTAAGTTTAAAATCCACATACTGGTACTAACAGAATTATGCTCGTAGCGCATGTATCACACTGTAATCGAAAAGCTTTTATTATATGATATCTTAGCACCTAAATTTTACAATTTTTTGTCTTTTATTTCCTTTTCGGAGCACAGCTTCAAGCTACACTTACACTGCATTTTATCTGATAAAGGTTACACACCAATAGTCACTTTGTGTTTCAGTGATAATTAAAATATATAAATATTGACAATTAAAGCTCCTTTTAATCAGTAAAAACGTTTTTTAGTACAGCATTATTTTTGCTGCTGTTGTTGCTTTGCTGTTGATGTCATTGTAACTGAAGGGGTTTCATATTTTTTTCTGATCTTAATTTCAAACTATATACACGGTACTTTTTATTTTATTTTTTTTAAGGATCATTATATTTATTTTCAAGTTACGCTCAAAGAGTTAGCGTGTCTTAGGAAATTTTACAGCCCAAAACCCAGAAAATGATTGATAGATAGATAAGTAACACGTGCTGATGCAGCATCTTTACTGAAAATAAGAGGAAAGTTCGTTAAATTACGATATTTCACTGAAATGCACTTTAGGACTCTTCTGATAGACAAAAGAAAAGTTTTATGATTGAATTTTATCAAACCTCATTCTGCAACTCTCTGAAATTCGATATTTATTGCAAACATAAAAAATGACTGAAGGAATCGATTTTGAAAACGGGAATTACTTTAGTTTTACGTTCAATTAAATTTTGGCCGACGTTTAAAAGACTTCGTGTTAAAAAGTGAAATTTTCATAGAGGAAGAAGATTTTAAAAAATTTAAGCAGAAAAATAAATTTCTTACTTATAAAATTATAAGGAGAGTATTCACATAAAATTTAATAGTATTCAATGCATGTTGAGAAATCCTACGGACGTGTGAATCATTTTAAATGATATACCGCTATACCCGTAGTCATATTAAATTTCTATTTATGTTAGTAAAGAATTTCAAAATTTTGCAATTTATTTTTTCTATTTTCTTAGATACTCTATTTTATCCATTGTGTAATACAATTAATGTATTTAATATTCCGTATTATTAAGTTTTACCCTGACTCAAGCTCCGTCAATCAAGGGGACATCTTAACTTGTGTTTATTGCCATCTCAGCAATATTATTCTGAATTTCATTTCTTAATCATGCAAGATTTATTATAAGGTAATAATTTTAATGAAGCGGATAAATAACCTTCAGTTTTATTTAATTTAAAACATAGCTATTGTTTCATGTGTTCTGAAAACATAGAAAAGGTAATCAACTGAAATTTCATCCGAGAGGTTTTGCAGAGATCGGTGTACTCATCTAATTACGTTTGTAACCTCCTCATGTTCTTGTAACAGTTATCTTGTTTCTTTTCAAACCGTCAAATATTTGTACCATCAGATATGTTTGTACTATATTAGTTGTTTTTTTCCATTTATTTCTTAACACGAGTCAGGATATTTTTTATTTTATAATAACATTTAATGGTAAAAAATTCTTATTAGGATGCATATTGTGCTGTCCTAAAGAAATCCCCATACTTTTCTTCCCACTTATAGATAAATAATTAAGAATGTGAATTAATAATCAGATTCCAAGTTTTATTTATAGCATACACATTTCCTTATGTATAATTAGTAGTTTGTTAGAAAAATGTATAGCACAGTACTTTATGCGTAATAAATCCACAGTATTATTTTATCTATTGCCATATATCTCTCGATAAAAACAAATGTAATTGGATTGTTTATTTTTACCGTTGTAGGGCAGAGTATTTATATTCGTAAGAAAATAGAAACAGGCTGTGTACTTAATCAGTTTATTCTCTATTAGTTTTTCGAATTTAGTGCCTGCCTTATTCTGCTACGCTAACTACATTCTTTGAAATCCCCTGCATTATTTCAGAAAGAGGAGGTTGAACACTAAAAATTGCTTACTGTATCTATAGTTTTTTAACTGAAAATCATCTTTATAAAGATAGATTATTTTCCTGTATTTTGTAATACTTTTTAGTTTATATATTAAAACTTAATTTTTCGGTTCAGTAATTTCATGGCTAATAATGAAATACATATCCGAGTGGTAAAAACCGGTACAGTTAAACATTGCGAAAATATCAGAATAATTACTAATATGTTCGTTTTGCGGAGGTTTTAATATTTTACTAACAATGAATATTTGCTAATATCATTCGAACATTTTACTGTAGTAGTTTTTCATGCGCTATGCTTATCGTTCTGCTGTATAACAGGATGGTGTTGCATTAGTTTTAATGGTAGATAAATCGATTGAATTAGTCATTTCTCAAAACATTATTCTCTTCGTTTATATATCAGTATTATTTGTATTTTAATATAACACAACAAGAGGATAAGATCTTATGGTAGGAAATTTTTTATAATATGTTATTCACTTATATTTCTGTTGTCTATAATATTAGTTGAAATTTCCTATATTAATAGCAATATTTTCATTTTTATTCATATGTAATAGAACTTTAAGACATAACAATACGAGTATTTTGTTTCCTTCAAACATGAGTAAGTACATTCATTTGTTTGTGGACAAATAAAACTGGAGCACTTGAAAACTTGAATCCATTTATTGGAAAAGCTTACGACTGTAATTTTTAGATAATTAATTTTATGTTTTTGTTAATGATGCTCAAAATTTCGCCTTTGGGATTTTTTTAAGAATTTTCTGTATAAGGTTGTAATCTTTTAATATACTCCCCCGTCTAAGGTTGAAATTGGTTTTGAATATGTAATTCTAGCAAAGACATCCGTCATCATTAATTTTAATAATCAGTATTATGCTCATCTAGTTTCTAAAGTATATGTTATTAAGTAATGATAAAGTATTTATAAATCTAGCAACTGTCTATATTTTACAATCAGTAATTCAGGTTACCGAACTACAAAAATATTCTTGTTTAATTTCGTTCTAAAATAATATGACAGATGAAAATCGATTTATACAGCAAGTATTATTGAGGAAAAATCCTTTTGCATTTTTCTTCATTTTCATATATATATTTTAAGAATTTCATTTATGTTTACACGTATGTCAAGCCTTAAATGTAGCAAATGGAGCTAAAAAAAGGGGCTAAAATAGGTATCCTGATCCAAAATAGTTAAGCAGTAGCGGAAATTCATCTAGAGCACAGAAATCATAAATAAAATTTTACGTCATAGATTTCCTAAAGTATCCATTTCTACCACTCTTTGAAATGCATTTAATTTCTTACGCTACAATTGTCCTATTGTTTCATTTACATTCATGCCTTAAACTTTACTAATAGTAGAACACTTGTAAACATTAAATGTAACTATTTAAATATCACCCGAAAGCAGTTCAAGAATAATAAAATGGAACTAAATACCTTCTACTGTTTTATCTTCTAAGTCCTATAGTTTACACTTTAAATTGCTTTATTTATCTTTTAAAGGGCCTGCAGTCACAAAACATTAATTTACATTTAGCGAAAAATCATTTCTTTTTATGAAACTTTATGTAAGTTTAAGCATGGTCATAAGTTATTCTGTAACGATTACGTTTGTATTTTACTACTAAATATTGACCTTTCGTTAATTTTTTAATAAAATTTGCATCATTAACATACTGGAATGTCTTACAGAAATAAGTAAAAATATTATAATTTAGTATTTTGTAAAAGAACTATGTAAATTGAAAAACCTCTTTTTTAGGCCTTTCCTGGTGTCTCCCCCTACAGTAAGAGACCAGCAATGGACAAAAGTGGCTTGCCAGTGTACCAACCTAGTACCACTGCCTATCAACAGGCTCTTGCCATGCAAGTTCAGCAACCTTTTGTTCCCGTGTCTTGTAAGTACTTATTTTTGACGAACAAACACTGTGATTTCAAGTGAGTAATAGAAATCATAATTTTCACATTGTAAACTATATAGATTATTACATCTACTCACTTGATCTTATTGTTAAAGTTATAAGAAAAGAATCTGCATATTAGCATGGTTTATATAATCACAAGTTTTCTGATTATAAATGGTTCATAATCATATTTTAAAAAGAAACAGTGTTAATGCCCCATACTTATGGACTATTCTATATTTCCTGGGAGCAGGGCAGGGGAGATGGCTGAAAATGTGTTACATGTTTTGCGTACGGTACATAGTTATCCCATATAGTAACAACTAACATTATGGAGAATGCCTGTTTGCCTACCTGAATCTAGTCTCGAACCTCAGATCTTCTGATCTGTGGTGGTTTTTTATACGGTTCAACTAACCTGGTGATGTGATTTCAAGTGCGCTTCCTAGCAAGATCTATAAAATGGTGTATTTCGTTTTCCTCTTTAATGTAACTTTTTAACAGTTATAATTCACCAAAATATACTAATCTTTAGCTCTGGATTTCAAATTCATTTGTTACAATCATGAAGTCTCATTTTCTTTCAATTTTCCTTGAGTTTCGAATTCTATCCACTTTTATTATACGCATTATTGTTCCCTTTTATATACGCGTCCATTAAGAGCTACCTTCGCAATCAAAAATAACTTCCTATAAGTTTTAGAGACCATCTACTCAGCCGTTTCTTGTTCTCATATAATTTAATTTAACGCTTTTAAACTGAATTTATGTTTATATCAGTAGGGCATCTCTTTAACGATGATGCAGTACGAGAAAGAATGAAATATTTTAGACAAATGAAACTATTTGTGTTTCCAGTTTTGTTTTTAATTCATAAATTCGCCTTTAAATAACATCAGACTAATCTACTATAACGTATCTTTTTTTAAACTATTACTGTCATTTTTAATTTGTTTTATTGTATACCATTATTGTCTTTTTTCATTTATTTTATTGTGTACTATTACTGTCTTTTATCATTAATCTTATCATACTTTAGTGGTTTTCAATTGTTTTCGACTTAAAGAGAAGTTCTTCTCATAATTAAATGCATATTTATGTGTGTATGCAAATATATGGGCGTATTTTTGAAAGATAAATTAATATCGCTTAAATTTTTTTATTGACGTTGAGAAATAACTTGATGCTCTTAATATTTCAAGAAAATGTTAGATTACCTAACTGTTATACTAAGTATAATTATTATGAATAAAATTACAATTCCATTTTAACCAATAATGCACAATCCATCTTCATCTGGCCCGCGTTTCTTGTCTTTAGTCAAATACAGCTTGTTGTTTTTTCATACTGTATACAGTATTACATATCAGTCATTTAGAGTAAATATTTATTTCTTATTTATTCAACTCTGCATTTAGTTGCATTCCTTTTGAAATGAAACAGTCCATATTATTTGACAGCTAAGTAAACGTGCTCGCGTGGTTAAGCATTATATTTAAAAAATTTAATATAAATATATAAAATAAATATAAACATCTGTATAAAATTTTGATAATATCATGATTTAATGTAAATTTATGTTATAAAAGTTTATATGAACATAAAAATAAATGTATTTATATTCTGTAATTTATATGGTGTTCAGGTTTGTATGTTTCGTTGTTAGTTTTTCAAAAATTTTCAATTTAAAAGTTTAATGAAGTATTTTTTTTTTCAGATACATGTCTCCCTTCAGCAGTGACTGGCCATCCAACTGCTGTACCAAGATTCTAGATAAGGCCATTGTTGGAGACCTCACTGTAGAGTATTACATCTCTTTTCAAAGTATGTTAATACTGTTTATTTTGAGTAAAGTTTCCTTTGTTAAAATTTAATCTGTGTGGTGAAATGGTATATTTATTTTTCTTTCGAAACATGCCAACTTACATAAAAAGTCTTGTCGATTTTACATTTTTTAAGTTTTTTCAAAATGAGATATCAAGATTAGTGTCATTTATCCTGCTGATATTTTCAGAAGTGTATTTGAAATAAATAAGCATGCATCATGGAAATTACTATCAGTACTCTTGCAAATTTGAGAATGTAATTCAAAAATGAGAGCTTCCCATAATTTATATTAATATATAGAAAACTTTTATGAAACCTTTTGTGACAATGATTAAGGATCCCTTGTCAAATTGAGTTTATAAAAAGTATTATTTAGAAAAAAAAATAGAATAACTGAAATGTTAGCAAAGAATAAAAAAATTATGATTAATGATATAAATAATCTCAAGAACTCTCGATGATTCATCATAAAAACAAGACACTACTCAAAATTTAAAAAGCTCAGATAATACGCGAATGAAATTGCCTATAAAGTATCATCATATTCTACTTGGTGGACCAAACCATACATCATTCGAGATCCAGTTTATGCGAGGTTTATAGCTCTCGTGTAGCAAAGGATGACCATAGAGCTCCAAACCAATCAGTTTATGCCTGGGATTACTTTAAATCGTTTAAGTGCAACTCTTTGTTTATTGGAGAAAGAAATTAATAATGATACAGAAAAGCCTTTTTTTTCTTTTTTTTAATCTGTATTTTTCTTTCACGAGCTACATGGTTTCAGAAAATGATAGCTGTTTAATAAAATAACGGGCTTATTAGAACACATGAATGCATAGGAATGGACTCTGTCCAAAGTGAGAAGTTTTTCGTGCACGACTGACTGTAGTTGGGAAAGTATGTTTTGCTGAGATAGGATTGTGAATTTTGCAAACGTTTTATATACGAAAGAAAATTATAAATCGTGTTACTGTTCATTTATGCGACATCCAAATTAACATAATCGTGTACTTTTGCCACGTGCATTAAAAATCCTGTTGTTGTACATAGTCTGGAGGTATTCCAGACTAGGTCCATATAAACTAGGGGGTTAAAGGGTGCGGCTCCAGTTTATAATGGCACCACAAGGGTCGGAGTCCAATTTAGCCAGGTACAACCTCAATTTTGACCGAGCATCCCCCAGGGGTAACGTCTGGAAGGATCGTACCCTCTCCCACACTCTCTGACCTCAAAGAAAGACTTTCTGGTCTACGGATTTAACATGCCCATATCCAGCCTAAACACGGAGGTATTTAATGGCTCTTGTCGGAATTCTATCCGACAAAGTTGAGCACCGAAAGCCGACGCGCTACCACTAGGCTAGATCAAGCCCCCATTAAAAATCATACTTTAACAATATATCATGAACTTCCCCATATCACGTTTTGAGTCAGCTAGGTCAGTTGCAAAATTTAAACGAATCCAATATTGTTACTGTAAGCATGAAAAAATCTTAGGATAAAAATTCCTTATTACGTTGAAATTTTTCTTTTAATACGCTTGAAGAAACGAAAGAAGAGTAAAACTGCTTACAACTATTATTACTTCCCATAATCATTCGCCTTTGAAAGAGAACCTAATTTTTCTATATCATTACAAATTTTCTCAAAGAAATATCAAAGGAGCAAGAATTTTAGTGAAACAATATCACCCCGATGAGCATATTTAAACCTATATTTAAGGTACAAGGCAATGTTGTGTCAAATCCAAATGGCTAACTGTTAATAACGAAAATGTGTCCTTGCCATAATGAAAACAAACCTTTTATATAACATGTAGTACCAGTGTTCGAAATTATGATCAGGATGTAATAATTTGCTCCTCAACAGCACGAGCAATTGTTAATGCCGCCATTCAGTTCTCCTGAAATCTCTTTGTTCTTTGCTAATACCACTTACCACGCCATATACTTGCATCTTAATCACCAGATTTATCAATCCTTTGAACTCGCCTTTATTGACATAATTTTTTATTCGGTTACATAATTCGAGAAATTTATTATCTGCCAATTATTATCATTGGAAATTGGAGGAAAGTTTAACCAATCTTCTTATATGTTTTGTAATACATCCCGTAAATAAGTTTATTAGTTCATTTAATCATCCTTTTATTTTTTGATTTCAAAATACAGTTCTGAAACTCATTCACGTATTCATCTCTGAAATACTTTCAAATTTGCTTACCAAAATTTGAATCAAATGAGTTCTTGAAAGATCATTTTTAATTCTGAAAGACGAATTCTATCGCGCATCAGTTGCTGTATAGACAAATTTAGATAAAGAATTCGGTCCCCACTTTCATAAACCCTAAAAACTGGTTTTAACTATATTTTTAAAATTTTCTTTGGCATAATCCCACTTAAATTTAGAATTTGAAATAATTTTGTGTTTGCCTCAAACTCTTATTTTTATTAAAACAAACTTTCAAAGTGCCGCTCACATAGTATAGTGGTAAGCGTTCTGAGATGGGCTTGGGTTCGAATCCCGCATATGGCTTGGTTGTTTCCGTGCCGTTCCTCTCATATGGAGCAATGCTGGTTTACCTAAATGGTGCTTCCTTAATAAAGTACAGTAAAACTTCGTTTATCCGGCCTAACTGGGACCATAGACAATCCAGACAATCGAAAATCCAGGGAACATGGGTAATAAGCAAAACAAAATCCTTAACTTAGCGGACTTGCCGTTTATTACGGTATAAAACTATGTTTTGTAACAAAATTACATAGTATTGTTTACAAGACATTAAATAATATAAAAATAACTTTTCACATCATTTCTCAACAAATAATTAGTAAGTCTCGTAAAGCTTTCTTAAACTCAACAAAAATCCTTTTATTACCATAATTTATAGTACAATCTATGCAGGAACTGTACATTGAATCAAACTAGAAAGCGAATATTTGGCGTACTTGTAGTTACGTTCTTGCTATCATATTTAAAAATTATTATCTAATGTGAACATTAAATAAAAATGGTCTACAAATCTGATCCGGATTATCCGGAGATCCAGATTAACGAGGGCCGGATAAATGAGGTTTTGCGGTAGCTGGCAAAACTTCGTGGTTCTTCGTGGGCAAATGTCAGAGAAGCCCTTACCTTCAGAGACAAGTACTTGCCGCATATGGGGAAAAAAATTTTCAAAGTACGAATTAGTAACTAAGCTGTATAGGCATTTAAGTGTTTTGTTGTGAAGGAATGTAGAGTTCAGTTCCTCAAAAAGAAATAAATACTGCTAATCAGGGCCTTTTTATCGCATGGGCAAATCGGGACTTTGCCCAGGGCCCCCTGATGCTAGGGGGCCCCCAAAACCCCCTTGGTGTAAGCACCTAGTGTCTCTAATAGTATGTATAGCCCATGGATAGTTCTTATTTTTATAAATGTTCGTAAGGGGGGGAACCCCCAAATAGCATCTGCCCAGGGCCCCCCTGCGTTCATAATCGGGGCCTGTTGCTAATAAACAACTCTGTAATAAAATATTCTACTGTTAGTCAGTGTTATAGTTAGTTCTAAAAAAATAATCACAATATTCTGTTTTGTGCTGATCTATTAAACCCTCAAATTTTGCTCATCATAGTGACAAATCATAGATATTTCGCAACATGTCTAAATTCTTTTTAATCAAGCACATTCCAAAACTTGTTTGCAGTTCATTTATTTCGACTTATACATTCTAGGGTGACATAAACTGTAAAACAATTTTGCTGCATCAATTTCAAATATGTCGTTATATCGCCAGGAAAGCACAATGAATTACAGAATTATTCGAAAAATTAATTTAGATTAAGAAGAAAGAATAATCCTAATTACCTGTTGATTCAAATGACACACTATAGTTCGTTACTGTAACATTAGTACCAAAGTATAACATCACTTCTACTACCACTGTATACAACGTTAAGTATGTATAATATTATTATACTTTATTTTAATGAGTGTTCATTAAATTAATTTCATTGTTTTTACTGGGAATTACTTTAAAATAATCAGGAAGTTTGCATTAGTCAGAGTCATGTAGGATTTTCAAATCTTCTCATGTGATTAGTTCGGTTACTCATTGATCACTAAATTCATAAGAATAATACTATATATTTTTAACTGAAAAATAATTCTTTTCAGTGTCTATCTTAAAAATGTATTCACTGAAAGATTACCTCCCTACTTTGTCTAAATGTGATAAAATTGTTATTTGTAATTCAAGTTCAGCTGAGTTGAGAAGATGCACGTATGCACTTTTGTGTCCTTTTAAATTAAAAGATGTTGACGGTAGTTATTACCTGAATCTCTTTGGCTAAATTAGTTAATACTCATTCAAAAATGATGGTTGGTCAATATTTATCACATCATTTTTTATTTTCATTCAAATTCTTGGTCCCATTGAAATGAAAATATAAAATAGAGTATGAATAAGCTGTAATTTTAAGTAATACTTCTAAACCACATTACCGAACTATCACATTTATTTTTAACCCAAGAACTTCTAAGCCAGTCTTATTTATGAGTGTAAAGAGATGTTTATTAATTATCAGTAGTTTTAACGTTAAATACATAAATATAAAATTTAATAAGTGAAGATCTCACTTCAGTTATTGTAGAATTTTACGCACGTTTAACTTCAATATACAATTTGGTTCAAAAGAGGAAAATTGAAAGTAAAGTTCTTGTACGATGAGCATTTTAAATTTAACTATTTTGTGAGACATGCGATATGTTATGCCTCGATTATTCCTAAATTTATTCAATAGCACAGCAAAGAAAGTAGTATGGACGTTAATGTCTTGTTCAGATTTAAACGCAGTAATGCACTCTGGTATGTCTTCTAATGTGGCTTTTTGTTAGCGGTTAATAGGACTGCAGGCAAGTATCCGGAGGTCAGGGAAAGCAGCGTTTATGCTGTATTTTTAAGAATTCCAGAACTAGTCTGAATATCAGTCTAAAACAAATTATTTGGGGCAAATGCATTTTCCACTTCGTTTTTTTTTTTTCGGGGAGAACATGATGTGGTGATTAATCAGGTCTCTGAAGCCAAGTGTAAAAGAGTCATTTCTATTTTAACTCGCAAAATAATTGGAGTGAATCGTACTCTTCGTTTGAAATAAACTTCAGTTTAGTTCAGAAAATTTTTGTGATCACGCAAATTCTTCAGTTGTATATTTTGCTAGGTTATTTACATTATTTGATGTTACGTTGTATTGTCATGCTAATTATTTAAATGTAATGGAAATCTATATTTATACCACAATATTTACTGTCACAAGACTTATGTTTGTCACATTAAAAAAGTACTGTATTATATTTCTCTTCTCATTGAAACATAGTGAAAAAAAACATACTGTTTAGTAATTGTAGTAACACTACTGATATTCAATTCTGTTGCGAGTTCTTCAGATGTTACGTAGTATGAGGGTAAAAAAAATTGCTATTAAGTCATCCAAACTTTTATTAATTAAAAATATAAAAATGTGAAAATACTGTCTCTCTACATAAACTCCATCTAGATGTATAAAGGTTGTGCTTCTAAAAGTTTTGTTTCCATAGTTTTATTTCTCTCCTTAAGAACTCGGTACTTTTTAATTTATACTACGTGAAAACGGCAACTCTAGCATTCTCAAATCGCGTTCCTTGTAAGCATTTTTTGAGTATTGGGAAAAAGTGGAATTTTGTGGTTATGCAAAGTACATGGGATAATGTATCCAACGGAATTATTAATTCTGCTCGAATTCAAAATTCGTTGGACCGTCGGATTCCACACTACCGTCGGAGAATAATCAGGATGCTCTGTCGTGATTAAGACATATTCTTCACTGAAACGCCTCTGGCCTTTTTTTTCCTAGTACAGTTTGGGAGACAAAAGAAAAAGAAAGAAAGAAAGGCCAGAGGAGTTTCAGTGAGAAATATTTCTCAATTTTTTCCCTATTGTAGTTCGCCGGTTGATGACCGAATGGCTAGAGTGCTGGCATTCGGTATCAAAGTCCGTGGATTCGAGTCCCACTGTTGGCATGTTATGTTTGTAGCCGTTCAGAATTAGCTTTAAACTGTAGGTCCCGGTCAAATAAGCCCTCGTGTAGCAAAAAAGTTGACCGTAGCGCTCTCAACCAAACCAAAGCCTAATGCCGTTCAGTTTTCAGATTTTTTCTGTAAGAAACCTTATGATCGAACTACGTATTTCGAGAAAAATTACAACTCTTCTGAGTTCGGTCAAAAATTAGTGCAATATTGGTCTCAAAAATTTATGTGGTCCGCTATCAAAGTATCTTTATTGTGCAAAAATCTTATACTACGAGTATCAGAACTTTCTCAATTAAAGTTGCATACATTCGATTTTCATGTTCATAGTTTCTTATTATAATTATGTTTTCTTTTCTGTTTATATGAGTGTTTGTTAATTGTTTGTCTTTTGCTTTCAGGAAACAAAAAAAAATATTGAACTGCAAGTGAGGTCACCTAAGCAGCCAGAGTAAAAACAGTCAGCCTCTTTTTGTACATGAGGTGTTCTTCAACGAAAGGGCATTTCCATCTCCAGGTTCTTCTGGGGTGGGACTACGCGAAAACAAGTGCCCTAAACCAAGGCTATGGAGTCTCACCCTCAGACAGTCTGTGATAAGGAGGCAGAGCACTTTTGAGGCTCCCTTGTGCTTGACACAGGGACATCCCCACTTGTGATGGGCGTCTAGTCAGGTGGCATCATGAATAGATCTGAACTAATGAAATGTCTCTGAATTCCCTCCCAAATCTTTCTTATCACCCTTGCCTCGAAAACCTAAATTCCTGGGGATAGAAATGTATCGTCAATTTCTGAAGCAACTGGTGGTTTTTACTCAGTATCTTAGGGTTGTTAAAGGCCTCAATGAAACAATGATATCTTTGGCCTGAAAATTATGAACATAGCATACATTTTTACTGACTAAGTGAAATTATTTTCTATTAAACATCTTATAGTACAGAACAATCACAATAAACTTTGCATCACTCACCTTAAAATCTGAAATTCTTAAATTTTTATAAAATCTTAATAAGTTTATCCTTTATCTTACTTTTTTTACTTTTAGTCCATTTTCTTAGGAGATTATACTTGAAATAATCTATTTTATTATTCTGTGTTTATCATAATGATATAAATCATGCACATTATGATACTATTTTTTCATCAGAATGTCAAAACATCTTTCAATTTATCAGCAAGTAATTGAAACTCTTATTCTAATACATCTCTGAAAACAGCTCAGTTATCATATTTTTATATATAAAAAGAAATATAGTATTAACTAAAGGATTTAAGATAGCAAATGCGCTTTCAGCATATTCACTATGTGTAAAATATTCATTACACTGACTACCACATCAAGTAAAATATTCAATTTCAATATAGAATTATATATTTCTATTCCTTGAATAAACTTTTTTTTCTATAAATCATTTTACTCTAAATTGATATTAGTTACAAATCATCTGCTATTTGCCTTTAAGAATTATTGTTTATTCATTGATGACATTTCTAACCATTTTTCGAGTAGACTAGCTGATAGTTGAATGTAATATTTTTTCACTAACAGATGAATTAGATATCCACAAAATATTTTTGCTCAAAATGAAATTACTGAAGATTTCAATTCAATAGTGTTTTCAGATTTTTCCTAATACATATTTTATTTTCTTTCAACACTATAATGCTTCGCTTACCAAACAAAGCATTCACTTTTTATATTGTATACTAATTTTGTATACAGCTTCTTAATACCACTCCTTCTATCAGGCCAGTTATTATCTTTGTTTCATTAATAACTTGGTCAGAGGCCAAAACGTCCGGGGCCAAAGTTTCCGGAAACGGTTAGACAGCAACATTTTTTGTCTGTGTTCTCAGTTATCTGTGTGAATGTTAATTTTTTAATCAATTGACCATTTAGTTTTCATAGTAGTATATGCAACGAGATTAAGGAGAGAAATTATTCATATGTTAACTAGTGGTGCAGTTTGTTGACTTTACTGAATTCTAGCAGGAGGGAGTACTGTCTCTTGTTAGGGAATGAAAGTTATGGTTTCTTGAAAGATGATATTTTTAATAACAATTGTTTGTATGTCACATTGTTTTATTACTTGCATATCTTTGTATGTGTTGGTAACGTAATGTGGAACTGTTACAAATGTTTTCTGTGGATTCTAGATTAATGAGACTCATGAAGAATTTTATATACTGAAAAATACTAAAGTATTCAAACTATGATAGCACCAATGCTACCTTTTTCCGGTGATACAGTTGTAATGATTTCAGTTTAATAAAGTAATCTAGTAGCTCCAAAGAGCTTTCAGACTTGAAACTCAGGCTATACAGAAAAGCAAAGTACTTTGTGAATAACATAACTGTGTTATCTTTTTTATTGGTAGTTTTCACTCAAAGAAAATTTAGAATTTGTATTAGTAGACAGTTGCATGTTTTGTAATAAGTATTTTAGTACGCTCTGTTTAAAAATGATATTAAATAACTTAGGGCATAAAAAGAATTTAAATTCTATATTTCAGCTACTGAATTCACATAGGAATATATTTAATCCTTTATTAATGTTACTTGATAATCCATTGTTAAACATATTTTCATCATTGTAAGAATACAAGTATTGCACATTTTTAATGTTGATGTATCTTCTAATCTTGAAATGCATAACTTTTTTCTGAAAGGTTTCCACCTTTGAATGCCTTGTTATTACAGCTGTGAGTTATTGAATATTTCCCTCAAAATGTCTCTGCTTTAGTATGTTAGCTTTGATTTCCATTTGGAACATTATCTCTAAGAAACACATTGCTATTTGAATAAGTGTTTTATATTATAAATATCTAATAATGAGCTTTTGAAAATATTATGACTGTAAAGGAACAATTTTTTGTAATTGAGCAAGATCATTTCATTGATCAAATGTTAAGGTATATTGTGCAGTATGTTAATGTTAATAAGAGTTAATAACTTTCGTTAATCTGTTTAAATTCATGTTTATTTACTGCTTTTGAAAAGAAAATGGTTTTATGTTCTTATTTTTTCAATGAACTATGTTAGTGACTTCTATATATATTTCATTTTATTCTTTAATATATATGTCATTCTGATTGTACTGTTAAATGCATGCAAGATGTTAACAGTCAAAATTATATGCATGTTATATAAATGATAATATTAGATAAAGTGTAAACTAGACAAAAGTATGTGTTATTTCTTATTCTTAATCCCTTGTAGTGTATATTGTATGTTAGTTCTGTTTGGATGATTTTCAAATTTCTGATTTTTTAAATGATTTCTTTGCAGTACTTAAGCTGTATTTGAAATGAATGAAATTTTATTTAAATTTCCATTGAATGTTCATAAAAGAAACTCTTCATCATTACCAGTAAATTTCGAAAACCCTAAAAGTGTACTGGAAATCCCTTATTCTACTCTTAAAAAAATTGCAAACTGCTACAGCAGTGCTCAATACGAGTATATTGGATGTTATCTGTTTGTAAAATTTCTCCTGTAAAAAAAAAAACAATACAACTATTTTTGTGAATGCAGTTTCCATCTTTAAAATATTGTGTATATTACAAGAACAAATACTTTCAGTACTGTTGAAAATGGAACAACTTCTTAAGCAAAAAGCACGCAGAAACTGAAAGAGCAAATTGCAGGATTTGTTTTTTCTATTTGTAGCAGCACGGGGGATGATTTGATACTTTCTTTCGATTCCCATTCTTAGTTTCATTCTTCATTGAGCAAATCAAGCACTTAAATAACAGATTTCATTGTTCTTTCACTTCGGGCTACATCAAGTCCTTTATCTCCAAATATTTATGCAGCCTGTGATGAATAAAAGTTCCTTTTGAGCATGTTACTGAACATCTATATTAAATGTGTTGATAAAGAACACTTTTGTGAAGGAACCTACAGAAATGAAATCAGGTATTCCCTTTTCCTATAAGAGTCTAATGTGATTATTCATTTGTGTTAGCTATTCGACATTTTTTGTTACATATGTATTATACAAGCCATCAAAACCTTTGTCAAAACTCCAAGTATTGGTAATTTGTTTCTTTTAGGTATGTATCACTTATTGAACCTGTGTATAAAATATGTTTGCTTATATGTAACTGTTGTGTTTCATATCATGGGCCATACGTATGTTCTGCACATAATCCTAGATGTCCTAATATATGTATATGACATCGAGAACAGCTAAAGTGTAATTTAGCTGTAGCATGAGCACTCGATGGCATTAATGCTATGAGACACTTAGAAAAATCTACAAATGTGAATTTTTTAAAAAACAAATAAAACAAATTTGTGAACATGTTACCTTCCAATGTAAGATCTAAAATTGTGGGTTTAGTGTACTGATCGTAAATTTAGATTAAAAGCATGTTTAAGTAGCAAGTAGAAATATGAGTGTACAGCACTTGAAAAGTACACAGTTTATACTGTTAACATATACATATATATATATATGACTATATACATATATTATATATTTAAAAATGTGCCAGTCATATAAGTTACATAGTGTGATAAGGACATTTGTCCTAAGAATGTAAAGATGTAGACTGTTGTTTAGTTCAGTCTACTTAGCAAATGAGAGTCAGAAATTACTCGTGCCTAACAGAAGAGCTGAATCCAGGCAGAGTTTAAACAAATTGTTTTTCGTATTCCATGCATTTTTGTCTTAGATTTTTATTCAAATATTCACCCTTTATATATAATTCACAAAAGGATCATCAAAGGTTACCAGAGTGATAAAATCCTTTTATAAATATTGCTTTTTAAAAAATTAATTTTTAAAACTGAAATGTTGGTCCTATCATTACATGTGAAGACTTTTGCACATATTTGCATTATCAAGGCTGTAATATCTCAGAACTGCAAGTCAGGTGCTTTTGATGCTACTTGCTAATCATGCTAATAATAGTGCCAATTTATTTTTGATCAATGCCATATGCAACAGTTAATTCCGATTTATACGTTACTTCTTCCTAGAAACTTTTTGAGGCAATCAAAAAATTCTTTAGTTGTTCGAAAAATTTATTGAATTCTAGATGTTGACTTATGTGAAATATAGATTTTACATTCCTTTTAAAATGCTTGTTTATATTCTATTATGAAAAGATGAAAAATTTGTATATTTTCTAGGATTGGTAATACGTTTAAAAGCTTCTATCTTAATTTGCTCCATCAAGCTTTCGGCGTACTCACATGAAACAACTATTACCTAATGCTCCATCCCTTCAAAGTTGAATTACAATATATTAGCAACTAATAGCAAGCACACACATGCATGTTTCACAATGTAGATACGTATATTTTATGAGGTTCAAACAAAGAATTTTTTTTTAATTCGGTATTATAATAATACTTTACTCTAATTTAATTTGAGGCTAGAATATATTTTATTTTATCCAGGAAGGAATTCTTTTGATTTAACTCTGTGTTAACAATGAATCATTTCCTCTTCATTTCTGTCAAACGTGGAAATAAAACTTCAAATTCATGAAGAGTTATTTTCTTACGTTAAAATTTTTTAAAAAGTGTTATAAAATGAAATTAGCGTTTACTACAATAAACTGTTTTTATGAATAGTTTTTATAACTCTCTTATGTTACATTTCCATGTGAATAATTTTTAAAAAAATATTCAGATTTTTTTGGTACATTTATTATACAACTTTAATTCATGAAAGAAAGTTGGAAAAATAAGGCAAGATACAATAAGCAGAAAAAGATAGGATTAAAAGTTTATTTTACATACGGTAATTTTAAATATTACTAATAAGTGTTGATCTTTAAACGTGACTCATTGTCTTGGGAGCGTATCATTTTAAATTTTAATGTTAAGGTATTACTATTCAATGATTAAAACTTTCTCCAAATTATCTCTAAATTGAATATAAATTCTTTTGTTAACAGTTCATTGTGTTTTATGGTGGAAAAGTACTTTATGATTTTTTATAATTGCTGTAACTCTTACATTGTTTCGTTGTAGTGGCATTATTATCTTTCATTGGTGATAATTCTGTATTAGTAAAGAGTTTTAGAGAAAAAGTGATAATTAATGCTTCATGGTATCAAAATATCTTAAAAATTCCCGTCTCTTTATCTTTCCGCACCATTGTTGTGAATAATTAATTTCCTTTAATAGTTTAACTTTATTAATAATTATTTACATAAGGTTTTTTCCTGTCTGTTTAATCTCAAAATCGTTTGATTTTTAAAGGATTTTTATTTTATTAATTATTCATATTTTTCAACTACAAGTGGAGTGCTGCTTCTACCACTCATTGGGTTTAGAATTCCTTTAGGACCTTAACTTGTGCCATGTCTTAATCCTCCTTGGGTCGTCCACTGCATCGTTAAGCTCTCTACCTCTTATCCTTCCTCGGCCCTGAAATGGAAACCTTTCTTCTAGTTCTGTTATCTTTCATTCGCTGAATGAATGCTTCACCATCTTAGTCATCTAGTTTTTATTTCTGAAACTGTATCAGCTTCTGCTTATCTTTCCATTATTTCTTAGTCATTTCTTATTCCGCATATTCCATCTTCGTTGACTCAACCAAAAATTTTCCTCTGTACCTTTCACTCCCACATTGGTAATCGATTTTGAGCTCTCTAGATTAATGCTGAACATGTCACAGCCGTACATAAATATGGGTTTCAGAATTTCCATGTATAATTGAATTTTACTCTTGAGCGAGAACAAAGTAGATCTTAGTAGCGGTTGATTACTCTAAAAAGTCATGATTGCTGCTACCACTGTGCAAGTAATTTCAAATGAAACTTCTTCATTACTTTCTGCGATTACTGAAAATACATATATGAGTTGTTGAATTCCTTCAGTATTTTTCCTCCTACTGTAAAGTTTTGGATGCTTTCAAATTGTAGTTTTTTTTTTTTACCAAAACTGTCCGAATCGTTGCAGATGCTGGAAACTGATGACTTCTTTTCAAGATGATTCCACCACTTTTATTATATTTCGCATATTATATTTTCTAGTCATAAATTAAAAAACATTGTTGATAACTGATATCCAAGTGGAATGAAATGACAAATGTATAACAAGTTTATAACGAGTTCGACATGTTACGAAGGAGACCGTGGTAACGGTTCTCAATCGAAGAATACTATATCGCAAAATCAAATCCAAATGATATGCTGTCAGTTTTTAAAAGACAAAAGTGCATATTGTTCTGAATGATATCACTGTTTACATTTTAAATCAGTATTTCCTTCTGAAATTTTATTATTTTATTGAATATAGTCTCTGTATGGCTTTTATTTTTTAACAGAAATTAGTTTTCTCAGAATAGTCTTTCGGAGACCGTAATTAAAACTTGTTACTGATATCAGAACATCTACTTATAAGCTACAAAACTTTATGGTAAAAATAAAAGAAAGTCAGAACTATTTTCCTGAATGTATATCAGAATTTAAAAAAAAACACACACATCTGGCTGTCTGTAAGTCAGAATAATAAATAATCAGTATAATTATTTAAAATTAAAAGTGCACGCCAGTGTAATTTAGTATTGTGTTTCAGAAGAGCGTTCATGGTATTGTATACTAGTAAAACGTAATTTGTTTCCATCTTGCCCTATTTTTCCATCTGTTTCGATATTTTTATTTTATCGTTTCATCAGGTAAAATGCCTCTAGGACGTCCAGAGAATTTATAGGAGGGCAAATTTTTCCCATCGTTGAGGGAAAGCATCGATTTTCAAAATATTATGTGTTAGAATATTAATTCATTCTTTCATTTTACATTTGTACCATTTTATAAATCTCGTTATTAACTTAAATGTGATTAAGAGCAATTTTTTATCGCATGATAAAATCATTCGTATTCCAATAGAAGAAAAGGGTATTAATGACCCTCTACTCTAGGACGTCCATTCAAACTTGTGCATCGATAAAATAAAAATTAACCATTTTCTACAAGATTATTAAAGTTTGAGTTTTACATTTTTGTATTAAAATTTTTTCATAAATATATATATATATACACGTGAGTTCGTTACTTCTCTTTGATCTGAACCCCACTCACATAAAACGCTGCTTTGTACAAGAGAACTACACAAACTGTGCAATTTTTATTTATTTTGACCAGCTAGAACGCTCTGCATTCATTACTGACTTTGGCAAGTAACAACTGCAATATGTAAAATATACACAAGCTGAAGAAAAGTAACTGGCTACATTTTCCCCCTTGTGACTGTGTTTGGAAGCGTAGCTTGTAACTGCTAATGCTGTATCACCAAGTTTTCATTGCTGTGTACTCCTGCATTGCTGTATTACCAAACTTCAGTGTATCAATAAATAAAATTACCTTTCTACTTTTGTTATGTTTATTTCTATTATTCTAAGGATGTAAAAATTATATGAGTAGGTATCATCCCTTCACCCTGGAAAGATATGCATTAAGGCCACTATATCGTATTTTGCAGGCCTTTCCAGAATACAGGATATCCTCTTACGTAAGTTCTGTGGTGACAACAATAAAGTTTTACATTTTATGAAACCTTGTGCTTTATTTTGCATCATGAATAGGAAAAGTTTAATTTAAGTTAGGGATAAAAGCAATTTAAGGATAAATTTATAGGGAAATGAAAATAATAAGGAATGATTAAAAAAACTGCTACGATTACACTAAACCAGGCAGATATGCAGAGCACACAGTTTCACCTAGCACAAGTTTGAGGATGATAGTATTTATAGCATGGAATCAGTTGTTCCGATACAAGTAAATTATATATATCTTAACGCAAACAACGACAAACCTCAGTTTATTCTAAAAATCTTGACAGGTCGGGCTTTCTATATCTGAGATATAACGAAAAAAATGCACCCTTCAGTATCAACATTCCATCGTTTTATTGAACAGCCGCCAATCATGTGTAGTTGTAGATCAGGGGTTTCCAACTGGCGGCCCGCGGGCCGCATGCAGCCCGGGGTGCCTTTTTTGAGGCCCTCGAAGACTTCTAGAAAAATAATTTACAGCATCAATTTAGATATTCTTAGTTAACAAAAAATGTTTTTGTAAAAATCTTTATTGTTTTCAAATGCTGTTCATTTACAAAAAAGACTGATTTTCCCTCGAATTCCATGAAAAGTAGGGTGTCCTTTCATGTTCTATTTCATCCCCCCCCCCCCCACTTCTTATTTGACTATTTTTTTGTGTGTGTCTGTGCAATTTAACGAAAGTTGGCCAGTTATAATCAAGGTCGTTGTTGGAGGTTCATCCTCGAATTATTAAAAATTGCACAGTACATACTATACACAAATCCTTAAAATCCCCCTCCCTCAAGAAAAAAAGTCCTGGGTATGGTCCTGGTTAAATTGCGGCCCGCTTCTAGACAGGTGTTTTCGATTGCGGCCCTTGAACACTTGTAAGTTGGAAACCCCTGTTGTAGATCTATGTTAAATCAAGAGACTTAGACACGATACTCATTTCCATTTTGTTTTTGTGAAACGTTGCACAGATTATCCGCCCAACAAAATTTTTTAATCAGTTATTGGAGAGAATATATGTTGTAAGTGTTCACATGGCTTCTGACTGTTATCAAAAGTTCGACGTAGGACAGGTACAGAAATGGTATGCAGAGAGGCTATTCCTGATGAAAGTGTAATAAACCACATCATAAACTGATGGATGGAATTCTGCAATTCATAGAGAGTAAAAATTATCGTGTTTTCGAATGTTTTTCTCTCCTATCTAAACGACTTGCACTTTTTTGACAGATTTTTCAAACGCACTGTTGAATACTATAACCAAAAGCTAATAACTCCACATTTCTCCCATTCTTGTCATGTCAAAATAATTCTAACAATTTCAATCCTTTTGACATTAAAGAATGTCGAAATAACTGAAGCTTATTTTATTTTTCATTTTTACTTCTTCTTTAGATGAAAGGAATTTGCTCGCTCTAAGAAATTAAATCTAATGAACAGATGGAAAATTTTCAATGCATGCATTTAAAAGAAAATTAGGGTACGTTTGAATAAGCTGCATTGCCGTTCTGAGAATAGCAATAAAAATTGTTTGACTTTGTGTTCTATTACAGACCAAAACATGTAAAACTTACTATCAAAATGTTTCCCTAGTATTTTCAAGTTGATGGAGGAAATCCTTACAGTAATAGTTCCCGATGAGTAAAAATTCAAGCCCTAAATGTTGTCTGCCCAAAACATTTACATGTGTAATGCAGTTATATATTTAGCAAATAACGTAAATTTAGACGCTGTGAATTTTTTTACTAAAAAGTGTTTGTTATTTAATTAAAAATCTGGGATTAAAATTTAATTAAAAATCAGTAACAATTTTTCTTTACCCATTGGCTACACATCAGGTGCAAAACCAGCTAGTTTTCTGGGATCTTTATCCTGATGAAAAAGACAAAAGATGACTTTTATAGCACCACAATGTAAGAAGATTAGATTAACCAGAATATCTAGATACTGATTCAACTTGCTGTACATAAAAACAACCAGGCAGGAATATTAGGCATATTCAAGCACCCAAATGGGTTTCGTAATCAACCAGTTTCAAGAATTTCAGGTAACCGACTAAACTAACCAAGCTATAATATAATAACTAAGCTATAATAACTAACCAAGATTATTTCTAACAACCAATGGCATTTCGGAAAGATCGTAGGCCTGCCTAAACTGTTTAAACCTATCGAACACGAGAAACTCAAGTCGCCACTTACCTTTAAAGTCCCTCAAGTTCAAAATGCCACCTTTATCAGATCCAAAACCCTTCACAAACTACACTGAGTAGCCAATTTATTATGACTACCTGAAAATTTTATGCAAATCAGCTATGACGTCACGATTACTGTTAGAGGAAGTGATTAGTATAAAAAGGGGATCGCTATATGATTATAAAGACAGTCTGTTCGAAAGCCTTTGCTGTCTGCAGTTAACAAGATGAAACGTCTCCAGTCCGTACAAGGTCACAAGGATTGGCGATGTATACATCCAGCAAGACAATGCTTCACCTCATAAGGCTCACGTTATTCATAAATGGTTTGTGAGGCACGACGGAGACTTGCTTAATTGGCTTCCGCAATCAGATCTCAATCTTATTCAGCGTTTGTGGAATGAGGTCGAAAGAAGCATCAGATAGCCGGATCTAGAACCATAGACTCTTAGAGAACTGGAAACTGCAGTTCATCAGATATGGTCTCGGATTCCTCAAGTCACCTACCAATATCTCATTGAGACTATCCCAAAGTGAATCGCAGAAGCATTGAGAGCAAAATGTGGCCCGACGATGTACTGAGTAGATGGTCTTAACATATTGGCCTCTCGGTGTCCTCTACATAAAACAGCATTATTAAAATTTACAATTTGGTACTTTTAGATGTGTTGTGAAATTTACAGTTCGTTAGACAGTTGCATCTTTGTGATACAAATCGAGTACTCATCAGAAGTAAAATACTCTAAGTGACGCTGGTAAGTCAGTTTATTTTAAACGTAGAAGCCTAATCTGGTTGGTTGGTTAAGAGAACTTCTGTCATTTTTTACTCTAAACCAATTAATTTTGAGAAGACTTCAGAGAAGAGCTTTTTAGGTGTGTGGGTAGTCATTTTAAGTTTATCATACTGGTGTAAAACTCCCATTAACTGACACCCATAAAACTGAAAATTTTGTCTTTAAAAAAAGAGCTTTCTGTAGGAGACTACGGTCCTGTTCACAAAGCAGTCCGTTAGCGTAAGCGTAAAAGGAAAAATGGCGCCGAGTAGGAAATAAACCAATCATAGGCCTTAACAATTTCGTTGCTAATCGTTTAGAGGTTTGTCATTGGTTAAATATATTTCAATACTTTTACGCTTACGCTAACGGACTGCTATGTGAGTAGGCCCTATGGTAAGACTAAGGTAAGAGGAGACTTTAGCAAAATTCTTCCATAGTGGTTTCCTTAACGATCTATAATAAAGGTTCGTAGGAATTTGCTACCAACCTTTTGTCAATGGCTGTTTTTATAAATAGATGCCAATAATCCAATTTAATGCAATTTATTATTGCCAGTTTACCAGCCCCGGTGATATAGTGACTCAAATATTTCTACAGGCGGTGCCCGAGGTACAATATCTCCAGGCTTTGGCGTTCTAAAGGCCTGTTCACATATAATCCGTCAGCGTCAGCGTTACTCGTATTGACATATTTTAAACCAATCACAGACCTTAACAATTTCGTGACTAATCGTTTGGTGGTTTTTAATTCTATGGGAACTGGCCCTTACTCTTCTTCATGTGAGCATTATAAATCACAACAGATCACAACAGGCATCAAATTGTTAAAAACCCACAATCCACAGCATTGTATATTTAACGTACTTTTCCTTTTACACAAAGCTGTAAATTTGCTTTCGAAATTAGATTTTATTTTGTACACTAAATATGAATGCATCGATTGATTTTTGCTTTCATACTAATTGTATCTGCTTTGTATCAATAATATTAGTTTGTTATACAGAATCATACCATCGTTGCACACTCTGAAAGAAACCCTACTGGAGTCTTTTAACTGTGATCTCCTAGTTCATTTTTTTACTTGGAAAATGTTGAAATGCAGTTGAAGTTCCAAAAAAATAACATTTGTTCTATAATCCGTCGCCTTTTAACGTTCATTAGTATGTTAGCAATTCATTGTACCATTTAAATTTTTTTTATTATTCAACAGTGTACTCCAGAATCAACTTCAGTTTGTCATGACACAGTTTTTTGCTGTCGGGCCACAATTTTTTCTCATTTTTCTCCCATAATCAGCGATAAAAAAACAGGAAATAATTATCAGTTATGTTTTGTTTTTTTAATCAGCTTCATCAGTAAATTACCTGGATTGCACTGACTGCTCAGTATACCTACCATCAGCCTTATTTAATAGAATATACAGAAAATATTCTAAAAACAGAATCAACAATGTCCGGTGTTTAGATTAACCTTGTTTGAT